>NNCF01128063.1:163858-282968 GCA_002313205.1 Laupala kohalensis
CTTAGGGCCCTTGATCGGAATTGATGGGATGGTCCCTTGCTTGCTTCCGGAGAGTAAATTAGTTTATTGTCCTCCACGTGGTCATACGCAGTTTGTACTGTTTTTTGACAATAAATTTATTTATTTATTTATTTAATACTGACGTCTAAAATCAAAGAGTTCAATACAACAAATGTGACTGTTCGGGAAGTTGTGAAATGCACATTTCTAGTATATTGTCAGTCTCCTGTAAATTCAGAATAAAATTTGTTTAATCCCGCAGAAATCTAGTTATTATATACACATTTTGAGACACATTGTTTTGGGATAGTGTACGACATTACCCCAAGTACGACAGTTATGATATTAGTCTAATATTGTGAGTTCTGTCTTCGGTAATTCAAATTATATTTTTACAAAATCAGCTTCATGTCTCCTTAATTAGAACTATTGGCAAGGGGAATTTTTTACTGTTCTACCATAATTATAAACAAAGGTTTCATTCTTTTACAAGAAATGCTTCAGAGTATCTTCTCAGAAATTCTCAGATTGTTTGCATTTAAATATAAAAAAAAGGAGTTAATTTCAAAAATGTACGTTGAAAAATTATACTCATTATTTTCTATACTCAAATATTCTTCAGATTGAAATATCTATGACTTATAATGATTTATTTTTCAAATAAACATTTTTTTTGGGGGGGGTCATTCTCGTAGTATGAGAACTGGGGGGGGGGGTTCCCGATTATCAACGAAATGCGACATGAATTATACATATGACTGTTGAAATTTGTTACGTCACATTGTAAAGGGAAAAATCAAGATATTATGAGTGTGTGGATAAGGAACACGGGGAAGGGGGTAAACACCAAGCCTGCGTGACGAGATATATTACTGACTTCTTATTGTGCAACGAAACGTTCCAATTTATTTTCCTGAGTAAGCATAGGTGAAAGCATGATGTTCCGCAAACTACCCGGATATCACCGCGAATCAGTGTTGGAAATTCAATGAATTTACGCAGTCTTGATAAAACCATAGTTTATTGGTCTACTAAATATTCTTAAGAAATAATGTTTTTAAGTTTGAATCTTCTGAGGCGCATGTTTGCACAGTTTGTGGTGGCGTCCCGAAGATATCTCACGAGTGTTTTACAGCGAAATGTTCCATTCGCTTAACAGAGGATCTGAACAACTTTCACTTCGATCTTCTGGTTTTATTACACTCAAGTCACAAAGCATGTTGGTTTCTTCGTTCAACTTTATTTATTAAGTATTACCTAGAAAAGTTACTTTTTAAGATATTTTATAGAAAGCGACGACTCAGGAAAGACTACACCGTGACACATCTGAATCATCTGTCAGTACAAATTTCACTTCTTTCTTTTTTCTATTGGAGTTCTTTGTCCTTATGAGAAGGGAAATTTTAGGAATTTCTGAAGGTGATGCATTGCGAAACGAATCTTCACCAGTTACTTCTCTTAGTTTTTAACGTACATTAAATCAAAGAAATAATACTTCTAAATGGCGAAAGCTGTGTGTGCTTTTCCGTTTTCAAGCACATCTCCTCTTATGTATCCATGAATATAACTTTACCCTTAATTGAATCCCATCTTATTTTCGAGACCTATTCCCAAAGGTATCCGTGATATTTCTTGTTTTTCTCGTTCAGGCATTCATTATAAAATCCCATAACTTGTTTCTTGTTTATTATATTCTGCTCTACAGACCCTGGACTTTGATTACAATCAGCAGTTCTCAATCTTTTCTGTATCACGTGTACTGTGGCACTGTATTTGGAGCTTAGTTATCAATCTTGATTTTTCTAGTTTGTGAAGAAGAACCGAAAAAAGAGGATTGGAACTCAATTATTGTAGGTACCCAAATTATTTATCAGAGGTATAAGCAATTTATGATAATCTTTCAAACATAGCATTGGGTTGTGATGTACGTTTACCAGTTTTCTTCTTTAAAATGACTGTCTCTTCTTTCATTAAACGTTTTCTGAGGTCTATGTTTCTCATCCAAATGAACTCCACACTGATTTACGTTTTATTAAAATGAATGTGAAAAATGGTTATAAACCGACGAACTAATTTAGACATGTGTTGCTTACGTTTAAGTCTCGAAGACAAAACGGTGGAAATTTGAGCTCTTCTTCTGTAAAAATTACGAAGTGTACTGTGTACTCACCCACCAGTCTCAAAATATACTGTTGCTGGAAATTTCCAACATTTTCTTTACCCATACCAAAACCTAAAAACATGGATTTCTGTTTGAAGAGAGGCTATTTCTCCCACTTAATTGAATTGTTCTTCATTGTATGTCTTCTAATATACGCTTCAACGACGAGAACCATGGACGAAGGACGCTTTTCAAAACTTTCAACATCCTCCTGCATTTTGCCTTTATAGAGGTAACTATTTATTTGCAAATAGTTTTTAAGAACATTCAGTTTTTTCTGTTACCTCTTTAATGTATTTATAAAGCTACGAGGTACTCCAAGAAGTCAAAGGAACGTCTATTTTCATCTTACTTGGCTCATTTGGCTGTAGTTCTTGGAAATGATGAATAATCGTAATCACATATTCATTCATGTTTCATTGACACATCATTTAGAAATAATTTTATCTGCTGATATTAATTAAGACAAATTTGAAGTAATCTTCTGTGAATAAATATTTCAGAGTTGTCCATTTTATTTTCTTCTGCAGAAGTATTGTTTAACTCACTTTTATCTGTTGTTCTCTTTTGGTTCCTTTTACTAAAATAGTGGAAAGTCGATACGTGCAGTCCTTCAGTTGGAAATTACTAGAGGAGTCCATATCAACTTCTTCCTTTCGACACATTTCAGACTACTTTATAATACTTTAATTTAGTCTCCATCTGCATCTGTAAAGAAGTTTTAAAGAGCTAAAGTAGTACTCTTTTCCGAACTTGTAACAATGTAAACAATGAATCTTCACATTCTTATCTGAATTCCATCATTATTCTTATATTGTTCAAGATATTTGTTATGGTTTTATAAACTGGATGAGTCTGTGGAACTTCTATCTTATATCTTCATTTTACATATTTACGTCCTATTAGGTAGTAACATAAAAGCCTATGTATAGACTGCTGTAAGTTTTATCATAATTGTGATTCATATTTAGATGTTTAATCGAATTCAGATCCATTAGTTGCTTACAAAGTGTATAGGAGCTTCACTTCAGAAGTTGAATCCATTTGCGAGCAAAATAAACCAAAAGTCGCACTCTTTGCTCGTTCTGCATAGATAATTTCTTTCTTGGTCATGCTGCTCGATCAAAGTTTGTGATTGATTCTCATTTACTGATTGAAACACGTGTTTCGAATTTTTAAACATTACATTATGTTGTACGTAATTAACTTTTCTCTTTTCTGTTCATAATTTTCTAATACTGCTCTACTCACTTTTCAAAGAAGCATGAATTGAAGTGTTTTTTTCCTAAGAAACCACATCCTCAATTAATCCCAAATTGGTTGAGGTGAAAGGCATGCCATTTTAAAAGAGCTCTATGCAGTAAATATAATTGAAAGTAATACTGTATTGGTGTTAAGTTGCCTGCATGGACATATTGATTTGGATCAATTCATACACTATAGTTATGTTTCGGACTTTTAAATTTACTGGCAAATCATGACGTCTATACTTCCTTGTAATATGATCATGATGTTGTAAATCGAACTCTATAGCATTGAATAATTTACCCCAAAGATTGTTCCAAAACAGAAACTACAATTTATACAAGATAACTTTGTTTTTGTTTCAATATTTTCCTTAAATTTTTCGAGAAAAAACATTGTTTACATGGGGTGATCTATAAATCGATGAATTTTAAAACATTATAACAAATAAAAGCCCCATTGAGAACACGAATAAAATAACAATTACTTTTTTTCAAGAAGAGAAAAGTCTTAAGCATAAATGTTTGCTCTCTCTGTCTTCCTGCTTCAAATATTGCTTAATTTAACTATTACTCACTTTCGTATACAGGATGTAAATTTCTTAAACATTCTGAATACACATAAAATTTGCAGCTCATCCCATATATCCTGAGAGAATTATCAATTTATGCAATACAATATTGCCTTGAGTACCATGGAGAGAAGATTTGAAAATTGTGCAGCTAATATCTCTCCTCAGAATTTATGAGCAGAAAAGACCTCCGTTTCAACGAGGTAATTCGTTGAATTACAACTTCTTCCCAAGTGGAATACACCGTCACTAGCCTATCAATCTAATCAAATGTCAAAGAGTTGTTGACTTATTTTTATCGAGGAATCATCAATACCTCACATGAATCGGGAACTTGTTATGACATTTAACTATGACCTTACCACTATCGTCTTGACGCTTCGTCATTAAATTATAACAACGGAAGATACTTTGCCCTCTCTGACTAATAGAAGAATTTATTAGGATGGGTTCCAAGATCACCCTGAAGAGAACTTTAATCTCAGAATTTCATTAAATACTAATGTGTAGCTCGAAACGAAGCAAAACTTTTCATCGAATTGCTTCAAACTTTCGGGAGAAATAATTCACGTCTGCAAATAGTCGTACCCCGGAAAATCAACCGAAGAAGTGAAATAATAATAATTTAAAAAATCGATACAGAGGGAACAAGTGTGTTTTTGTTGGCCAATTTAAATGTCGTTCCAAGAAAATATGGTGTGCGAGTGAGTCAAATTTTCTTGTTTTACCATTTGAACGAAGAATTCTTTTTAAACGTTACAAACGTAATCCACGGGTGTATTCACATTCTGATGTCACCACATGATCACAAAGAGAGAACTTGTACGCGAATTGAGGATGAATTATCGAACTACTTCCTGAGTGTGTGGAATAGAACATCATCTCAATTCTTTACTGATGGTAAAAATTGATCTAAGGAAAATAAGTTAAACACCTAATTAATTTCTGTATAAATACGGGTAAATAAACGTTTTTTAAAATACTACCAAAGAGTATTTGCCAGGAAAACTAGGTTGAATGTCATTTTTTTGCAGTTTTTTAAATGGATGAGAAACTCCTTTGAGATGAAGGTCATTTCCGAGTGTCTATTGCTGTTTTGGTCAACAATTTAAGTTTGCTGATTATACTCTGATAACACAATGATAACTACCGAATAAACACATTTTACCTCCATATTGATTACTAAATTATCATTTGGAAAGGAAATTATCAGACTGGTAGTGTACAAATACGTCAAAATATTTATACATTGATTATTCACGTGTGTGACACAGTACATTTCATTATGTTCAAGCAGTACGTTCATAAAAATATTTTTTTTGTCTGAAATTATACCTTGAAGATTTATTTTTATTATTTCAAAGATATCTTTTAAAAGCATAAAGTTTTGTGCATAGTGTTTGAATAGAGTTATGTATTTACTCTTAAATGATGTAAAGTTAAAATACATTTTCTTACGACTGTCCATATTAAATCTTTTCATAATTTATTTTATGACATGAGAGTCACAATTTAAATTTACACAATTTTAACAAGAATTTTATTCGTAATAGTAATAGAAAAACTCTAAAAAGGCTGTAATAATACCTATAAATAAGTTGGTGCATCTGAAGTTGAAAATAATTTGCAACTCAATTTCAGTCACATAATCAAGTTACGAATTTACGACAACCCTCTTCGAACCGCCAAAGTTCAAAGAGAAGGTAGCTTATTTTAATTTAAACACTGAATAAAAATGTTTATTCCTTTTTCACGAAAATATTGTTTATAACATTTTAATAGTTTAAGACTTCCAATACATTCATGATTTCTTATCGCCATTTATGAAATTACGTTCCGTTTTTTTCATGTACCTTGACCTAGACATATGGATATAAAACAAGTGTACATTTTATTGATTTTATTTATCTATTTTAGAGATGAGGCGTCCATAGTTTTGTCAAAATATTCATATCTGACAGTTTATTGTGCAGATAATTGTTTATTCCGAAGCATAACTAACTGTTTTAATAAAAATTGTACCAGGAATAGTCAATTTATTTCATAAGATAACTGACATTCGTTGAAAACGAATTCAAAATAAGTATATTTCCAACTAAACGTTTTAAATTTATATTATTATTTGACTCGTGGACAAAGTTTTCTAGGTTATCCATTGCTCATATTGTTTGAATGTATCCAACATTATATGATACTTTTCTTTTGTATGAACGAAATAAAATTCGAAAGAAATATCTAAAAATATTTCCTACTAAGAATATATTTTGAGCTATACGTAATATATGTTTCGTCTTGTTAAGATAAAAAATTCATGAAGTGGATTATTTTATACAGGTTTTCGTGAAAAATGAGAATGTGTGTATCTTCATAATTTTCGATATGATAGTTGGAAGTTCTTGATTTGCATGAAGTGTTGTTAACGTCACATGCGCAGAAAGCAAGAATATTGAACGAATTCTTACCAGGAATTTATTCCAGAAACTTAGAAGTAATTACTCGTTCTTCACAAGCTCTTTATATATTCCAGAATTTAATTACCGACCAGTCTCAAATTGAACATTATAAAAATTAATTTATGTTCGTTTTCATCTATTCTTATATTATGTTCGTTTTCATCTATTCTTATATTATCTTCGTTTTCATCTATTCTTAGAAGTTGGTAACATTTTCACTGTTCTTGAAAATGCATTGTTTTTATGTTAGTATTTAGTACCGAATTAACCCAATTGTTTTAGAATTCGAAATAAATCAATATTTTAAGAATATATAACCTTGAGAAATGACTAAGATTCACAAAGTTCTTCAGATTGTTTGTTCCTCTTAGTTCTAATGTTACTTGGCCCGTTGTGCACGAGAAGAGCTCTCTTCTAGGAATTGAACGCTCAAAAGGATGAGGAATTCAGGAGTAAAACCGAGTGGTACGTCACTCAAGTGGAAGATCGATTTATCTAAAATAATAATAAGAGCAATCTTGAACGTCCTAAAATCGTTTCGTGTTCTTGGTCAACAGAACCGTGAGGTCTCAGAAATGGATATCAGTGAATCAGATCTCGTAATTACTCGACAATTCATTTAGCTTAATATTTTAAGCAAAATATATCAGAAGTTGATTAGTTCTAAAATCTTTTTTTAAACAAAATCATACTTTTATATGGTTATTCATGGGTCCCTGAACTGGGAAAGAAAATAAATTTAATAAAAATGATGTTTAATTGGTTGGTGATAATGATAAAAGGTTTTGTTTGATCTATAATCTTTGATCCTGTTGAAAAGTTCTACTGCTGTAAACTTGGAAGTTAATATTTCTATGAGTGCAATAGCGTTGCAATGTTTTAAGCATTCTAGTTCTGTATAAAAAATCATTGGATTTTAATATTACATTGTAAATTTAAACAATGAGCAAACCAAACAGAATATGCTCCTGTTTTATACTTCAGAAGGAGTCAAATGGAGGAAAATGTAAGTGCATCGGGAGCCAGAGCAACATTAGAGCTGGTATCTTTTCACAGTAAAGTTCCAAATTCTTCATGTCAGAATACGAAGAAAAAGTCTAAAACCTTTCGAACGAGCAGTAAGTTTCTTTCTTTGCACAACACACAGAAAAGCGTCACATTTCGAATGCTTACTTCGGAAAGAGTTCGAGGCAAGGTGAATGTTGGATCAGATTGTCATGCCACGCCGCGAATAGCATGTCACCTCTATTCACATGCGGACCATGACTGTGAAGGTTTTCATTTCAACATTTTCGAATGGTCCGGTGAAAATGTATTATTTGTTGAAACATTGAGCTTGATAATTATGAAAACAATTGAGATTCAGTGAAACTCTTAGATGAAGATACCTATTCCGAGATAAGATAGAGGAGAAATCTTCTCCTGAATTTCTATGTTTGCTCTTGTCAACCATGAAATAACTTGTTCTTATTTAATAAGTATTTGGTTTAGAAATTGCATAACAGGCAATTGGAAAATACGAGTAAGGAAGAAACAAAATTACAGATAGATTAATTGTGTCTATGAACTTCTTAGATCGAGTCATAACTTGTAGAAGTGATGTGATAACCTAGACAGGAGAGAATGGATGGTTTTGCTTTGCATCTTCTTTTAATTCTTATGTCATTCTACGTATACAAACTGATTATAAAGCATGTTGTAGAGGTTGAGGACATCCGTAGCTTGTGAGTCCTAACTATAGTGTGGGTAAGCTGATAGAATAGCACTTACTGGCATCTCGTGGAAGGAGGACCTATAAATAATTGACTAAGGATGGTTTTCAATCTTTTCCTGCAACTCTATTTTTTCAAGAAATTAAAAAAAATCAGATGAACTTATTTTTGTGAAGTCATCTTCAATGAACATATATCCTCTTTTGTGTGAATAATTCTGTTAAAAAACAATTTCTTTGTGAGTAAATTCTTCTAAACTTGAGTTCTTTCAAAACCGTGTCTCTCTAAATAAATGGATCAATTAATGCAATCTGAAATAGTCTGCCACCCTCCTTTCTATGTATTGCGTTGAATTAGTTATTTTCTGTACTAATAATTTTTCTAAAGTTTCCCTGGGCTGGTTCAAAAGTGTCCTGGATTTCAACAAATGTGATATTCCTCTGTTGACTAAATACTCTGGTAAAATTAAATATTTCATGTTCATAACTTTTTGTGAAGGTAATTCCTCATTCAGCATTTTTTATAATCTACAAAACATTATATTATAAAATAATTAAAAATATTGTTGTCTCTCTTCACCGCATTTTTACCGTTGACATTAATTTCAACAAATAATATCAACTGAAACTTTCTTCATGTGACTGGTATTAAGCCTACTCAACGCTGATTATATTGTGATGATAAATTTCAGTGTCGAAATGTTATATATCTCTCAAAGCATTATCATGAAGTTATAGATGGCGAGGATTCGTGATGTTAGGGATCATCTTGTAACTTTCAAAATATATTTATTTGTAAGTAAAATGATGTATTTTTTCTTTAAGAAGAATGTTTATCTTACGAGGAATGTGAATTTCCACATCTTCTTACTGCACCTATTTTTATCATCCCATAAAGCAGATTTACATTACCTGTATCAATATAATTATCTATCTGTAAATTCGATTGTATGTTATTATGCAAAATGCGAGTTTCAGAGAGCATTTCTCGTTTATGTCGGGGATAAATATCGTATTTATACGATTGTTTTTCGCACTCCGATGCACTGTATTGTTTGTATGTACCTTCGTTTATGGCATAATGCCATGCAACTCTTTATAGTTTGTTAATTTCTGAATGTACAGACTCTTTCTTTATGTACAGACTCTATTTAATTCCATTATCATAAAATTCCCGCACGTCTCTTGGAAAAGGACAGAATGTGTTTGTCCTCGACTTCCTAGAATTAGGCTAATAAACCTTATACCTAGAATTAGGCTAATAAACCTTATAATCTTTTCACTCTGCTTTTTTCTGTGGTTCCGGAGAGCTTCCGGCTCTTATGAAGCAAACTATTTCGATTGTATAAACGTTTCTGACGTTTTGATAAAATCTGAAATCTCATGTGATAAAAATTGATACTTGAGAACTTTAAGATCTTCGTAACAGAATATCTGTAACTAAGAAATTATTTTACTTATTTACACTACTATCAACTTCTTTCTTTGTCACGGAACGAAAACGTAGCCGACTGGAGTTCTCAATTCCCTGCTCAAACTTCGATCTAGATAATCTAGGAACCTGCTGTAACACCAGGAAACAAAGGTCGTCTTCGGAGAAACTTCTTCTCAAACTTTATCTGATATGTGACTGAATTCTTTAGTTTTATTCACAACAGTTCGTCTTCAGAATGCTCTCTATTCTAAAGAATCACTTATCTTCGAGTCACTGGCCTAGAAAAAAAATTGAGTTCAAAGATAATGTCGACAAGTATATTTAAGAAGTGTTTTTTTCCTTGATGGATTCAGTTAATTCAATTATGTGAATGATAGATCTGAGTATTATTCTATATTCACCCATTAGTTTCATCAAATAGCTTCAAATATTTTGTAAAGGAACTTTGATTTACAAACCAGTGATCAGTATGTGGTGGAGAAAATAAAAATATGACCATGGTTTATTAGACACCGTTCTATCCCAACGATACGGGCTAATCTAAATATTGATCAAAATGTAATGATTAATTACTTTCGTTTCAACAGTAGCAGTCCCTAGTGCGTAAGATAGACTTAGAGGTCACTAGAGACCTCTATCATTTCATGAACAGTATTCTTTCACTCATGTTGATTGATATATCAGACAAACTAAGTGACTTAATTCAGTTAAACAGTTACCAATGAATGGCGTGGCGCGTATTTTGTTGTCCATTTTCTGTTCAATTTTGAACGAAGTCTTCGACAAATTCTCATTATGTCTCTGATAAATCAGTACGGTATTTATGCCATATTAAAAAAGTATTTCGATTTAATTTTTGTAGTCGTACATCTTATTCACGGGAAACGACAAAGAAACTTAATTTTCGTAGACATACGTCTTATTCATGTTTTTCGTAAGACATTTCCACTTAGTTATTGAAAGAAGTTTGGTGTGCGCCGAAAGTTTTGCTGGAAGAAAACCAATAAGAAGAGTAGGGTGGAGAGTAATAGCTGATTAGTTGCTGTGAGAGCGAAGTTCTTTCAGGGATACATGTGCTCACATGGTATCTAACAAAACCACAAAACACTCACAAGTTCCTGGTGAACCCTTTTTAAAAACGTGAGGTGGAAAAAAATTATAGTTTCTCTTTTTTATTTCACATTCATTGTTTGATTCGATTTGATAAATAAGTGAAATTATTATAAAAAATTTACTCACAAACTTTCATTTACTTTTCAAAATATAAAGCAAACTTTTCATTTCTTTTAACTGAGAATTTATTGCATTATGTAAATCTTATTTTTGTTTGTCATATTCATGTTTTTGGTTGTGATTAACTGGAGTAATATCAAATTTGTGAGTAAAATCTTTTTCATCAAGAGCTTTCATATTGATTTAATTTCATTACAATGATTGGAGGTAATACGAATCTCAGCTATAACACAACCTTTATCCCTTAGATCGTTCAGAAATTGAATTAAACAAAAATAAAGATCTTGAGAACATTAATATCTATTCATTTGTGTTTTTTGTTATTTATTTATTATATCCTGTACACAGACTCAGTCTCTACCAGGATGGAATGATGATAATGATGATGGGTGAATGTTGTAATGGAATGAATGGCAGGGGTACTCCGTAGAAACCTGCCACAAATCTGCTTCGTCCACCACATTCATCTTTAGTATACGTGTATATCTTCACATAATTTGAATTTTGTAGAGCAATATTTTCATTTCATTACTACCAACGGCATCACTACGCCATATTAGGGGTTCGTTACAGGTTCTTTTGGCGTCATGAAACATACTCAAAATTGAGAAGGATTATTGAAATAAAGTTTAATGCTGAATCTTGAAACCGTATCTCTTGAAAACCGTGTGTTGTGAGAAAAGGGCGTATACCACTCTCCTGGTTTGATCAAAAAATTATAAATCAAGTTAAATGATTTATTTTCATTTTAAATGTTATTAGCCGTTCATTTTGTTTTCAAAACTTTCAAAGGAAATACATTGGATCTTTTCGAAAAATATTTATTATTTGACCCTCAATTCACTTTTTACATACTTATTACTTTGGTTTTTGACGATTCAGCTTGTGTCAGCCCCTTGGAGTCGCACTTGGAGTTTTGTGATTGTGATGAATCTGTGAAGTTGCCATGTCACTGTTATTGTTGTGGTGATTTCCTTCACTCCATCCTCTTATCACCATGAACGGCGTCAGGCTCAGCAAACTGACTACCTGGATTAGCTCAATAAATACACGCGAATCTGTGTAATTTTAGAACATTCATTTATCTCCATTACGGACTGTGACCGACGAAATGTAATCGATATTATCTCAAATGACAGAGTATCTGTATTTAATTCATCTCTAATCTGTGTTTTCAATTGTGAATTATTGACCTCTTTGATTGTATCTCTCGAAACAGTTTGTTGGAACGTAATATTTGGAAACGTTGTCTCTCAATAACTGTAACTGCAATAGTTATTTCGTGCAGATTGTCTTTCTGCCATCGAGGTCTCGAAAGAAGATACTCTATTTCGAACTCAGGAAAATGACGGTGAGAAATGACCTTTCTACCAGGAATTGCTTCGCGTTCACGAAAATTATTTAACAGACTTTACATTTCGTCTACGTATTTCAAACCAGCTTATCCTTGTCGTTTCTATTTTTATTAGAGTTAGCACTAGCAGAGTATTCATGTTACTGGAATGAAGACGTCGATTCAAAGTATGCATCAACGTATTTTCAGTTGAACCGTACTATTCTTCTCTATTTCTCTTAATTTCTTTACGGTGATGTGGATTATAGATATTTTTATTTAAATTGACCTCATAATTCAGCATTGTCACCAATATTATGAAGATGATAATAGCTGCAAAACTGTTGATTCCCGTATAATCATTATGGAAATAAGATTTATCATTTAAATTATATTCTCAAAAAGCCAGAAAATGTAATAAATGATTTTAAATATTTAAAGATTAATTCATTGCACATTACTGCATCATTGTTTTATTCGTGAAGCATACCCATCTTTGTGGGTCACATCTTTGATTATGACTCTGCTGATTCTACTTGTTGAAATGTGACCCACAGAAACGTATTTTAAATGATAGAGCATTGTGAAATTATTCTTGTACAAGGAAAATAATTCGTTCGGAACTTCATGATGACATTGCATTAACATCAAAATTATCTCGTCAAAGAACACGATCATTTCACTTTGATACGTGTATTAAAGCTGTGACGAACGTATTTGTATTAAGAATTACTTAATGAGTTTACTCAAAGCTAAAAAATGTGAAAATCGACTTTTGCCTTATTCCCTACTTTGATATTTCATTAAAGGAAATAATAACGTTCTTCTTTTAATGCACTAATTCACTTATAATCATTAGTGGGTTTTCTTCAGTTTTCTAAAAATATTTTATAAGAAGTCATATGTAAATTGTATGATTATCTCGGGGAATTTCTTTTCGAATCGGTGACTTTATTATAAATGTTTTTTAAAAAATATTGTAAGTTTTAGAAAAAAAATTCAAAAAAACATGCACTATTTCATAAATTATCAGAATGATTAAGGTAAATGAATGGAAAATGAGAAGACGATTTTCAATGGCATGAATGGAACGAAACGACTATCGCAGTTATACGAATATTCTTCCTGTAGTAGTAAGAATCTAGGTTGTGCTTTGAAGAAAATGATTTCTTTACAGTTTCTTGTATGTAATTTCACCTCCACGATAAATTGGGAATTACAGTTCACGTTTGGTGAATTACTGTGCAATTACCACTCAATTAGAGGATACCGGCTTAAGAAAATAGCAGTTCTTAGAGGTCATTGAAATGAACTACCATTTGCTAATTACGGGCTGTTCCATTTCCTCCGTGTAATTAATTTACTCGAGTTATTAATATAGTTACGACCAGAACATGCAATATCACAATACACCAGTAACATAAGAGAGTGATTGGTTAGTTCATAATTTCGGATTATACGTCTGAACCGTTCTCGCTACAATATTCAGGCATCGGAAAGTATAGGGAAAAATAAACCGTATCTGGACTGTTCGCGAACCACCAGTTCATAAGCTGTGTTTATGAAACGACTGCAACATGTACATACACAGTCAAATAAATCTTTTATTGAGCTCATAAAAATATTCATCATGTAGTAAGATGAAAAGTTTCAAAATGAAATGGAAGCATTTCTTCTTCTTCTTCTTCTTCTTATTATTATTAACATGAAACTTGACACGTTAAACAATAGTACAACAAATTATCATCAAGAAACATTAGCTATTTTAAAAAAATTAAGGATTGTAAATGCTTTTCCTTTTGCACTTCCTGGTTCTGGAAATTGAAGCAATTTTGTATGAAGAAAATTGTAATAAAATGGAACGGTTATGCAAGTTCAGTTCACTTTGCCATATTCTATAATGAAAGATAACTGAAAATTATAGAGATGTAGCAAGATATATTAAGTAACTTAGAAATACTAAAGACGAGTTCGTCCATCGCTAGCTGTCCGTCTTCCAGTCTATATAGATCAACGAGAACCTGATGACACTAATAGGGAATAATATAATTGTCTGTACATACACATTTTTGAGTTGCCGGATTAGCATTAAAGCACATTCCACTAACAATTTCTATCTGTAAATATCAAAACCTAATAAAAATAATAGCTCTAAATAACATTCAAATCTAGTGGCGACGTGGAGGTAAAATGTGCCAAATACATAATTATTGAACAGCGTAAGATCGCTTCGAGGAGATGGTATATTTCAGACTAAATCTATTTTATTTCCACCTAATCCATATTTTCTCGTGCCGAATAAGTTAGTCAATTGTCAACGATCTTTTCACTTCTGCACAAGGCCATCACGTCCCAGGAGAAATCAACTACGTTTTTCAAAGCATATCAAGTGGGTCTGTAAGCCATTCTTGGTGTACGTGTGAAAATGCCATGTTCTTAGCAAAATTTGAGCACTCGAATCCTTACAAGATACCAAATGAGCTACACTTACTCCTAACATATTTCAATGGAATTTTCTTTTTCCACTCAAACGCAATATATTCCAATAGTATGTCTGTGGATTTTCTTCAATAAGACCACCCAGAAGTATATTTCGTTACTTCCCAGGGATTTTATTTATTTTACCTTTGGGATTCACAAGTGTTTGCTAATTTGGTTTTGTGGGAGGACACTCTTCATAATAATGCCTTCTGTCCCAAAGAAGTGTGGGTCGTGACGTCGTGGAGGTAGCTATTGCTTCTGTGCTCTATTCGCAGTTCATCTTCGTCCTCTTAACTGATTATGGTTGCACATCACTCCTTGACGTGCGGCGTCCCATTCAACCCTGAGAATACAGGTCTTGAGCGACCATCCTACACGTTGATCTGCAACTAGTATGTCATCTTCATTTGGTTATAAATTGTTATTCCAGTCCTTTTCCAATTATCAGACGGCGAATAACCTCACAATTCTCATTTCTACCAAACCCTCCTCAGAATGTCTTCGACGTGTTCATTAAGTGTTATTCACGTTGGAAGCTGTGACCAGCTCAACATCTTAACATATTACTTACGTACTGACATCTTTCTTCTTATTGAAATTTTGTGTATTCCCATGAAAGAGGAACCACCTCGAAGGGAAACCTGACTGCATTTAACTTTCCTCTTCACAATTGTGATCATAAGAAATCGAAAGTAAATTGTTGGTGGATATACTGCACAGATTGACCGTTTAGTAAAACGTTTTGTGTTATACACGATTAAGTATTCGAATAATGTATATCATACATTAAATTATCAGCTTCAGTGATCCAATATAATGATAATAATGTTTGATGATTCTCGATATGAAGATTTTGCATCATTCATTTAAATTCTTTTACATTCTGGAGTAGTGCTTCCTGACGTATCAACAGAAGATTTACTTTTCTTTTTAAAACCATTTTAACACTCGTATTTTCAGTAAAGTACATCTATGTGTGTTCATCGTATATTTGATTCTAAAATTTTGTAGCTCAAGATTCTGCACAAAATTTACTCTCTAATCCGATTAGTAAAATAATCTCGTTTCAATACCTCATGTTTTGTTTTGTGTTAGGTTTTATTAGCAAATGATGTTCATTTTGGAGCACTTTTCATGGACTACATTTTAATACTATGTTCTTGTTCCGCATATTGTTAAATATTAATAATGTATACGATTCATCTTGGTGTTAGCTATGCAGACCTTCTTATCATACATAGGCACAATTGACGTACCAATAGGTTTCTAAGTTTTGACGAGAGCAAACTCTGAGTACATTCTCCATCACGTTTTCGACCTATGGATGATGATTTCTACATTTCATAATTGTAAAACTCATCATACAATTTTCATTCATTATTCATAAATTTATCTTCATATTTCCTTTATCGTTCGTTATTTTTTGAATAAGTTATATCTCATTCCATTTCAGAAATTTTTAAGCATTTAAAGGAAGAATACCATTTTCCTCTGGATCTTTTTCCTAAAATCAACGACAGTGTATTTTGATTTCCTTCTTCATTTCCTGTGGTCATTGCACTTCCTTCTAACTCAAAATGATTTTAATTACACAAATATTTACAATTTACGATGGAGACTAAAGAGCTCACATACTTTATCGAAGCCCTGATATACTTCGTGGGATGTGCATTCTAAACCTACCAACTCATTGTATTTATTGGAAAATTTGGTATTTATTTTCAATGTATGTCTGTAAAATAAGACAGAATTATTTCTATGAGCTCCATCTATCATATTTAGTTTTCCTCTCGTCTTTATTTTACTTTTTACTTCATGTGCATAATTAGTATTGTGAGTTCTAAGTCACATATTACTTCGAATCATAATCAGACTACGTTTTACAGTTTCAGCTTTCCAACATTCTTCAATTAAAGTATACTTCAGCATATTCTTTTTAACTCTTATTTACAGCAGCTTTTACATTTGTTGACTCGGTTTAGTTTTTCTAAGTTTATAGTCTCTTTGTAAAAACAATACTTCTGATGGAGTTTTGCTAAATTGTTGCTCCTTTTACAAGATTACTTCATCATATTACTTATGTTGTTGGAGCTCCATAGATATTTGCTTCCTTCCGCTTTTGGTCTTGTGCGTCACGTCGTCTGTTACATTAATTGCATTCTTCGTACATAATAGTTCAGTGCTTTCCTAGGGAAGCTGTATGAGCCTAATTTATTAGAATCGTTAATTTGAGTTCTGTGTGTCTACGAAGTAGTAACAATGTGTAAGGTCTATTGCCAATTAGTTTTTCAAATATTTTATTTTCGGGAAAAGAATGTGAAAATCATTTATATAGAAGTTCCATAGAACCAGAAAGATTAATTAATTTGGTTTGACACCGTCTTTTATTTGTCTTACCACTCTATATCTCCAAGCTACTGGTGAAATATTACAATTAGGAAAGAATAACTTGAGTTTCCTCGGTAGATATACTCATCAACGGAAAGTGATTATGTAAACTAAGATAATTCCAAAATAATTAACTGAGTCTCTTCCATTACGGGTCAGAGTCATTACCTCGTTAGCGTTGTGCTATTTAGATATTATCCATGAATTTTCGTTCATCAACACGTCTGCCGTTAATGAGTTAGGTAACATTAATCAATTTATCCCTCCCATCTGCAACTATCATTCACGCATGGTATATATAATGTGCAAATAAACATATTTAATAAAGATGCATAGACCACCCGACGAAATCTTCTTTTAATTTTATTAACTTCTGCTTTAACCTATGGTGGTGTGGATGATGAAGTTTAGAATACAAAATTGATGTATTATGTAATGAATAAATTATATTAAATGTGCTACTCGTATTTAATACAGATGCAAGTTAATTATTGCATTGAAAATAATGTCCTATATTTTATTACTTTCAAGTTATTTGAACAAATATTTTTCTAACTAAAAAGAAAGAGAAAGTTTATTTTTAAAAATTGTGCATAATATAAGGAGCCTTCAAGTTCACATTTCTTTGGTAATTATAAAGTATATTCGTGATTTTGTTCTGGAAATTCTTGTCTTAATTTGAATCAATGCTGATTACAAAAAGGCGAAACTATAAAATATTCCGTTTCTTTACACTGAAATATTTTATTCCTAAAATTTATTTATTTTCTTATTTATTAGTGTACATTTATAAAACATTTTCATCTGCACTGGGAAACATACTAAATTAAACTGGAAAATTCAGTTCAAGTGGAACGAAATTGAAAATTTATTATCCATTTACAATACCCTTGATGTTTTGTGAGTTATTCTGACTTCGTCTGATGAACCAGAGAAGTTTTATTCTGTATTATCTTCCTCTATTGAAATATTAAGACGTTTTTTAATCTACCACCTCCACATCGTGTTTGCTTTCTTGCTTTCTTGCTTTCAGTATATATTAGCGTATCGAATACTTTGTTTATTCATCGACATACCATTACTGTTTCAGGCAGAAAAACCCTACATGGTTGAATATTTGTAGCAGCAACCTCGTTCTGGTAGCTTTCTTCAAACCCTTCGACTCCCATGTCCAACCGCTCGATGCAATGACCGTTGCCGTTTTGTTTATTCGGCCATCGCGTGACTGATTACTTCAGTGGAATGAATAGCTCGGAGTAAAACAATCATCTTCCTCCACGAAGTCCGCAATGGCTTGCAGAGTAAGCCCTAATTTAAATCATCTTCAGCTGTTTCAGAATGTAAGAGAATACATCACGATCTTCTCTGCTAAATTACGGAGTATATCACAGTTAAATCGGAACCAGCAATCATAATTCACCTCGAAAGAAATAAAAATGAACTTTGCTCAAATAACAAGGGCTGAGAAAAGTCAGAATGTAGTCTTCATTCCAACAAAAGCCGTTCAACAATTCCATAATGCTCCTTTCGTTGACTTTTTTCAATACAGGGATTGACTTCCTTCGCCATTATGAGTCATTTTCATCTTCCTCTTCATTACTTCATGATTATTTTCTTACTATATTCGAACTACTAAAGTGGTCAAAGGCTAAAAAGATGTGTCCCTTCTTGGGTAACCCATTTTTACGCCTGTGCATTCGAGCATGGGGATATTGATATACAAAGAATAGCGAGCAAGATCCTATTCAGTTATTGTTCTGGATTGTACATACTTGGTATTTCACCCATAACATAATTGCTTAGAACGATGTTAGCCCATCTAAAATGTAACTTAAACCTTGCATATATGGATCGCAACTCCCACTCTAGGGAACACCATGTTCTCTAATCGATTGCATTGCATTTATTTTGTCGTTTAGTGTGTATCGTACCCTTACAATGTTTCCTATGACGTAATAAATCTTTTTTGATTCAATAACGAAAGGAAATCAAACAAAAAATATCTCTATTGACACAACGCTTTATCCGTTGGCGCATGAGTCTGCACTTTTCCAGAAATAATATGATTACTAATGATTATTTGATGAACAAATCCCATTTCTTTATTATTTACTCCTTCACTTTTATCTTACGCATACGCGATTTAATGAGCATTTGAACACGCAGAAACTTTCGAAATAATATTTACGCTCATTTGATGTTTCGTCGTCAAGTGTGTCAAATACGAAGGAAACGAGGGTCTCGTGTAGCCGTATACATCTGACCTGAACTTCAAAATTGGAATCAGCTGCAACTATTAGTCTGTTGGTCTTAAAATAAATTTCTCCCACAGGAAATGTTCCAAATACAAACTTATTTACACCTGAGAAAAGGAAGTCGCTGATAATGTTTGTGTTTGCTGAAATGTATTTTGTGGAACTATCCGATTTCCAAAACTTTATCCAACTTCTATCTGATCTGTTATCTTGTTAATAACAGTCTTTTCTTTAAATTTCGTAACTTATTCTTTTAAGTTTCAATTATGGTTAGAAGATTATATCAATTTTTTCTAACTTGTAATTATTTAGGAGTTGAATTTCTCTTCAGTTTTCTATAATTTTCTGGAACTAAAAGTAATCTCGTGGTTTATAAAAAATATCAATAATTCACTAGGATCGTCTTTTTAAACCACGTGTAAGTACATTTCTCCATCATACACGTCTAAACTAGTAAGTAAATCAACTAAAATATATGTTGGCAAATATTAAAAGTTTCCTGGGTTGGAGTCTTATTTCATGAAGATAATAATTTTCTATCAGATAGATCTCCACTATAGTCATATTCAGAATAGTCTAGACTTTGCCTTATATATTCCGTATGTCTGAGAGAAAAGACGGTTACCTTGATATGACGAAAACTTGGAATTCTCCTCGGAAATATGCTTTCAGTGGCTATTTTACATTTCCCATTGGCAACATTTTCCATGCTCTTAAGATGAATTTGCTGCATCTTTCATTCATAGTAAATATCTTCATCTATCAAATAAGCTACAAAAGAGCTTTCCGAATGGGCTACAATGTTTGTTTTTTGTCCCTCAATACTGGTCTTCGTACTTACTGCCCAATATATTCCATTTATCCCCACGTTTCTTTTTCTATCGCAGGCTGCTTCTCCAGAAGTCATTGGATTGAATCACACATCGCTATTCAGCCACTAGAACGCATCATGTCCCACGTCGTTTCATCACCTTCCATGGATTCTTCATTTCTCGAAACTAGATAGAAGAATCCAAGATTGTATAATATCACTGTACTTCCCCAAGCTTAGAATCATTATATGGAGACTTTCGCCCAGAGTTCAGCCTAGACTTGTGGTTCGTAATGAATTATTTTGCTATAAGAACAATTACTTAATATTAGCTTCAGGAATATTTATGTGGGTGATTCCTCGGTCTACAAAGATAAGATTGTCCTATTACTTCCCGATGCCCACTGGTCGTAAAGTTCTTGACCCGCCTGTGTAAAACATCTTGTCAGTTTGGACATATTTATACTTCACAGCTGCACATCGCATGTCGAGCTATCATCATCGTAGACAGTCGTCTTTTCCGATTCCCAGATAATCGATGATGAAAACTTCAAGTTCAGAAAATGAATCACACTGCGAGTCTTTCTTTCGTCTCCCAATTGTGTAGCCATTTCTAGAATATTTGAAATAAGATAAAATTTCGTTTATTACCGGGTAAACAAACTAAATTAAATGTAATAATCGCATGCGTCCTATATATCAGGTTTCAACTTCGAAGCTACTTCCTAATTGTAGATAATGGTATGTCAATTTATCCATTGATTCTACTAAGAAAAAACCGATATAATGTCACTACTGTTAACAATTTTAAAGTAACAATTAAGACATTCGCATTCTTGCGCTTGGTTTAGTCTACATTTAAGCATCTTAGAACGCTCAGCAAAATTGAAATTTTATTGTATAAAGAACACAATAATAGAACATTCAAAATTTTCTGAATGTTCAAAGTACTTTGAGTTTCGTTCGAGGATAACTCATTTTTCTTGATACACAAATGCGAGACATATTGGATACAAGATTTACATATTTTCTCTTCCCTTTGCATTCAAAACTGATTGATCGTCCGTTAACGTAGTCGACTACATCAGTCATCTCAGAAAATAATTTATCATCTGTCTTTTGTTCAATGTGGATAGGATCTAAGACAATCTGGTTCCTAGAAAATCTTTTGTTTGGTTTGTCAGTGTCATCTATATAATGCACAAAATAAAGAACCTCCAATATTCTAAACTTCTTTATGAAAATATGTATCCTGAGGAACCTAAAATTTATATTTATTGTACTTTTTGTCAGAATCAAAGAAAATACTCTGTATGTTGGCTCGCCATTGTCTTCAAAACATTCTCTACAAACTACAATTCAGTTTTGACATTAAAGTCCATTAACTACCATTGTGATGTTATCACATTGGTTACAGACCCCCTTTACACGAAGACAAGCTGAAGAGAAATGTTTTTTCATCTTCTGATTCTTCACTTTAGTCATTTTTCATGCACAAAAAAAGTATTCGTGTTGTGTACCACATGACCAATGAATGAATGTTTGTCGGTTTTTTTGCCTAGGGTGTTTTTCTCTAACTAACACCAACCTCAAGGAGCTGACTATTAGTTCTTCTTCTTTTGTAACTAAGTAAACGTTCTCATAATCAATGTAACGCGAACTGCATTTTGAATTGCATGAAGATTAATAGTGTTAATAAATAATTGATTTTTTTCGCATGGTCGATTGAGTGTTTTTTTTCATCAAGTAACGAAGGTTCTTTCAATATCAATCACAGTGCTTTCATATATTGTTGTAATTTCTAGAAATTCAGTTTTGCTACTGATGTTTGTCAAAGAATTTATTGTCGTCTGGTTTGAATGAATTCACATCCCATTTTACTCTTGCAGTTCTCTTTTGTCGCTGCTCAAATATCATTATACTGTAAAACGCGTGTCCTTCAGATTCTGGTATGTTATCCCTCCGAAGTGTTGACAATATCATCCGTTACCTGTCGTAGTTAAGAATTCCACCAGGAACCCTTCTATCTCTCCCACTGCTGTCACCACTGTTTAACGTAATTTTGACCATTGCTATCAACATTATATCTCAAACCACTATTTATTCCATTTACGTCCATTTATGATAAATAAATAATCAAATCGAAAAGGTGTGTTCCAGTAAAAAGACAATTATTATCTCTTTAATTATATCTCAAAGTGATGTGCAAAATTTAAACAAATTATGTCAATTCTCGTCTTCTTCAAAGTGAATTATTCTCGAAATTGACTATTGTACCTCGTATGGAAACTCAAGAAAGTATCCGTGTGTTACGTTAAGCACATGCCAAAGATTAATTTACTGACAATTGAACATAATATAGCTGTGTATAACTATTTTAGATCAGCAAAATATTTGACTTTGATGATACGCCAACTCGCGCGAAGTGTCTTAACATTCTGATGAAGTAGTTTTGCGTAAAATACGATGAGAAAATAAGATCATGGATCAATTAAATAGAAATTTAAGGATTTCGTTCTTAATATTGCACTACAGTGTAATTGTTTATGAAATTAATTAATCCATTATTTTAATCATAAGAGCTAGTAACTCTTGCTTTCAAAAACATGTATGTTTTAAACCCTGACGGAAAAATACCTTGGGAGAGCACTTGGAACAATTCGTAGAATCATCCCAACTTTTAAAGTTGTAAAAAAAGTTACGACTGTCGTGGAACGTGTTAATACAGTTTTCTCGAGTTGTAAAACTATATTACAGTTTCTCGAGTTAAGTTCACTATTGACTGCTGAAACCACTCTCCACCTTTTGCAGGTCAACTCAGCGAGATGAGAGTCATACCAAATAAGGAATAAGCAAACCGATAGTATTCTTTCGAATGCAAAGAACAATTCTGAAGTTAACATCATTTCTTGGAGTACCTACTTACATTGACTGAAATAGCTGAAATATGTGTTACGGTAATACTGTTTATGAAGAGTTCCGATTCATATGACACTAAGAACCTAAATGTTTATGACCAATAACTATTCTTATTGTCTGCCTTAATGGCACAAATATACAAATACAATATCCAAATTATAATTGATTTCTCTATAATCATGTGAAATAAAAAATAATATTTGAATTTAGAAATGTCTCTCAATAACAAAAGTACTTGTTGTTCAAAATGTAGGCACTGATTTTCAGCTACATTATAAAAAAAAGCAAAAGAAATTCAGGTACAAGATTTTGGTAGTTGTTTTGACACAAAACGTAGAAATACAAAAATGTTTATTTGATAATAAAATATAAGAACTTGTGCGTCGCCTTACAACGTGGATGATTATGTTCTACAACACAACTAACGCAGTTACAGCGTTAAAATAAAGAAATCTGGCGTATTATCATAACTATGGACAGAGTAAATTGAAGTACAGATAGGCAAATTCAACTAGCTAAGTTACAAAAAAATGTTAACTTATTTTCAAGACCAGAGATAATTTCCCTTTGCTTCGTAGTACATTATTTCGTAATGTATCCTCTACGTCTTGTAATGGTATCAACAATTGATATCGGATACCGGAACGTTTTTGCATTAAACTATTTATAGTTAATTTACCGCAAGTATTTAAATAAAATATGGTTTCTATTGAGAGAGGCTTCCTCAAAAAACCAGAAAAGAGAGTAGTTCTTCAATTGTTCAATTTTCATTTCCCGTATGATCGTCGTCAATATCTAATTTGTCTGAATCAGGAAGGATTCCTTCTTTATGGTGTGTATATTCCACAATGTTTGAAGTGGGGTAATTTCTCGGATAAAGTAATTTTATTGTACGTTCATTGTAGTCATCTGGATTGTGGTTCACGTTACATTAATCAATCTCATAGATGTTTTTTTTACTTTATCAGTTCATAAAAGATCCAATTGGTTGTGATTTTTATCGTCATTTTCAATAATATTGAACAGTAATTATGTTTCGAATCTTTTCCTTCAAATTTATGTATTTGGGAGAGTAAGCTCATATTGAATTTTAATTAGGGGTTTGTTTCCTTAAAATTCTCATTTGTGTTTATTCGAAGAATAAATTGGAAGTTCTGCTTTTCTCAAAACTTGTCAGTGTCATAACAAGGGAATTCACCACCTGAAAGATTTTTGAACGAGAGATTTTTACCAAGAAACTGGCAGCTTCTTCCACTTGGAATATGATGATAATACACGAACTATAGAGATATGTGTTCATTTTCACGTTGAAAATGTTTTTGGGAGTATCAACAGTTTTTGGGTGTTTTGCTTTGCGATGGTTTCAACTTTCTTTGTTTCCTTTCCCTCTCTATGTAATATCCACGCCCTCTTTGTGGTTGTTAATATCTGCAACTGTCTCCATGTTGGTCTTGGTCTATGAGCGCGATAAAAAACAAAATATTACTTATTGGAGTACATAACTTTCCTTCGGGATATCAAAAGGTCTTCGTGCCTTTTTTGTCGTTTTCAGTATCTTTCTATAGTTATTGTTTCAACTTATGAATACCAAAATGATCCGTCTAAGCTTTCATGTAGTACGTACATATCGTTAAAAAGCATTATCTTCTTATGTGCATTTTCAGTGTCCAGTGACGTCCTTGACACCACTTTTCGCTGATTGAGTTATTCTTCCAAATTATATCATTATCGATCTTTCCTTCAACATAAATCTTCACATCTTGACGTCATGCGAAAGGAATTACCCTCAATGGGTGTTTAAGAGATTTTGTACTTTTGATATTTTTATTTACTTTGATTGAATTTTTTATCTTTAACCGCTTTTTATACGAAATAAAAAATAACATTTATCTTTTTGTACTATAAGCACGAGTATGTATTATTTCCTTTAGCACTACATTTGTTTACGAAGTTGTACGGTTAGATGTCCAGTAACAAAAGAGACCATTTGAAAAAGTCATTCATTTTCACTTAATTCTACAGTTACTGACAGTTTATTCACAAGAGGTGTCTTATTGACTTTATATTAGTATTGTCAGAATATGAGATCTATCATAAATCACGGGATTACTTGAAATTTCTGTTTACAAGAAGTGGTAATATAATTTCAACAAGGTTCTTCATTTCAACCTCTTGTTACAACATCCGCATAACATGCACTCCATTTGCCTACTGTGTCTACATTTCTATATTCGTACTATACTTGGGGCAAATGACCAGTTGCCACGCAAGAAAACTTTTAGTTATTATCCTTCAAGTTCTTGTTAGAAATAAAGTTCTTCACGATTTCCCTTTCCTTAGATTGAAAAATTGTTTGTGGGACGTTAGTCCATTTTATATTTTCCAACTTCTTTGTTTTGACATATTGTGTGTGTGCTTAGTGCCAAAACATGATGACGCTGCTTATTTCACAATATTCTTTATTCAAAGAATATATCTTAATGAACTTTTGTTCATTTGCAAGAGTTATCATCTTTAAATCCTCTTATGAACCACTTCCATCTCCAACGAATCTCATTAAACCTCATTCCATTGTACTTAGTACATATCGAAACTTCTTCATTTCTAATATTTTTGCATTACTCTTCATAATATTTGCAGTCTTCTGACAATTCGACATCTCCATCAAACTCCGCGCCAGTTTTTAAAAACTTCTTTATGGAATAATATCCAATGACATTGTCTTCTCTTCCATTTGCAATGAATCAAATGCAATGGGTTTTTACAAATAATTGTTAAAACCCTTGATAGACCTCCGGATACACGGAATACGTTAGGGGAAGTAGTTTCTGTAAAACGTTTGGTGCAAAGTAATTCGTTGTTCCCTCAATACTGTCAGGATAGGCTGATGTGTTAATGAATGTCTTTAATTCAATGGGATCTTTGGCTTCCATGTCCCCTTCGGTGGCACGTCGTTGGTGTTGCCGTCCCCGGACCTACCAGTGGGGTTCTCTTCTCTCAAACTCGACACGCACTGAGTTGTCGTACTACCATTCAAACCATTCGTCTGATTCTGTTAAATGGATTCTGGAGCCACGGCAATCTTAGTTTCGATTAGCTTTTTTCTGTTTAATTTTCTTTAGCAATCCAGTGCATGTAAGAGTTATACTCAAAATAAGTTTTGATATTTATTAAACTCTCGATTGTGAATTTTGATCACCTTCTGAAGGTGATCAACACAAATATGGGTCTTATGTGTGCAGTTTTATTTTAGTTATCACAATCTGTGCTTGCCAAACGAATGTAGATAAACTTCCAATCATTAAAATTATTACTGTTAACAGAACGCTTTTTGTAACCAATAAACCGAAGTGTGAGAATGGTTGTACTTGAAGATCAACAAAACTAACATGACGGAATGTGTCCACTCTTACTCTTAGTTCCAGAAGCCATTATTTTATTTTCTACGAAGACATCACAGGTTAAGTTGAATATATCCATGTATTATCACTACTACTCATGACTATGCCTTTGTATTGGGACCAGTCCACTCAACTCTTATTTATGACCTCTTAATAAGATTTGCAGCATCTTGAGAGCCTCCATAATTTTGCATTTGGTACATTTGTTCTGTATTAAATGAAATTGAAAAGTTGTCATCAGTATATGTATCATATTTTTCTCTACAAAAAAATAAACAATGTCACGAATTATTTTAATCTTGTGGAGTTTTTTAATTTTTTAGCATTAGATATTGACTCGAACTGGAATATGATATATCAATAAAATTGACCCCAGACATCAATGGTATTGAAGAAAATACTGGTAGCATTACATCATTCATTGTGCTGTGCTTTTCATCACACACTTCCCTTGCACTGGTTGGTTTTTATTGCTTTTCAGTCATCGAAAACCAAATTTTCGTTCTTTTTTTACTTTTGGTTCGAAAATCATCTTCAACGGGTGAAATTTAGAAATCTCAAATTGTGTGACATAAATTTTTTTCCCCTGGAATTGTTGCTTTCATAAATTCTCGAGTAAATGGACAATTAATTTGCAAAAGAGTTAGACCATCTACAGGAACGTGATTTCGACCCTTTTTGCATTCAGAGAAATCATGTGTGATTTTTTGTAATATATTGTTAATTACTTCAAGTTTTTTTTCTTTTGTGGAAAGTTTGGAGGCTGGAAATTGTTACTGGCAGTCATTCCTCCTTCAATGGTCACATTAAACATCTTTTTCCTGGGGATGTCTAAGTGGCGCACCTTTACTGTCATTTGACGACAAATGACCCAAGTGGTGTCCTGACTCGTTCAGGTTGTATGAAGGATACGAAGGAAAATTATGAATATCCCTCATCGGGACCATGTTTTGAAAAATCTTTTTTACTACGGCACCTTTAAACATATTACTCAAGCAATTTCCGTTGAAGTAAATTGTCTCAATACAATCCCAAAGATTCTATAAGAAAGAGACTCTCTTTTGAGAGCTACTTCCCTCTCCCCCACCCCGCATTTGAATCAATGGGAATTTTATTGAGTTGCTGAAATTGGTAAACTGACTTATTAAACATCTTTAGCTATTCATAAATTTACACATTGTAAAGTATTTTCGTATTGTTTGATCTCCTTTCATTGCTCATCAACTTCTATTATGAGTATAATTTCAGAAACAGAGAAGTTTCATTAATTTTTTCTGATTGGACTGACCCATTGGACACGCTACAATTCTTTTCATTGCATTCTGCATTTTTCTCCGGTCGAAAATATTGCTCATTCGTTCAAAACCTCCCAGAATATTGAAAAGAAAGTTAGTGTATTAAGTCAACTGATAGAAAACGACTACGGACATCTGGAATCATATCGAAAAAATTAAGCTTCAAAAAATGGTCTATGATTCATAACTGTCATAAAAAATAATTCTTTAACTAATTTTTGCACCAAAAGGTAATTTTAGGGTGTCATCAAACTTCATGAAACTGTCAAAAATGTCTCGTAGCCGTAAATTCCCCAATTCAACGTTAGTTTTTGATGTCTTATTTCACTACGAGTAGTCTTTCTATTCCTTTGAAAGTGTACGTTTCGAACACAATGATCAAGAATCCAATACTTCTTCCTGAAAATCGGACTCAGTTTTCCGCATTTCTTATCTCGATGTGTACCGTCTATGGAGTAATTTTGTTTCCACCATCGTGCTTTCATTTCCATTTTCTAAATTCTTCCGTAAATGATGTCTTCTTGAAAATAACAAATGTTAATTTAACGATAGTATTTTGTACCTAATGTTCTACATCTACTTTAGACCCTCAATAATTTGTCTCCGGACTGAGCAGCGCCACGTAGTTTTCATTTTTGTGTTTGTTAACATGTAAACTGAGGTATATTACATTCTAAGCTTACCAATTAATAGACAAAAACGCGATAATAATGTGAACTGCGAGGAAATATATTGAAGCGGATATTATGTATAGGTTATGTAGACTCTGGTATAGGGGCAGGGGTCTCGTTAATACTAGCTTTATTATTAATCTCGAATTTTGAGTTATTTTTAATAGTTACGATTTATTAGTGTTTTCCGAATCCTCTAAAGAATAGTAATTATTTGTTAAGTAATTATTTGTTAAGTAATTATTTGCTAAGTAATTATTTGTTAAGTAATTATTTACAAGTAACCATGAAGGATAGTTATATTAAAAATTCAATACCTTCTTCACATTTTTACAAGCATATTTGTAAGAATTTAAACTAAAGATGGATATTTCATCAAATAGATAGTTTAACAGATTTTATCTAATCACAGACATTTTGTTCAAAAAGTAAGAACAATTTCCACAGATCTTACATAATCAGAATAAAACCTCTGGTTAGATTAAAAAATGTTTTCCTTCATAAACTACACATTTCAATATTCTCAATTTTTCATTCAATTATTGTTTCCAGTTTTCAACTTTTACAATTCAGGTTTCAAATAAAAGAAAATGGGCTTGATTCTGGCAAAAGATGACAGAAACTAATGTATTTGTTAAGTACCGTTGGGAACCACCAGCTAGGGCAAGCGTAACAAATTTCCCCTTCTTTAACATTTTATCCTTCGTTCCCATAGGTTCCCATAGGAGCTCCAAAATTGCGTATTGAGGATCCTCTCTAGACCAGTTGTGCTTTTGTTCCTCAAACTACTCCCTCGTTTTCTTAGGAAAGAAAGCCAACATTCTCACGGCAGAATTATTTCTCAATCATGGTACATTGACACTCACCACTACAATGATAGAAAAGGCGTACAAAGGTAGAAAAAAGCATGATTTAAGGTGGATTATCAATTTTTTAAAACTATTTTGAGATTGAAGACACATATTTGTTACTTGAATTATTTATTTTCCTCCCATAGTACTTTAATTCCTAGCATTTCATTTGTCCCTCATCTAGTTGTTTGATCAGGTTAAATCATGTTTAATATTAATGAACAACCGTGTAAATTGAGCGATCTAGTATATGACAGCAAGATTCACGATATGTTCCAAATAGTATAAGGAAATCATAAAAGTATCATAAAAGTTTCATATCTATGATAATATTACAGGAGTGTCTTATTAATGCAACACGTGGGGTAATTCCTTTCTAACTTGGGGATTATATTCTTGGAAATAAATTGAATAAATACCTGTCCTTCATTCAGTAAAATTGCATTAAAACGTAAAGGCATAAATGAGATCTTTTAGAGGATGTACGTCGTTGAAGGAGTTTGCGTAACAACTTGTTACCAACTGATCCAGACCAACTTTTCTGTAAGAGCAGTACGTACGAGAAATTTATTAATGCTTTATTTTTTCATCAATAAGCAACGTGAAAATGTTTTGTATGGAGAAATAATACCATTTTTAGCGTTCATGAGTGCCACGAAAATATAGGTATAATATATAAAAAATATATAAATTGAAAAAACATCAAATTAAAAGAAATTTATACGCTGTAGTTGCCATTTTATTTGCATTATATTATCTCAATGGTCATTATGATTGATGACTAAGTGAGGAATGTAAATGGACTAGGTTCTAAATGTCAATAACATGGTTTTCCAAGAGACACAAAGAACTGATGAAACACCGCTATTGATTATGTAAAATTATGGAAAAACCACCGTAGATTACTTGTTTGATGTTGCAATTAATGATGCTTCAGAATTAAAATTTTATTCTCTAAGGTGTTCTGTTGAAACCGTTTTAAGTACCAAATAATTAAAGAAAGGGGGAATGGTTTACGTACCACAAGTGATTTCCAAAAACGTTTCAAGTACCACGAATAATCCCAAAAGAGTGTATGTCCCACGCCTTACGACCATAATTTTGTCAGCCGTTGCGACAAAATACTATATTAAAAATAGTAAAAGTATATAAAGATTCCCACGACTGATATTACATAATACACAATACATATTTTATACCATATTGTATAAGAAATTACAATATGATGTAAAAGAAATATAAGGAATATCATCCTTATAAAATGTTATTGTATTCATCATAATCATATTACTTTAAAAACATTTGTATTATCTGGATGTGAACAACACTAGCTCAAATACTACTGCTAAATGGCACATCACAGAGCTTGGCATTTTGAACGGTATCCGGGTTCGGCTCGTGACAACGCTAACATTTGACGGTCGTAAGAATTAAATTAGCACCACGGAACACTTAATGTGTTAATGTATCATAAAAAATAACATTTGCTGCGGTATATCGAACTTAAATGAACTTTAAATAGTCCTTATATGTAATTAACGGAAATTATGTGAAAAATGCTTAATATGCTAATCATCAAATGTTTTTCTCTAAATAGGCGATTGTCAATTTATTCCTAACCAACGTTTTATTGGTTTACGTAATTTACTTATTTATTTTATTATTTATTTATTTAATGCCGTTTGGTGAGGTCAGACCACGAGGCCTTCTCTTCCACCTAACCGTTGGACTTCAATTCAATTCAATCCAAAAGGGTTTTATTAGACATATTTCTTATATTTATATACAAACAAACATATTGCAAAAATATTGGCGGGGCTGAGGGCCCATGCACCTATGTTTAAGCCCGAGGATGTCATGGGCTGTGCATACTGTACCCTGGTATTCACTGTCAACGAATGTTCTAGTTGTTTGTTGCTAGGTATTAAAGTTTTACGGAAAAAAGGAACAAAAATGCAACTAGAATAATGAAATTAGGCGGAATAATGCAACTAGAATATTCGTTGAGCACCGTTGGGAACCACGGAAGACCAACGGTCAGGATAAGCAATTACAATACATATATTACAAGTAAGTATGTTTAGATAATAGTAATAAAATTAACTATACAGCAATACTTCAGAAAATAATGAGAATAATAATAATAATAATTAATAATTAATAATAATTAATAATTAATAATAATTAATAAATAGTAACATAAGAATGGCGAATCATCTTCTTATCTTTTCCTTCATTCTTCCTCCTTCCTTTTTGAGCTTCCAAGTATCCTGAAACACATTTAAGAAGGGACGGCAGAATCACATTCTTCTAAAATTTCCAAAATCTTAGTTTCTCTTTTCCCCCTGACAATACTAAAGAATCTGCTCAGGAGTTGCACTACCGTTGATCTGTTATTCCTCATAATTTCTATTGCCAGATCAGTATTTCTCGTTCGTATGCTGAAGTCCCCTTCGGAAAGCCATTCGCTTTAATTGTGTTCGGTTTTGGTGCAAAACAATAAAATGTGAAACTATTCCTCCTCTTCTGCGCAGAGTGGACAAGTGTTATTTAACTCGCCTCGTAGTTTTCGGATTTTCCAACCCCCCAATATAAACCATACATACCCTGCTCTATCTGATTTATTTAACCAATCAATATATGGTTTTCGTCCCCATTCCCCAGCGATCACTGTTTATACTATAAGAGAACGCTTCTTTAATCTATCGAGTACTGATTCCATCTTATCTAGTTTCCTGAGTTCAATTTTGACGCTTTCTAAAATATTTGCATAATTGCATTCATTTACGTCATTGTGTCAGAAGTCCCTCAATCCTAACTTATTTAAATTAAATTTAAGTTTTGTGCACCATCCGACATCTCAATTGTTTTTGTAACACTCTAGTACAATTTCATTCTTGTTGCCACTTTCGATGAGAAGCCAATATTTCAGTGATTTTAATATTAAGATACCGTTTAGTGAATATTCTCCGAATTCCCACAGAATCCCGCTATTAGTTGTGCTTGTAGAAACTCCTAGAATGTGTTTCAGATAACCGGTCTGGAAGGAGGCAAAAAGAAAATTATCCCCTGTTCCCCATAATTCTGCTCCGTATGCTATAATGAGTACTAATACTGAATTAAACATTTTATCCCATAGCTTTGGGGCAATTTCAGGGACGCTATTGGAACATTTTTTTATTTCAATGAGCGCAAACATACCTTTTCTCTTAGCTCTTTCTTTGTGTCTACTCCAACCCAGATTCACTGACAGCTGTACCCCTAAGTGTGTAAACTCTTTAACAATATCTAAGGTGATACCATTGAATACCCATTTTCCTTCTTTGCTTAATACCCAGCCGTGTTTTTAGTATCATTATATTTGTCTTTTTAACATTGCTTTTTATTTTTCTATCATTGCAAAACTTGTCTAGAGCATCTAACCCTCTTTGGAGTTCCCACAACGGATTTAGAGAAGATGACCAAGTCATCCGCAAATAGTAGTACCGGTATAGACCTTCCTGAGTATGTCACAATAGGTGTCTCCGTCTGCGCGATATTCAAATAGTCAATAACATCATCAACGAACAGGATAAAAAGCAGTGGAGAGAGGACGCATCCTTGCTTCACACCGATGTTTACAGGGAAAACCTTTGCTATAGAATGCCTGTCGATTTTAATATGTGCACTGTCTCAGTGATAAATTGCCTTTAGCATGTTGATGAATTTTTGTGAGATTCCTATTTTTCCTAGGGTTTGCCAAAGAAGTGCTCTATCTACTGTCGAAAGCTTTCTCGAAATCTATAAATGAACAAAATAATTCCCCTCTTTTTGATGAGGTGACAGTTTCCGCCAGAGAGTTTGTTATAAATATTTTATCTACTGTGCTGTAATTATTTCGAAAGCCCGCTTGAAATGGTGATAATTTTTTATTTAATTCAACCCAATTTTTGAGACGGTTATACAATATTGAACAAAAAACTTTACCTATCACGCTGAGGAGAGATACTCCTCTATAATTATTTGGGTCGTTCGTGTCGCCTTTATTCTTATATATCGGTTGAATTACCGCCTTTCTCCATGGTTCAGGGAAAGTAGATATATCCATCATATAGTTGTACATACGTTTTAAAATTGGACTTAACGATGTTTGAAGAGCTTTTATGCATTCTGGTGGCAGGCCATCTATACCGGGAGATTTGCCACACTTCAGGTGACATAACTTCTTCAATGTCTTCAACTACTATCGGCTCGTCTAGTTAGTTCAGGTATTGTATCTATTCGTGAAACGCGTTCAATGAGAGTGTTATTGTAGATTAGCAATATCCTAAAATGATCTTACCATATTCACGCCTCCAAATTTCTCGTTCACTGCTGTTTACATCTTAGTTTACGAATGACTGTCCAAGTGTCTGTGGAATTTCTAGATGTTACTATGTCACGTATGCGCTTTCCTTCCAGTTCCTGCCAAACACTTTTGGCATTTCGTAGTGTCTCCTTGTAGGTTTTCCTTAATTGGACTTAAAGGAATTGGGAAGGAGACATGTTGGGATGCGGTTACAATGAAATATTTCTCTTTTGGTGATTTTTCTATTCGCAATCTGACTGGGGCATATATCTAAAATTTGAGTATGTTATGAATATTACTTTGTGGTTCTCCCGGATCGGATGTAAGTTTAGCATTGTGTTAAAATTTTCGAACTCACATTACCAGTGATACAAACACTGAAACATTTCATGTATCTGCAAATGTTTGTTTGATCGGATTCGGGGTTTTGATGAAGACAGTGTTTTGTGGAGGGAATTGAATCGTCACACATGAATGAAGAGTTGGATCGAAGGTTGCTCTAAATTCATCCTGTTGTCCAATCCGCTTATAGAAGTTTTGTAAATAAAATCGAAAACAATGCACCGTGTAAGCCATGATTTTAGTGGATAACATGGTGCTTAAATCATATATATGAAATCGGAAGAAGCGAAAGCTGGAAAATTTATGGTAGAATAATTTTCTGATGGAGAGGAAAGTCACATAACCGAATATGTATGACGGACGATATTACGAATACAATGTATTCTCTAAATTGTATTGATCTGAAGTATATCGCCTTCATAAAAAAACCTATTTCTTCTATTCATCACATCCGTACGTTTTTACGAAGCATGTGGCCATTTCAGAGATAAAATATTTTAAATACATTTTGATTAATATACGAATAGAATTTGTTTCAAAACTACAGCTGTATGAATGGATAGTTTGACAAACACATATAATATAATACATTTATGGGTAATTCCAGTACTTTCCGCAAAAATCCCGAATTACCGATTTGGCTGTAACTTTGTAGAGTCAAAATACTCATCAAAATTTGACGTTTTCCTGTGTTATAAGCCTGTAGACCTTCAAGAATTACAGATATGCATTTTTCAAATAAAAAATCATACTTTATTCGCGATTTTGATAAGTCCATACATTAGCGACCTGCACTTTATTTGGCTTCCGACACCACTCATTCCTTTGATCTTTCTAACTAGTTATTGATGGTTTCCTGGCGATTTCCAAGCATTGACTTCATCACTTAACGTTACAATAGGTATCTTTTGGCAAAAATTACAATTTTTAAGTCGCTGCCAAATCGTGAACTTATGCGCAAATGAAATACGGTTTACGTCAGAACTTGTATGTTTTGATCTAGAAATTAAAACACCTGTCAATTGATTTTACCGCTCCTCTACAGCCATTAAAATTTGGTCACTTTTCCAAAATATGCAATATTTAAACATGCATATTTTTCTTCTTCCTGAAAATAGTATCTCTAATTTTGAGAGAAGTTAGAATTTTGTGTCTATCATACGCTGTTCGAGCGGCGAGCCGACGTTTGGACTCCGAACTGTTGGACCAACGTTTCTAATGCAATTGTAGCTTTCAAAAATACGTGACTTATATATTAAAATTGTGTGTTTATGTAATTACCAAACACTAAATGTAATGTATTAAAAAGTGTAATTACTTTAATGATTAGACTGTATACGTATGGATAGATTCGTGAGAGATTAACAATGCGTATCATTATCTTTCCATAAAATTTAAATTTTTGTGTCGCCATTACAGTACAGTATTTTTAAAATTAAGAATTTCATTGGTCATTTTACCGGAAAAACTTGAAATAATTGTGTAATTTTTATCAGATAACGAGGAAATTGATTTGCCAAAGCTGATGGAGAATATATTCTCACATACGATTTCTTTTAGTGGTTCCATCCTCTTTGCTCCGAATGAAAGTTTTCAGAGGAATCCAGAAATAGAAGACATAGGTAAAAATAATTAAAGTGCTAAATTTTTACGTTTATCTTTAGTTAATTTAGAACAATATTTTCTCACTGAAAAGTATATCGCAATTAATTATAATCGCAAGTAATCTGAATTTCAACGGTTAAAATTGATCACCTGACATTGCAGGAGGGCATTTGAGATTCTGTTCCTCCCATCTGTTTGACAAATTTGAGAAGAACTTTTCATCTCGACTATTGTTGCTCTACTCAAATTAATAACGCAAGTAAATAAAATTTAAGAAATAATTCTTGAAGTAATTCAAACTGCAATATTTTACGTTATTCAATTGTTCAAATCCAGAATTTGGTAAATACCTTGGAAAATCTTGAATTTAGTAGAAACACGACCACCTTAGACACCAGGCCATAACATTCAGTTTGTGACACTGCGCTGTGCGGCCAAACACCTTCCTGTGTGGGATAATATGTCTACAAGTGATCTCTTCCTGTATGTATGTATCTCGTTTCGGCCAGCTATGAAGTATACATGAAGGATACAGCTATGAAGTGAAGTTTTCAGGAAGAGGTTAAATTTAGCTTTTGAAACGAATGACGAGTACCAGTAAGACACAGTTTTTGTGTGAGTTTACTTACTAGACACATCGTGAATTTTACCGAGATCGGAGAAACAGCGTCTGGATAGGATCCAGATTGCTGTATCCGAGTATTACAACTGCGGTTGTTAGTCGCAGAGGGTGAACTTTTCATATATAACAGCTATTTAAACTGATACATGGAAATGAAAAGCTACAAATTTTATTTTGCCCCATATGGGAATTGAACCCAGGATGACTTGGTGACGAGCGATCACGCTGACTCCGTAGTCACGGAGGGGACCAGTGTTCTCTTTATATTGATATTAATTCTTTATACTTAACACAAAAAATAATTCTATATTGTCTGATGTAATAATTACTTAATTTAATGTCTTTCATTCGATTTAATGTTCATATTCCTAAAGAACAAAAAATGAAGCTGCAAGCAAGAATGAAAGAAAATTACATTTTTTCATTATTGGATAATGAACTGTCAATTCACCAATTTTGCAAAATTTTCAATTTCTATATTTACTTTTTCTACTAATAACAATATATAAACTATAAAGCAAATAAATAATTGCTCCCGAAAGGACGTGTGTAAATGGATTGCAATTTGGGATCGAGAAAGGGGGTATCAAGAATGATAAATGATTACAATTTTTGTTAATATGTCACAATATTTATTTCAAAATCTTCTGTTCATTAACAATTTTCTGTTCGCAGATGGAAGTGATATACCATCTGCTTCTCAAACCGAACTTAATTTATTAGCTTATAGTAAATACATTAATTATTTTGCACTAACACCCATTCACTGTCTAATTTCCCCATTGCATACAGTGTGGTAAGTTTTCTTTAAATATTCACCACCTCTTGACAAATGTTTATGCCATCGCAGTAGCTAGCATTGAAAATTCATTACATTGGACATTCAAATAGCATTGAATCATGCTTTGTATGGTATATTCTCTTGATGTTGAATCTTATAGATATGAAGGGCGTTCAGGTAGCAGGGATTCCATGGCTTCTGGATATAAATAATTACGAAGATTCACAAATCAAGCAATATTAAAACTGACAGTTCAAATACTGCGTTTTGATTTATGTATTCATCATTGTTATGGTGCATATGAAATACCAAGGAAGTAAACTTACGTTTCGTAAGGCGTGGTCGATCGATCGGAGCCACTATCAACTACCCGCTTTTTGGATCATATACTAATATAATTGTTGCAGTATCATGTTGGTGAATGTATTTCACCAACATTCAAAAATGCATGAATAAATAATAATAAAAATGAACCCTGAATTATATTTAACTTGTGAAATTATAAAGCAAGCAGTGAAATTATAAACGAGAAAAAATAGTAAAATATATCTGCTAAGTTTTACCAATCTAAAATAAATTTTCTGATATTCAACCTTAATACTTGTAGCAAACTTCGTATAAACTCATTCTTGTAATAATGCGGTTTTGCATCCTACTCATTCTTATCATGTCTATTTAACATGTAAACAACTCACGAAAATTTATAAATCAATGCAGTATAGACAATTTCTTAAGAACTGAAGTACGAACCCCAGACAGTTTCGTTGAAACAAAATCTTATCTCCGAATATCTCTTATCCGTTTCTCTCGGATCATCTCCCTTGACGAAAAGAATGCACTTGCGTGACATTATAATACACCAGTATGATTACAGAACATTCATATACGAAAAAATCTCACTTCCGACTTCTCTCTTCTTCCTATAAGAAAAAGATCCAGCTTACGCTAAAGGACGAACACTGGGATAGAATGCGATTCTAGCTGGACGAAATTCCAAATATCAAAATCAGAATTTTGGGTTTTTTCAAGCTTACAGATGTGTTTATCAGACATCATAGAAAACATCGCCACCCTAGTATCTTAATTATTCGATTTATTTTCACGAAAGAGAACATGACATGTATGGAGTATGAAGAAAAATACATTTTTGCACCTACTGACTACCAATCAGTTTCTACAGAAAATGAACCAACATCACCTGTTTTAAATTTTGTAGGATTTATTTAAAAGACTTTTACGAAAAAAAGTGTAAAAACCTAGGAACATTATTGTTTTGATTTATAAACAATATCACGAACTTTGCTAAACAAAAAGTGAAATCGCCTACACGTTTTAGTGTAGAACATTTTTAGAGGGTCTTAGAGATTTCATTTTACATACAACAATGCTTTATAGTTCAAAGAAAAATATACCTCTATGAACCACTCTCTGGATATAACGTCTAAAATATGACCACAGGTGAGAAAATGACAAAAATGTTACAATAAAAAAATAATGTCATGTTAGGGATTCTGAGAGGCATCATATTTTGCTCAACAATAAAATATGGTGCAAAAAACAATGAACTAAAAAATTAGGAACCACAATGAACCAACCTCTCAGATAAACCTTCAATGACTTCGGGGGAGGGCGAAAGTAGGAGACAATACGATTCTGATGAAACGTTATGCATCAAACATGAAAATAACCTTGAATTTCACAAATTTAAAATTAAGTATATTACATATAAATCATTCTTAAAATGAAGCCTCACATTAACAAATAATAAATTTCTGTATTTTTATATAGTTAAAATGTAAAATTATCATTAATGATGTCATTAGAACTACCAATGTTCATTACTCAGTTTTCGTTCTGTGTAATTCTTTTTTGAAATTTTACATTTTTTACATGAATAGAAAATTACATTTTTACATTCAAAGTTCTTACAGTCATATAAATTACTCCCTAAAAACTATTTTTCGTTATATTAATATATTTTCGTGCTTTTAATTTTCACTTTTAGTGTATAAGGCTTTTGATTAAGTTGTAATTTCTTTCTCCATCTTATGACACTGAAACAAAAATCGCTTAATATGTGACTTTTTATATTTTTCCACCGTGTATTTACATGATATCTTAATGAATCAGGTGTGGCTTGATAAAATAAATTTGTTACACATAATATGACAGTTCATCTCAAAAATCCAAGAACCGAACTCGTATCTGTCGTACCTACTTTCCACTCTACTTCTTGGGGTGCTGTGTGTGTCTTGCTGTCCGGAAAATGAACTTTTGCTTGAACGGTGTGGGAATATTACTATTTATCTCATCGGTCAAAAAACTATCGATCTGACACTAATAATGATCACTTTCATTTGTTTTTAAATAACATCCCCTTCCCACGCCACTTTTAGAGGTGGTTTCTCCATGAGGGATGAATGTGAACTTGTATGGAATTTTTCTCTTTATTTTGAACGTCAAGAGTGTAAAATTTCATCAATAATTTCTAAAATTGAGCAGTACGGGGAGGAATCTCAAGTCTGCAAACTTCCATGATGCTCGAAATATAACTGTAGATTTGCATAAAAGATAAATACTGCTGTTCAACAGGCTCGTTCCGCTGTCCAAGATTCTTTTATATGTAAATAAAGATTTGTATGTTTAAATCACAGCCATTCAATCTCAAATGTTATTTATTTTCACATATCTGATGAGCAATTAGCAACCTTAAGATCTCCAATAATTTAAATTCAATCTACGAGATTGTATCTGATAGTTTTATGCAGCTAGAATCCCATTCTATCACGACACGTCTAACGTCTAACACAAAATAATACTCTGTTCCATACCAAGCGATCATTATTTCCCTGGCTTATCGGCCACATTGCTGTGACGTCACCACGAAGTTTAAAATCCGTGTTGTGGCCTTGTGTCTAAGGTGGCCGTGCTAGAAAGAAATGAAGAGCATAATCATGATCATGGGATGTAGTTATTGAATGCTGTGAGCGAAGGAAGGTAGTCACACGAACTAAGGTGGAATGCTGACCTTTGTGGCAGGCATGGAGGAATAAAAGGAGATTAATTGACATTTCTAAAGTGGACCATTTTTGGTCGCTACCACCACATACCACAGCGAGCGCATTTACTTGAGCTTGACACACAGAATGCCACTCGTCAGTATGGAGAATTGGCGAGTAAGCTGTAATTATCTTGAGAAAAAAAATATTCCAACAGTTTCTGTCATGAAAAAGTTTATTGACATTTTTTTTCGTTTCCCATTTAAGGTATTATGTGCCCGTTGACTGAAGTCAAGTTGCCAACTATTCACGAAACTTGGAAATATTCACCAAAGTAGTTCTTATTAATTAATAATCCATTCTACTGATTTTTTAAAATATTGGATGAGAACAATTATTTTGTGATTTTAAATCTTAAATGATAGTTGAATGGTAAATTATTATTGAAAGTTCCCCATGAGGTATGAAAATATGAACATCATTGCGTTCCTATTTCCATTTGCTATGTTTTAGTAGGTTTTATTCGCTATGTTAAACCGGTACTTTTGCCAGAATATAAAAAAAACACGAGCCCGCAAAAGTTTCTCCATGTAAGTCCATAGTAATTTAAAGTCAAATAATTCAAAATTTAACCCCGTAACGGTATGAAAATTCATCGCCACTGGATAGAGAATGGTTCAAACTATCATTTAAAACATTTTTGGGGGGTACTTAAACCTAGTCGCTCTGACGCACATAATACCTTAAGTAAAACTTTTAGTTGCTTCATATTTTAAAGGAAAATTTAAAAATTTGGATTTTTGGAGTGCTCAATTTGTCTTTTTCTTACGTTATGTTGATAACTACCTTAATTTGAAGATGTAATTTTTTATTGTTGAACTAATGGCACCTGAGAAGTAGAAGGTATGTAAAAAATTGTAAATAACATCTTGAATTTAATTTTTTAGAATCCCCCACTCATCAGAAAATGGAATGTGGGTTCATTGGTCATTCCAGCCAAAAATTAACGCTGTGAAACTTGAATAAAAAGTTCACTAAACAAACAACTAATAACTTTATCTAATGTTGTCAACACCTTTGACATAAATATTATTAGAAAACTGACAAATCTGACTTGATGATGCATCCATTTCATATATCCAAGTCACTACATAAATAACTTGTCAAAACAGAAAAATGTCTGTTTGAGGAAACAATACACTCAATAGTGTGAAAAATACCTTGCGATATTCTACTTAAAATTTTTGCACATAATGAATCACATCTCTACAGCTAGACATCTATCTTGATACAGTATATGTTAACAGAAATAATCATTGAAAAAGTTGATAATTTGTTTTAGATTTTTACAAATATTTGAATTGAATAAACAAAGCTAACCTTAAGCGTCGGAAAAATGGTTAGATTTTTCTGTCCTAACAACTTATTGCTTTTTATGACTTTAGATAGTTACTGGTGCACCTGGGTGCAAAACAAGAAGTATTTTGACTCGTAAATTTCTTTTAAAACGTTCAAATGAGTAAAAATCGCCTTCATACACGTATACCACACACACTTGCAATATACTACAAGAAATATGTACACATAATGAAGTTGTCAGGAAGTGCTACCTGTGATTCCTCAGGCAAATGGAACTCCTGAGCTATCTGGTGGCAGTGATGATTTGGGGTCCACCTTTTGCCGGGAAAGTAGGTGGCCGATTCATGTTCTTCCTATACCTCCATGATGTCAGGATGGGAACGATTGCATCAAAAACAAGATATGGTGGCTTCCTTCAGAAAAGGACTGACATGAGAAACGAATGAGAAGTAGGATACAAATAATCTATACAAGCTTTCATGTGTGGAAAAATAATTTCATCATTATAAACAAGAATAGGACAACACTTTTACAAGAATGGAATCTATTGTACATTAGAAAATTCGGGGATTATTCTTTGCGCTCGTAGATTTAACTAAACATTATTAGTAGACTTATCATTCGTATATCTGATATAAAGTGAATTATGAATATTTTCAAGCTATATAACAATCCTTTAAGAGGGAATCTGATGTGAGACACGCTTGTCTCTTGTACTTCTCAGTTAATGTGCGCATAACTTTCTTACAGTAGCATACAAACCTTCTCGCAAGTCCACTATTCAAGAAAAAAATAATGTCATTCATTGTCAAACCGACTAAAACACGCAGACTTGAGTGGCTATTTATTTGTTCGAATTTTTCAACAGACATTTTACCTCCTCCAGCAAAAGTGTAATTGGCTGAGAACACTAAAGCACTGCTATGATTGTTCTGTCACCACAAAGTGGGTTCGAATCCCGGTGACACTTGTGAACTGATTTTTGAAAATGGTTTATACCACAATTCAGCTCGTAATATCTGCTGGAAGCTTAATGCATGCTTTCACATTGCTTAGGAAAATCTTAAAACATACGCTGAGCAATTGGCAATTCGGCAACGTAGCATTACGACATACATGGCAACGTGGCAGGGCACTTTACGACAAAGTTCATCTGCCGACGAGACGACAAAGGTTCTATTATATAATTTCTATTCATGTTGTCTTCAAGTTTCGATATTTTAGTTCCTTCATGTGTAAATGAAAGTGTTCAATGATATATTTTACGAGGAATTTATAAAAGTTCTTCAAAATTTCAATAAACATGTGCAAAAAAATTTATATTGAATTTAAAAGCAAATAATTTATATTTAAAGAAAACAATGATACTAAAAGAAATTCACGAGTTCGTAATTATACCCCAAGTATNTGATAAATTAAAGGTCGTTTTCATGTTGCTCATTTCTTTATTGGTGTTAATAACACCAATAAAGAAATGAGCAACATGAAAACGACCTTTAATTTATCATGCTTTGATAATGTTGCTAAAGCTCCACAATTACCAAGTAAATTATACCCCAAGTATTAAAACTTTATTTTAATAAAAATATTTAGTAGAAAACGGGTCTAATATATATCCAAACCATATTTTCAATAAATATTTATTCATATAGCATCTAGATTTACAACATTATACATTTGGAGAACAATATTTACTAAAGAAAAAGGTATATGCTCTATTAATTTAAACTAACAGTTTTCGTAGCAATAAAATAGCAATCGCATCGTCCAATTTTACTAAGCTCCATAAACTCAAATTCCCCCTCTACAGAGTAACACGAGGCCATCTGATCAGATAAGGTATTTCAAACCTTTCTTCTTATAGTCGTAGATGAAAGAAATAATTTCAACCAGGAATACCTAGAAAGAGAGAGAATTTGCGCAGGTGATTTAAACTTTCTCTTTACTTGAACGCAAAGGCTATTTCATTTGAAGGTCAAAGTATACTTTTGAAAAATATTCAAAAACAGTTCCAACTATTTTATTTTTCTTAAATATACTGTATTTATAGTGTAATTAGTATATGTTTAATCCGCATTATCGGTAAAGTTTGGTGTAGATGCAGTGAAATAATTTCCACTCACATCGCGTACTTTTTCGTTTACCAATGGTGAGAATCCAAAGAGTGTGTTTGTAGATATGTCATTTTAATGTTATTTTTAAAGGAGAATAGAAGATAGTGTGCATCTCATGTTTCTCATTGTATTTGGAATCTTCGACCCACACAAATGTCCTTAGTCGCGAATTCACTTCCAATGACGGTGTATCATTCGTGGCGTTTGTAGGTGTGCACTGCTTCATTTGCTGAACTTTTTTGTTACATTTTGCTTAGCTCCGTTTTTTATTTTTCCATTATTTTGATGGTAATGAGTGATACCATTTTTTAACTATTGTTTTGATTTCAGTACTATATCAGTTGGAAATGTAGAAATAGTATTGTAAATATTACATTTTACACTTTCAGAATTCTTTGTCAAGAAAGATAAGTAGAGTAACAAAATAGAATGAAAAATACAAAACACTCAGACGCATGTATTATCTTTAAAACAGTATCACATATTTAAACAAAATTATTAATAGATTCAATTAACGTTCTTTAATTGAACTATGAAATTTAAAGGGAGAGAAAGAGAGAAGTAGGAACAAAGAAAGAAAACAAGAATCTGTAATTGTCTTTCACAATTTCATTTGAATAAATTAATGAAAGAGATTTCAGTTTTAGTTATATTTGTTGTAATCTAAAACACGTTTTTTTGTAATATTAATCTCGGATCACGATTTTATATGCTGCACGATTACAACCAGTGTTGTATTGTACATCATTATATTATTAGAACATGTAATTTATTTGTTCCTTAAGTAGTTTTATACTATTTATGACTCGAGAATTAAACTTTTGTGTTATTAGTTCATATTTGAGACAAACGTTTTCTATATTTATTTAATTCTTCACATATATGAAAAACTTAAGAGAATCGCAAATTATGTGAAATTACTTTCAACAATACACATCACTTGTAGGCAATGAGATTTGATTGCTTTACTTCACTGTCTAAATATAAGAAATTATAGGAATATTTATAAGTAATTTGTGATTCGAATTATACCAATTCCATACGATATCTTGTAATTATATTCAAATTCTGTTAAAAACTATATTTTATCACAGTATTACGCAAACGTTTTTTACAGAAACTCTAATATCTTTTACATTGCCTATGAAGACCTTGCGAGTCACCGACTATCGAGATGTCGTTTAAATATAGAGAATGGTAAAGTTTATTGAAGTCAAGAATATACAGAATATTTTTGTTATAGAAGTTCAAAATGTGTATAATAAAAAAATACAAAATATTTCTTTAATAGCGGTGTAATGAAACATTTTATCTCGTACGATGTCTTCTATTAGTCTGCCAAATAGACGTTTCAAATAGACCTATGATTGGTCGAACGAAACTTCCCCAGTCGAAGGGGAAGGAGCAGGAGAGAGGCGTTGCAAACTCAAATCCAAAACTGCTCTTAGCGTGGGACTTAGAAAAATAAATGGGCCCTTTTTTGTTTTTAGTAGTGTACTCTAACGGTCACATTTTTCAGAAATGCCAAGCTATTTTTTTGTTATCTGTATTGTGAGGGAGACTATTGCTCTCAACTAGGGGACTTCAGGAAGTGCTACTAGCGATCCCTCTAGATGAGACGTGGGGTAAACATCTTCAAGTCACGAGGATCATTGAATGAAAGACAAACAACATTGTATGTAATATTGCCTCAATTTTGGATAGGAATGCATTCAGATGCTCAAATGTGTTTGCAACACAAGGTCCGGAACAGATATCCCTTCCATTCTCCAATACCTCGATAGAAGAATTATATTTTCAATTGTCTCTCCAATGGAATGAGTTAATTTCCTTTTTATTGTGTGTGAAAAATACATAAATAAATTTATAAGTATTCAAAATTTTCTGCAATATTTCATACTATAAGTTAATTAGTTTATTAATTTAAAAGGAAATTTAAAAATGTTTTCGTTTCAGAGATAAGTTACAATGCAGTACGGTTTCCTCACGTCATTTTAAGATATATCGTAGTGTAAAATGTATTTAAGTTATAAACTTCATTTTATACTGCATCACGTATCTTGAAGTTGTGTGATGTGAGTTTGAATTTTTCTTCATCGCACCCTTTTTTCGAATTACTGTTGTATTGAATCATAATTAGAACTGTCCAACGAATGAAACAATATTGATGTGATGAAAATGATTGCACATTTTCGAAATATTTACCGAATAATATTTTTTTTCGTTTGGTCAAAATCTTGGGTGCTTATCTCCAACGACAACTTTCTACTTATTTCCTACGTAAAGGCAATGAATGGTTTCTCTAGTTACACGAAACACTTCTTTGAATAGTAATTTTAATTCATTTCATAAAAATAATTTTTTCAATTATTTTCTTCGACCATTGACGTCTTCATTTTCCTATGATCGATGGAATGATCCGTTAAATGCACCTGCGTCTGCAAATTTCAATTGGTGATCAAAGGAATACAGAGATTTTATGTCTATGGTCAAGTATTTTAATCGAGATTCATTTGGTTGGCACACATCACAAAAATTGATGATCACAAAACTGTGAATGCTGGGGAGCTTGAACCTTTATTTACGTACTGGAATCCATTGCATCATTATCTTGTCACTCGGAATATTGAATGTGCTGGCTGAAGACTCGTCGAATAAGGGCTTTATAATCCTTTGACAAAAGAGTTGTCTTCTACCCTCTCTTATCTTCCTATTTAACTCTTGTTAGACATGTTTTATGTTTTGTGGATATGTTGGGTTTCTAAACTAATTTTCCAGAAACTTCTGATGAATATAAAGCAGGTAAATGAAGCGAACGATCTCTTTCTTGTTTTGTAAACTATTTTCGTATTTTACTTTACCAAGTTTGAAGAAGTTTTGTATTTTGTTGCAACTCGATTAAACAGAAAAGTTTTTAATACTTTACACCAAACGTTTTTCACACTTACATCGTCACACACTTTCAGACAAGTAAATGTATTGTCAATTACTGCTTACACGAATGCATCAACCTTTTTTTACATTCAAATATTGCTTTTTGGATCATATTGAAACTTCATTAATGATACTTCTCTAATATTTAAAACTTTTTCTTCTATATTGAATCTTGTACCGTGTTCTTTGATGTCGATAAGATGAAATATTTTTGATCAATTAGAAAATACATTTTTGATCTTTTCCGCCTTCGTTAAATGGAGATAAAGTTGAGCGAAAAATAATTTTGAATTGACTGAATTTTCATTAATGAGTGTCGATAGCTAGGTTATCCTCCCTGCTTTCAAACTGCACTACAGGCTTCTCGGTATATCACGGACATTGAATCCCCAACTCCCAGTACATCATCGATTTTTGCTTCGAAACTGTTCTAGAGGTTTACTTCTTTGTTCAAGTACGTCATGGAACTTTTGCCAATAATCCGCAACGTTGAATATACTCCAGCATCATCATCCCCGTAAGAACCAATTATATTCTTCCACTAACACCTAAGGTATCAAACGTCAAGAAATCATATGTGAGATCAACATCACCAAAGGAAGAATTTGAACGTGGAATGCAGTTTATGGAAGATATATCCGCCATATATTCCAAATGTATTGTATTGTCCTGAAATTCTTTGTGAACAATTGTATCAGTTAATTCTATCACTAGAAGAAATGCTATTTTCCTAGGCGCAAGTCTCCAGTAGCCAATTTGGGTCACTTCAGTTCGATCTGCATATCTGGCGTGGTGTGATCGGATCCCGGACCATAAATTTAAAGCCATTTCAAAGTTAAGTGTTTTAGGAAGCATTGACCTCTGTTTTTTCTTAGAACTGTGTTCTTTAGCTGGAAATATTCTCACAAAGGAAATAATAAAATGTGAACATTTGACTGAGTTTCTTGGAATTACTCTTATCTTCCCTTGTGATTCCCATTTAACCACAATACATTTGAAACTCGTTTCTTCAACACTTATGTACTGAAATACATACTTAAAACGAATAACATTTTAATATTCGATAACTGCTGTAATAATGGCTCATCACATTTAGTAATGTAAAGATTATATTTCTTTAGTAATTATTACGACTGTGTTTGTTGATACTCCTATTTTAGTGATTTTGGAAACAATCTTATTCTTCCGTATTTAGCTTGATGAATTGGAACTAATATTTTCATAAGAATTTTTATCTTACTCGAGCATGGTAAATGCATACGTATTATCGCAAAAAATAATACTTATAAGCTGATTTTCTATTTATTGAATCGTAAGGTTAAGAAATTAAATAAATATTTACAGTGCAGTAATTGTGAATGTTTCCAAAAATTCGAAATTAAGTATTCATAAGATATTTTCAATGCAAGATGTTCAGAGAAAATGAAGAGTAGTATGAATCAGTTGTCTTGAAATTATTACTGAAGAAAATTATTAAAACATAATAAAAACTAAATACAAAATTTTGACTCGTAATTAATACATTTGAATAAGATTTCAAGAGTTCAGTATCCTCGTTGCATCGCTTAGACTTGAATTATAGTGTATCGACGAAAATATAATTTAAGAATGAGCCTTTGAATCTTCTGTCGTGATGAAACCAATACAAAATAATCGCACATGTGGCAATATAATAGGACATATATCAACGTATACAATGAATTTAATTTACGCATAGATAATTTAATTGTATGCTTTGCCATGAGAAATATTTGAGTCAGAGCGAGACGTTTCAGTGATTTTAATCACTCACGTAAGTGCATTTAGAGGGGAGAGGCGCATCTCTAGAAACACTTTCCAAAGCACCAAAGGAACTTTAATCAAGTCCAGCATGGAAGTCGACAGAAAACCACTGTTTGACGTAGGATCAAAGAAACACACTCATCGTCTACCGAGGAAAAAAATCAATCTACAGGTGCGTCGAGGGGATGTTCAGTGGAATCTTGATGCTGGCCATGATATTTAGAAATGAGTCGTATGGTTGAGACTAATAATAATAATAATAATAATAATAATAATAATGTAAATGCGTAGATGATAAAAAAACAGACTGGAGATCAAAAATGCTGCATGGGAGTCATGCCAACTACCTGGAAAATATCAACATTGATTAAGAGGCAACACATTTTTGGCTCAAAAAAGGAAATATATTTGGAGAAATAACTGAGTTCATGATGGCTATCCAGGATAGGGTAATATCAACAAGGAATTATATAAAATTCATCCAAAATGAAGGAATTAAAGATATGTGCCGAAAATGCAAAGTCGCATCAGAAACTATTGAGCACATCACAGGTTCATGTCGGTTTCTTTCAAACACAGATTACACCAAAAGTCACAACAATGTAGCAAACATTCTTCACCATCACTTTTCAGGAAACATAGCAGTCACTCCCTACTACAAATATGAACCTACACCTGTCACTGAAAATAACAATTGGAAACTTTACTGGGACAGAGAAATTAGAACTGATATAACCATACCAGCAAACCGCTCTGACATCACGCTCCTAGTCCAAAATAAGAAGGAAATTCATCTAATTGATGTTGCTGACTCACAATATAGGCGGAACTTACAGTTTAAAAATTAGCAAATACAAGGACTTAGCTGACCATCTCAAGAAAATCGGGATAGTGGAAAGAGTATTATTCGACCAATAGTGATTTCGGCTACAGGAATTATATTTATTTATTTATTTGTCTTGACTATTGCCAGTCTCCTTGTCTCTGTCGCATAAAGCAATTCAAGGATCTCTGCTATTTGACAAACCTTATAATTGGTCCAGGGGTAAACGCACGAGCTTCATACAGGAATTATACCGAAATCAACAAAACGCCATTTGGATATACTAGGAGTTGCCAATGCACTGACCAATATGCAGAAATTCGTAATCCTTGACACATGCTACATAGTGCGAACATTTTTAAAAGAAGAGCTTGATTGAAATTGACAATGTCCGTTCATCAAGTGGAAAAGATCCAGCTTCAAGCTGTGGAAGACATTCATTCACTCATAATAATAATAATTAAAATGTATATAATAATAATAATAATAATTAAAATGTGTATAATAATAATAATAATAATAATTAAAATGTGTATTTTAGAATATAAAATGAAGAAATGTGAGGATTTTATTTACATTTAACGCTAGGACGCTAAACTACAGACCATTCCGTAGCAATGCCTGAAGTGATTGAGTTAAACCCAGCAAAATCCCAATCAGGATGGCGGCTTATTGCCGAACTGTTGCTTTCTCATTCATCCTCTCATGAAATTGGGATCGGTATTGTCTTACAGCTGAGAAAACACAAAGAGACTGCAATTTAAGGAAGGTTGAAATGCCTACCCCCATACTAACAAAAATTATTTTGACATCAATTACTATATTAAAAAGAATTTTTTTGTTATGAGAACTCTGGCGAATTCCCAGAGCCAAACATAGCTCAATCAAATTCAGTATTGCTAAAGATATTATATATCCACGTTGGTAGCGGTCTTTGAATGCCATTAATTTGGTTTCAATTTCAATTGTTAGAGGGAATTAGCTTTTAATTTTGGCATACAATTTCTAATTTTGAATGAGAGTTTAAAATAAAAATCTTGGAATATTTTTTATATTAAAGAAATTTTCCTAAAACATTGCACTGTTTTTATTATTACTCAATGAATATGCTCTCGAAATTTCAAGCTACTTTTTACCCCAACAACTGGTCATTTCTTATGCCATTTACATTAATTCCTTCAGAATTATGTTTGAATATAAGAGAGTGTATTTATCACATAAACATGCTCCTGAACTACTGAAATATTTCCACTTAAAAGGATCTGTAAAAATATAACATTAAAAAAACTGAACAGTGGGATTGATGACTATGCTTCCCTATTGAATTTTTGTTGTAGGTTATAGTATTGATATTTATTCTAAATTGTATAAGCATAAAACGTTTTCCCAAAAAAGGCACTGTTCTAAGAAAAGTTTGGGTGGGATGCGTGATAAAAATGAAACATGAATGAACTATGGGTTAAGTAGGTTCGTAAAGGGTAAAACAAATTGGAATAATTTTTCGGAGAATTCACTTTACGTTAAATTTGACGTCGGCTCAGGAGAAGTGACTGGCACAAAAAGCATATTTTTTTACATTTTATAGTTTTTAAAGTAGTTTCCTGGGTCATGAAATGATTTGAAATATTTGGTACTTATATTCTTCAAGTGATAAAAAAAATTACGACAAAATTTCTGAGGATTATTATTCGCAAAAATTACACGATAACTCTTGAATTCTAGAAATCCTAAGAAAAGAGACATGAAACCAATAACATGTACGTGATTTGATCGCTTCCATGTATTTAAAACTCTTATTTAATGTGAAGGTTGAATTAAAATATTTTTGAAAGCCCGTGATCTAAACATTAATCTATAACTACCAATAAAAAATAATGCTTTCACAAGAGATACTTTAGGTAATGAGGTAGAAGCTCCAACATCTTATGATGTAGATATTAAAAGGAGACGACCGAGGTGGATTAAGGAATATCACGAGAGACGAGGGTTAGAGAAAGGGCAAAGGGAAGACTGGCGCTTCTTGTGAAAATGATTTCTCAAGCACCAGAATAACTTGATTTAATAAGATCTAACCTTGTCAAAATCCAGTAAACCTCCTCAAGAAAATAATATGAAACTTTTGAGTAAGAGATTCGCTACTAAAATTAGGTGAGAGAGTATCACGCAGAATAATTCTAAATGGTATTCAATGAACTTGTATTAATATTTCCGTGAAAATTGCCTCTAGATTACTGTAAATAATATTAAAGGATCAAACATCAAAATACGCAAAAACCTATTTTTTCTTCTTTTTTTGTATTTTGTTTATTGATCGCATTGTCGAAACATTGATTACCTTTGGAATTTATTATTGATTCACAATATTGATGTTCCTCTGACAAAAATTATTAAACTATCTTTCATCCCATGAACTTTCTCTGGTTCACCTCTTGTATATAATACTGCTAAAGGAACGGAAGAGTTACCTCAAATGGATAAAATACATTAGTTTTATTTATTCTTGTTGAAGTGTTTCTCTTCAGACTTAGGTGGGGTGATATTTAGATCGTCAATTCCTACCAATACCAATGACTCAATTTCAGTTTTGTCCAATGAATTCGGATTGACCTGTTATTTAAACGTTTTAAACCAATCCCTCTAACGATTAGTAAAAACGATTGTTATTGTCTTCTGAAGTACTCAACCTGACTGAAACTTTCCCTCAATTTTTTTTCCATGAAAATCACTTCCCTTTTTAATGGGAGGGTCAATAAGCTATTAATATCGGTTTGAATTTTGAAAAAGAAAGTCAGGTTAAAGTATTTTTTAATGGAATCTTGAAATTTATGTTTTTGTTATGGTCATAAACATTTTGTTTCGAAATATCTATAGACTGTGGTTTGATCAAGAAGTCGATACCAAGTTGCGAAGAAATGCAGCTAAGGTCTAGTAAAGGTCTTGTTTCTCCCAGAAATTTCTTTACGACTGACTTGTACGCAGTGCTACAACAACATACATGCCTCTCAGAGAATGCCTTATATGGATGGTTCTTCCCCCAAATCATAAACTAAACAGAATTCCAATCTCGAAAGAGAGAATAACCAACCCATGATAAACTTGTGTATCGTGTTTTAATTTATTTTTCTTATAATCAAGATTTCTTGAGTTTCTTATAAGATTGATGTACATTCATTCCATTTGAAACATTTTAAATTAATTCCAACATTGTATCTGGAATCAATCGGACGATCACGGGAGATGGAATTATTTTTTCTGGTTAGGAATTAACGTAAGATGTAGAAGTGGGGAAAGAGAAGTCAGAAGGGGGAAATTCCGTGGCTCTCCCTCCCCCACTTTAATCCGAACCCTGAAATCAACTAATCGGTGCAATCCACCCATCCACCTTCACATTCAAAATAAATAAAATACAAGTTGTATTAGATGAATATATTTTATTTAGTTGAACCAACATATAGGTTTCATTGAAATACGTGCACAATTCAAAACCTCTTGGTTCTCGGTTTCGTGGGACGTCTCTCAAATGTCTCCGTGACGGACTCTCCTGAGCCGCTATTGCACTCATTTTGTCGTAGTTTTTTTTATTGATTTTAGTGCACCGTCCAGTTCTCTTTTCTTGTGTGAGCAAATATGCGGAAAATTTACTTCTGTAGTGTTTTAGTTTGTGTACTCTATAGTTTTTCTCAGTTTTGTGTTTATTTTATTTTGTATATTTTAATTCATTTACCTTTGTGTTGTGACGCGTGGTATTGTATCCTTGTCTCATAATGTAGGGCGTGCTTCTCTCCTCACATTTGCCCGCACAATCTGTTGATTCTAAGTTTCAAGCAAGACAAGGATTCTTTTAGCAGAATACATTTTTATTATATAATATATACCCTACATGTGAATAGAAAGATGTTTTGATCTGAATTGTATGTATGTATATTCTTATTCTTTTTCTTGTAGGGGTCGGGGATGGAGGATGGTATGGTGCCTCTCTCTTTAATGTGGCAGGGGAATTACCAGGGTGCTGGATGCCCTTCCTGTCGCACCTCCCCGAGGAGGGTGATCTATGAATGGCATGAGAGTGAATGATGATGAGTGAATGTTGTGGTGGAATGAATGGCAAGGGAAACGGGAGTGCCCCGATCTGAATAATTAAGTGAATATGAATAACTTGCGTGTAATAAGTAGATTGTGCAACTCCATTTTCTGTCCATTTCAAGTAGGAAATTCGTGAAATGGATAGTAGGTGACAGAAACAGTTTAAGCTAAGTTGGTGGGAATAAAAACCGTGTAATAATAATAGGTTTGGAGATAAAAGGAATAGAATTTATTGAAGTACATTTGCTCATAAGTTTACGTAACTCTTTTCTGAAAATATTTTTCATTTACATACTGAATTTTATACAGAGAAAATTGCGGAATTGTAGACCATTTCATTCTTCAATTTTCATCCACAGGAACACAAATAAGGAAAAAATTTAATTTTCGTTTTTGTAGAAGACTCTGGAAGGCACTTCACAACATTTACACATTTTTGTCACAATGAAATGAATTAAACAAGTTTTATTCCTTATGGTTACTTCACGTTTAAGCCTAGTAGATTTGTGGAGAGAGCGTGAGATATAACATTCGAGTACTGAGATTCCCATATATTTAAGTTATATTCATTATGTTTTTAAGTTACTTATTCTTAAAAACGTGTATTTTGCATCACTTCCCTTATCTCCAATGCAATAATCAATTCTCAACTACTACCTTTTTCAAGAGTGTGAAGCTAGTTTAAAGTTAGTCCGCTTAATAAGTATATTTTAATTAGTAGTTTAATTAGATTTCTGTTTAAAAATGGGAAAATGCATTTCTTCGTTTGATCGTTAAAACTATAGCTTAAAATTTGAAACACCGTGGCATATGTAACATTAAACTTTAAAACTTGGCATTTCTTGTTTCCGTTTTTTTCAATCCCGAAAAAATTCATTCGAACTGCTCCAGACATGTTCGGTGACTCTAATTGAAAGCACGCGAAATGATCTAGCTCATTACACCCCATTCTGTTTTCAGTCCAATCACCGATGTGCAAAGAATATGTATTAGAGTCCTCTGACTCATAGAGCGCTGTGAGTGTTGGACAGTTAAGTTCATAATTATGTGGACACATCTCTCCAAGCTAGGAGTACGGGAGCTACATCATCTTATTACTTTTTTTCTTGTGACTTTAAGGCTCGCCAACATCAAGGTCATTAGAGCCCTTTATTACTTTGTGATATAATGTATTCACCGACACGTTTATTTTGTGATATAACTTTTTACTTTGTGATATAACCGTATTCTCCGATACGTTTTATGTTGATAACCAGTGAGCAGGGTAACCTCTTAGCCGGGTGATGAAATATTCAGTATGGCAGATAGTATTCAGTCTGGTTTAACCGATGTAAAATAGCTATTTTTGGTCATAAGGAACTCTAAAAATTCTAGATATTAAAACCATTATGACTCAAAAATACGATACATTCCCCCAATGGTAGAGCCAGTACTGACTATAGTGAAGATGAAGTCATTGATAGTGAATGATTGTTGTTTATTTGGTATGGTACACAACAGACCAATCTCCATGTCGGAGCATAAGATGGAATTAACTCAATGTATAAAACTTAAAGAAAACCGCGAGCAGGAGATAACTGGACACACGTCCAGTTTCTTTCAATAAAATTTGTGGTTTCCTGAAAATTTTCTAAGATAACCTTTTAACACTACCCATACGAAGAATTGCATAGACGTTACTTTTACTGCATAGACGTTTGGGATGAGAAATAATTAAGCAAATACCACAGCAATAATTTCATTCTTACCAGAATAACATATCCCAGTAAGTTATTCTTATCCAGATAAAGCCAATGATGGACAATATAAAGTCTTACCTGGTATCTGAACGCCCTGCAACTCAAACCAATTGGATTCTAAATAACAAAGCCAAATTATGCAACAGAACAACTAGAAACGTTGACTGATGTTGTTATGGAAACAATATATCTCCTTCCATGCCATTTGTGCTTTTACATTAAATCTCTTTTTAGAATAACATGACACAAATGTTACTAGGTGATACACTTAACTTTTACTACATACTGCGTTTTTTTATCACTTGTTGAATAATTGTACTCCTGCTTACGAGGAAAGAGCCAACTATGTTCACATGGAGAGATAGCTGAGAAGAAACGGCGATAAAATTAAGGTAGCAGAGCATTGCATTTGCCTCATACTTGAGAGTTACTGCCGAGACGGTAAAGGTGGAGTGCAGAGAGGAAAGCTCTCCAAGAGAGATAGCAGGTTCGTCATAGAACTCAATAACTCCGAATGTTATCCAAATATCCTGAAGATTGCAAAATAACAAATTTTCAGTAACAAATAAATATTAAGTATAAAGAATAAAACTATTTATTACAGATCCCTTTAAAACTAATGTTGATTTATGAAAATAATTATTAAAGTAAATGGCAAAGTGAACTACTTCAATTTGTGGTGAAACTACTTTTCCCGCCGATATGCTGTAATAGTATTGCATACGTAAGGAAATACACAGCTCTTAATGTTCTCTCGATTTATATCATTCATGTCTGTGAGCTAATTATTTTATCTTTATAGAATTTGTGCATTAATAATTTGTATCTTTATTATTATCTTTTTTTAAACTGGCATACAAGGGGTGAATTCACTAAGAAGAATGTTTGGGATATAAATATTACAAGTTCATTAATTTAAAATATCCACTTAAAACGTATAACAAAAAAAGTGTAATGAACACCAAGCAACTCTCATTTCCTTAAGTGTCGAGGTAGAAAGTTTGATCACAAACCCTGCGATTACGAGCGCTGCGGAAGTACTCGAGTTCTCCGGAGCGGTGCGGCGCGGCACGGCGTTTTACCCGCCTCTCAGTTTAAGCGTCGTGGCACTCGCCGCGTTCTCGGCGGCACTCCTGCGAGAAGTGCCGAGCGTGAAGAGAGAGCCACCACCGTCAAGAAGTATCGATCTGGTATCAGCTGGACGCTGATAGTCGCCGCGACCAGCTATTTTCTTCGCTGCCAGTGTCCGCCGCCGCGCGACCTCGCTAGTGAGCCGCTTTTGCCAGGGAGAGTCTAGAAAGAGTGTGGCCGATCTATTCCCACTACCGAGAGCCTCCGTGTTTCCGTCAAAGTGGCACGTTATTCAAATATTCCGACGAAAACTTCAAGTTCTTTTTGTAAAGAAGACAAGGTGAACCAGTTTCCATTTAGATAATTTCTTCACTGTTATTTTATAGACTGTCAATATGGAATTAGTAGTATGATTTTGATCAATGTTAAATAACTCATACAAGTACAATTGAGTGTTTAGCTCCGACTCTTCGATTCTCGTTGCTTACTATGTATAATTTTTTTACTAATTAAATAACTTTGCAAAGTCACTATCTTCTATTTCGAGTATAAGTTTTCTTTTATGATTTCTTTGTGACCGCATACCGTCAAAAGAGTGGTGTAATTTTTGTGGGATTTTACGTGTGCTTTATGCAAGTATCTAGGAAGCAACTCTGTAGATGTGATTATTATCGAAAAAAATTAATCAGTTAAATGAAGTTTGATGAGAGATTTCCGCGTTTTGACGCGGAAATATTTTGACTCAAATGTTTTGTAATATATTTATTAATCCATGTAGATTTTATTGCAATATCTCTTGGAATTTCAAAATTCGCTCCCTTCCAACAGAAAAATGGCGCTGCCAATCAGAAACTTGGACACGCATTGGCCACACACTTTGTGGACTCACTCTGGCTTTTGCTGGTCCCCCCTCGCGCTGCAGTGCGTGTCTCCGATGAGGCTCTGCAGATCGCGGAAGTGCGCGGCGAGTGCGCTGAACTCTGACGCGAATATTCCCTTCCGATTTTCTCGTTCGCCTTTATATCTCCTGCCACGCAGTGACTCCGCGCTCACCAATTGCGATACGAGGTAAGCGAAATATGCGTCAATGTCCTTTGGGAGTGTATGATTGCTGTTTCTATCTTTTTATGTTGTACTCCGACGAGTCGACGCACTGAAGCAAATTCTCTTTCAAATGGAATTTTTACACTCGGGATGCACCAGTGCACACTCAGAGCATTAAATTGAAACCCCATAAGTTATTGTAAAATTTTTAACCCAATATTAACAGGAAATCATTGATTCCGGTCACGAATTTTGAGTTTTTGAATATGTGAAAATTAAAATGTACCCATAATCGAAAGTAAGAATATTTTAATTACCAATTTATCTCCACCTTTTCAATATTAATTAAACAATCATTATATATTACTTATTTGTAACACGAACGAAGGGTATTTACTTTAGAGGAATGTCTATCACAATCCTTATTATCAAGTAGATATGAAGCCATTCAAGATTTCTTTAATTATCCAAAGAAATCTCTTTCATCAGGTTTCATATTTGATATTCTCTAATTTTGTGTACTCAGTTTTAAACCATGTTTGTACAACATTTTTGTTATCTCTGAATGCTGTCGTAAGCAAAAAATAAAGAACTTTTTCTGAAAAATGAAATAAAGAGATGCGATGACAAACATAATCTGCATTATTACTGAAACCACCTACGGTACCATGTCTCGTGCAAATGAATATACTATTAGCTGCTGAAGCGTCATTCCAAATGAATGGCATTTGAACCAATAACCTCGAAGACAATGAAAAACATATGACAAAAAGGAAATACTCGACTTTCAGAATAAAGCTAGAAAGTTTATGAAGTGTAAATAATGAAATAATATAAGAACTCCCCGTGGCATATTAAAATTCAGACACCTACCTCTAAGTCCTTACTACCACCAAACGTTGATAAAGACGTTTGTTCTGCGATTATGAAATATTTCGTGAGTTGAAATTGAGTTAAGTGTTCTGGTATTTATTGATTGTTTTTTCACTTCTGCGTTCGAGGATCCGGGATATTTTTCAAAGCATTATATCGAAGTACCAATACAAAAGACGATTTCAAAAGGGTTGTCACCCATCATCGAAAAATAAAAACTGAAATTTTTTTATCATGTCATGAGATGTATGTCTCTCGTTTTGGCCAGCTAAGGACCACGAATGACGAGTGACAGTAAGGCTAAGTTTTTGTGCGAGTTTACTCACTAAACACATCGTGAATTTTACCGAGATAGGAGGAACAGCGTCTGGATAGGATCACATACATCACAGCTCTTTAAACTGAGACATGGAAATGAAAAGCTACAAATTTTATCTTGCCCCATCTGGGAGTTGAACCCGGGATGACTGGGTGACGAGCGATAACGCTGACACCGTAGCCACAGAGGGGACTCATGTCATGAGATGTAAATAAGGAAACTGACTTTCGAAGATTTGAGAATCAAATATACGAGTTGAGTTAACAAATTATATGGAATAAATAAACAAATTCAATTAAAAATTCTAGTTGTCATGGGATAAAATGGTTCTTTTTATCACCTAATTTGCCCTGATTATGGCTTACGATAAAGGTGAAACATCCGCATGGAAAAGTTTCATCTATTAAAATAGATATAGTATTCAACACTTCAGGTCACTGATCAAAGATTAGTTGTGTTATTATTTCTGTATCTTGTGCGACTACATTGAGAAACGTATCATTATTTTCGTTTTCATTTTATTTCGATAGACAATATACAATAAGCTAATGTTGTATTAGAAACATACTAGAAATATTGTGGTAGTAAGTAACTAAATTTGTATTCAGATATGATCTTTTTTGCCCTACTAGTGAATGACAATTCTCAAATTTTCTGGCAACAATCATTACATTGAAAAATTCTCATAAAAACATTCCTTCTTCTATAAAATCGTCGACACATATTGTCAATCATGACTTAAGCCATTGCTCTGACAAAAAGTAGGAAATGAATTGTACTTTCGTGTTGCTGAAATATTCAATCTAAATATTTATGTAGAAAGTTAAAATTTTATTTACAATTTTGATCCAACCATCGCTTTGGCCTTCTCGTGCAAAAGGTTCGATATTCATTGTGGAGTGACACGTTACTTGGAACTCCTTTCGCACCACTAGAGGATGCATAGTGTAACTTTCATGTGCTAATGGGACACCGTAGTGAACATGTCGAACATGCTAATCCGTGTATCTTATTTCCGTGGCAGTCAAGCAAGAGGAGTACGTGCGGCGATTCAAGTGCGGTTTTCCTCAAACGAAGGGGAACTAAACGTGAAAGCTCTTCATCTACATCAAAGGGAACACACTTTTATATAAATCACATTCAAAAATACAGAAAATGTTTGTTTTGTACAGTAATTTTTAAAACGAAATTATTGAACTTGACAATTTAAATGAATCTATTTTTTAATACTTTCTAATAGTCGATGTAATCAAAGAATGTTATTCCGAAGCTAGAACGGAATACAGTACTGATTCGGATATATTTTCATGAGAATAATGACATACTCCGTCATTTATGTGACAACAGCTTCCATTAAGAATACGATCTAGAAATAAATGTATTTACCAGACACGAAACATGCTAAACCATTTTACTCTCCACAGTCCGTTCCAGTACATTAACAATTTGTGTGTTTTCTGAGATAGTCTGACCAAAGTCCCACTCTCGATGACTTTATCAGTTAAATTACCACGCTATGTTTTTTCAATGGAAATGTCGTAGTGTACTTACGAAAAGTACTAAGAAGCTCTTTGAATTTTTAGTTGATTAGTTAGTATTATTAAGAAGTAGGTATTTTTCCCCCGAAAACCATTTTTTAACATCATATTTTGCTAGCAGGGACAGATCTCGCCAATTTCAGAGTAGATGTGAAGAGTAAATATTGAAATAAACACAGAAAAAGCTATGAATTAGGCAGGGAAAGTATGCACATCACAGGTTACGGTACAAAAGCATACAGTGAAATAATGTGTTCGGAAGGGCTCTGACAACCTAGACGTTGGCGAGCCCTTAAGCCTCAATTTGAAAAAATAGTTTGTTCGGCGAAAGAAGCTCTAGTTTAGCTTACACGATCTCAGGGGCATCTTGTCCTGTGTGGTGACTGTTCCGTGCGGCGTATGTCCCCACTTTACCCTATGATTTGTTGAAAGAAAGTGGAATATTTCGTGTCAAATATTCTACTTTGCAAACGTATTCTACTGCGATATTACTTGTTGTTATTTGTAAGTCTACTTGCTTGTGGTAACAGTAAATAGTGTATTGAATGTTGCATTGAAAATTTGATTCATTATTTTAATTCCACAGTTGTTATTAGTGGAATAAGATGTAATACGTCTAACGGATCACAACAATATTCAATCAAACAATTTGACTTATCTTAAAGACCAAATAGATTGTAAAACACATTAATAATTGGAAAGTGATGCATCACACAGAAACTTTCTTCTGAAAACTCAAAGAAATAATGAATAAATTCTTGATTATTCCTCTTAACAAATCCTGTAAAACTGTATCGAATTAATCCTCAACACGTGCTTCACCCGTATCCAAAATCAGTGTAATTATCCCATGAAAATTTTCCGTCGAGGTGGTTTTCCAAGGATTCACAGATAATAAAGAAACTTTGAGGGAAAGAGGTTCTCAAAGATGTATAGTCAAGAAGTGTTCAGCATTGTCGCTCAATTTTTCAAGGGATCAATTAGTCCGTATGGGGCAATTCTACTCCCGTCGGGATACCCATGCATTTCTGAGTTGGGTCCACATTTCAGCAAATTTACATTTCGTCCTTCGTCATTTGAAGGGCTAAAACTTTTCGTAATTATATGAAGCATAACAGATGTCAAAAATATTGACGATTCATGTTCCTTGCTTTATAAAACTAGCTATAAAAATTCCATCATGCTACTAAAATAGGTGTTTATCTTATATATAATTTAAATATAAGGCGTATTTCAATTCTTTAATCTTTGAAACATTTCCGAAATTGTAGAAGAATACCACAAAGACTCCTCTCCGATCTCCGATCACAGCTAGTATTTTATTTCTTCAACGTATTTTTCTCTCTCAAAATTTAGATTTTCAGTAATTTCAATTGATTTTGCCATAATTTCGTTTATTCTGGCTTCCCTGGTTTCTTGTTAAATTTACAGCTGATTATAGAGTTCTACATAATTGTTATATAATTACTTTTATACAATCATTCATAATTATTACTTTTATACAGAATGTGTTAGAAATCTTGTAAAAATGTTAACTGTCAAAATAAGAACACATTTTTCAGTTCACTCCTCACGCAACATCTACTGAAGAGCAAATCTAAATTCTTTTTCTCCGATCTGTTTCATGATATAATTTCAAATGTTTGTAAAAGGAAAAAATATGCTTATTGTTTATTTCAAATACTACTTTATTAATTAGTTTTTGGGTTGAAATTACATTTTCTTCGCGAAACTTTTTTTGAATGAATAATAATAAATATTATGAATGAATTATAATAATTTAGTTTATTACCCTCCACGTGGTCATACACAGTTGTAAATTTAAACTAACTAACTAATTAAAATTTAAATTAAATTGTTGATTTCAACCAGTAAGTAATTAACTTATAAAGTACTCGGTAACTGATTCCATTTATACAGATAACTTATTATGTTTTAGCGTAGACGTACATTTAACGTAAATTTATGTCTCATTATGAAAAACTTTTCGCTACTCTTTTTGAAATCTTTCTTTCACTTCCTAATTTATAAAAATTCGATTTCTTAATTTTTATTATGAAATTTTCAAGTCGTTAAAATGATAAAATTGTCCTATATTGCTTTGGAATACATACACATTCATAATAATTAAAGTTCCTAGTATACTATATCCAATTGCGAAAAAAAACTGTTCATTACAAGTTAGTAGATTGTTATTGTCTTTGGAGTTACACTGTACATTTGCTGATTTGCTTGAACATTTTCTAGTCTCTGGTAAAATGTTTTCTTCCACCTGTACCCACCAATAAAGCAATTATGTTGACAACTTATTAACTACATTATCTTATTACTAATTGCCTAAAATTGACATTTTTCTTGATTCTTTGAAAAAATATGATTGTAATGATTTCAATTTCAAAAGTCTTAAAAAAAACATGGAAAAATTAACTTTGCTTTGGCAAAATAACGCAACATCGCAACAACGCAAAAATAGAGAATTAAGAGAAATATCGATAATATTTCAGTACCTACCATATTATGTGGATTTTTCATAAAATAAATTTAAATTAATGGCATTTGTTGTAAAATGGTTACATATTACCACCCCAAAGCCACAGATCCACTTATGTCGTGACATTTGTTTTCTTCTGTTGTGAGTAGAACGACATTTTATTGAAGACAATTTATTCTTCATTCTTCTTACATGTGCGTATCAACGGCACTTAAAACTCTAAAAACTTCAACAGTGTGTTTTAGTCTTTGGTATTTGAACAGTTCATTTTGTTTATCAGTCATGCCAACAAAAACAAAGGAAGACCTTGTGAAAGTAATGCTAATCAGGCTATATAAATCCGTCATAAACATGTCTAGGTTCGTAGATGATCCGAATAACCTCACTGAAGGTAAAATGAAATAAGTTTTGAGTCTATTGTATGACGCAAAGAGATCATATGACGAAAATGTTGACCCTATGGATTCAACAACCTTGAACTTTGGGAATTTTGAAAAGATGTGGTTGGACACTAGAAGTGATTTTTGAGATGCTTTAACTTCACTTCAGTGCTATCCCCAAAGCTCCCGTGCATGTTTCCATTCCCTTACCAGTTGTTCAGCTATCAGTGTTTACAGGAAAAATAGATGATTGGCCACAATTTTATGATACTTTCAACTCCTTAATTTTGCAACAGGACACATTAAGTAACATTTAAAAATTTCATAACCTCCTTGGTGCCTTGAAGGGGGATGCATTAAATTTATCTATGCACCTTTCTCTTTCAACTGAAAATTTTCAGTGTCATTCTCGTATTTTCCAAAAGTTCAGTGACCCGGAACGTATTGCCATTTCTTACACAGAGAAATTATTTAAACTGGCCTGATGTGAAGGTGGCTTCACTGGAAACATTTCACTCCCTCATTACACAAAACGTGTCTGTCTCAAATGAAAGTAAAATAGCAATTAATTTATGGAACTTAATATCGGTAACTTGCATTGTGAAAAAATTAGATCCAGCCTTAATTGGGCAGTGGCATTTTAACAAACCTAAAATTATGCCATCAGAAACCCCAATGCAATTTATACCCTAGAAAATTAAAGCTTTGGTGCATTATGTGAAACTGTGTCTCATGTAAGTTAAAAGACTATTTCAGCTAGCAGAAATTCACCGAAGACTCAAAAGGTGTTCTTTGCTGCTAAAAACTCTTCGAAGGAGTGTATCGTGAGTCACCAACCTCATTTTTTATTTCAATGCTCTGCCTTCAAGCAGATGACCGTTCAGGATAGGTCATTTTTAATAACAAAGAGCAATGTGTGTAAAAATCTTCTTTCAAAGACCGTTCCTAATCATGTATGTTTAAATTGCTTTGTAAATTCTTCGCTAAGAAACATAATTCCTTAATTCACAAGTTTTATGCAGAATTCCTAAAGAGGAATTCAGTAGTCAATGTAGCTTCACATGTCAGACCTCCTAAGGTTTCTTCCATTTCTATTCAATCTGTTGAGGTCAAACGGAAAAAAGTTGCTCTTTCTAATGTTACTGATGGCGTTGGCACTAAAACAACAAAAAATTTCATTTTGCCAAGTGCTGAAATTCTTGTTGAGTGATTAGATGTAAGGTCTGTTATTTCTACAGCATTAATAGATTCTGGTTTTCAGATAAATGCTGTACCTAATAACATTGTTCAGCAGTTATAGTTACTGTGTCAAAGTAGTGCGATTGAAATACATAATTTGAACTTCTCGTGTCCAGCAGTAATGAAACTTCGTGCTTAACAATAAAATCTAATTGTTTTTGGCAGAAGTCAATTGAATGCGTCATCTTAGTAAAAATTCTTACAATCTTCCCGCACAAGAAATGAATCAAAAAACATTAAACTTCAAAAGGACATTAAATTTCCTCTTCCCAATTTCAACCCACTTGGGAAAATTTGTGTTTTTGGGTGTTAAAGTTTTGTGTGAACCACAACCCCAGTTTGAAACTCACCTAGACTCATATGTCCCAAATTGGGTTCAGTAATGACTGGCAGTGCTTCAACTTTAGTTCCTTAAACTGCTTACATATATCAACATCTCTTAATGCTGAGAATTTTTCCTTAAGAGTAAGCAATTTTGGGAGGTAGAAGAAATTCCGACTTAGCTCGATGATTCTGTTGATCTGTTGAATCATTCTGCTGAGAAATTATTTCAACAAGATGCCTACCAACTCCCATCAGGAAGATTTGTTGTCTCCTTACCATTTAAACATACTCATGCATAATTGGTTATTCGTTTGATGTAGCCAATCGTAAATTTAAGAATGTGGAGGCAAAGTTATCCAGAAGGCTCAGAAGCCCCCACTTAGGAAAAAATGTTTCCCTTATGAAATACTACATATGTCAGGTCCGTGCACCAGTTGTTAAAAATCCTAGTCTTAGGGAAAGGCAGTTTTATTCTCATTTGTATGTGGAATCTCCTTTATCAGAAACGATCAACTTGAGAATTATATTCGATTATTCCACAAAATCTTATTCCGATTTTAAATTTAATGACCTCATGTACACGGGACCAACTCTTCAAAATGATTTATTTCATATTCTCTTTAATTTTCGGTCAAAGGATATGGTCATAGCTATCGATATAAAGCAGTTTTATCGACAGGTGCTGATACATCCTGATCATCATAGGTTCCAGAACGTAGTATGGATCAGTGCTCTAATGACCCAGATGTTGCGAGCCCTTAGGTCACAATTTAAAAAATAAAATGAGGAGAAATCCCACACGAATCATTTGAAACTTATAAACCCACAACAGTGACTTATGACATGGCTTTCTCGTCGTTTCTTGGTTTGAGATGACTCTTGGAGATCCCGAGGAAGTGCCAATGTTTAATGCTTTAGTGTCTAGTATTCTCGTCAACTGTTTCCTCGTATGACCCGTGAGAATCTCTCTTAAATACATTCTCTTCAACCTTTAGTGACATTCTTTGTATAAAAATTTTCTCGAAAGGTTTTCTCAACCACGACACCAAACTTATCAGTCATAAGTTCGGATATTCCCCGTTTACTGCTTTTCCTTTCATGAAATGTGCGTAACTTCTCAATTTACCACTATGTCGGAAATTTTGCATTGCCCCCAAAAATACTCCGCACGTTTATTATATATGCTTCTAATGTTTCAATTTTACATTCTTTAGTTTTTCGTCTACATTCCCCTAATACCTGACAATATTGTCTTCTCAAGGTTCCTTTCTCCCCCTCTTCTCCTAGCCCGCTGCAATTCCCTCCTCGACTCACTCCATTTCTTCATCACTTCAGGTAGTTTTTCTTTCTACCACATTTGTCCACACCTTATTTCTTCAAAAATATTGGTGCGCATTCTCAATCGGCTTGTAGAAATGTCAATTGTACTTTCTATCTCCCCTTCACAATTATCCCGTGTGGTCTTTGTTGTCAGTACTGCTTTAAATCATTTCCAATCGATCTTTCTCAGATTCTTCTGCGTGTTTTCATTTATCCGAATGCTTGATGACGCAAAATAAAATAATATTCTTTTACGATCCGATGTTACACTATCCACGATTCGTCAATTATATACACTCTCGTCTTTTCTTTTAAAATGTTAGATCAATTATTGATCTCTCTCTAACCTCACAGAACGTATGTGCTCCACTCTCGTTTTGTATATTCAGTCCATATTGAAAACTTAATTCTTCTCTCAGTACTCCATTTCTGTCCGTTTTGCTATCTACCCATAGCGCGGATTTGCCATTCCCATCTGTACACATTATGAGTCTCTCTCCCATGTATTTATCAATCAATTTCTTCAATATTTGCATCTTTGACCTTCACTTCTTCTTCCCTTTTTGTATCCACTTACATGCTCAAAGTCTTCATGGCCAATAAGTATTTTGTATGTGTACTTTAAGTTTTTTATCGTGTACTTCGAGCAATATTCTGTCATGACTAGTACGCCTATGTTATTCTTCATTACTAATATAGAAGCCCTAATATATTATGACTAGATTTACTCTTGATAATATAGTGTTCTTAAATGCATGTTATGTCCACCGTATTTTCCTCGATGTGTAACATTTTTTCCCGTGACGCTGTTATCGATCATTGCATATATATCTTTTGCGTCTGGTTTGCTCATATATATCTTTTGGGCGGTCTTATATTATCGATAATACACTCGACAATCCTTTTCTCTTGTTATTAATATATGTTGCGCTCGTGTGTGTAAAAGTACAATTCTCATATTGGTGGCAATAACTTGAATATTGGCCGCAAATTTTAACCATTTCCCAGCAGTTTCCCGCTTAGTGGCAATATCTATGCCACGTGTAACATCTCAGGGGTGTATTGCTCTCTGAAATTCTGTATTTCTCCAATCCTATATGCACATGCTCTTTCATGAACGTTTTGTGGCATTCTTTCCCCTTCTCTACAATTCTACTCTCCAGGGACATTATTGTCGCTTTCATCCTCTGTTCCTGTAAAATCTCATCTATTAATTCCCCGTCTTATAAGGCACTACGTATTCTTTGTATTATTACCCATGGTTTAATCATTCAGGGCCGTTGAACCAGTACACCATTGTTACGTTCCAATAAATTCTCCAATTCATAGATCTCTATATGTGTTTCACCAATCACTATCAACTTTCTGTTCCTTTTGTCCTGCATACCTCGTATGTTAACCGTCACATCCAGTCGCTGCAATATATCCTACACTGGTTCCCGCGCTGTCTCTCCTGCATCATCTCCTCCGTTTTCGGTTATTTCTCTACAATAAGGACATTCTTTCCCTGTTTCACCGATGTCACCTGCTCAACCACATCTGAGTACGAGGGTATTACAGGCAGACCTATTGGAAAATGTTCATTGGACGTATGTCTTGTACCTATTATCCTTCACTCTGTGTATTTAATTTACCCGATCTGTACTAGTATGTTGAAATTATCCACAAAATAATTTAATCTCTTTTTAATTTTCTTCACGCACGACGCATTCTTCTTTCTTACACTTATATTAATAAAATTACAACTTCCATCGATTGCATTTGTCAAACTCTCTTCCAAAGTTTCTATCGTTTTATCATCCGCCACCTGAAGATTGACCCCTACCAATTTCTTTCTTAATGTTATTATCTCCTTGGTTGCATCATTCAATGCTTCTAGTTCCCGAACATTCACATGAAGCAATTTGTTCTCTTTTGTAACTGAAAATACAACTCACCACAAGTCTCTGACTCTGTCACGTAACTGCTTCTCTAATTTTCCTGTTATTCGTTTAACTTCGTCCTCCTCGAAAATCTCAAGCGCATAAATATGTTTGTGTTTTGCCGTCATTTTTCTGTTACTTGTCCTTTTGTCCTACATTTCCCAATTATCTTTGCAATTGCCTCATCATCGTCTCTTGTAACATTATAGTCACTCGTTATATTATTCCTTCGGGGACACGTATTACCAAACAATTTCTCGATAACGACAAAATTCATTTCCCCATAATCATCTGTGGAATCCATCATTAATACAAAGTACCTGCAATGTTAAAATAACTGATTTATTATATTCTCTTTCACATGACTTTAACGTACCAATATACCATGAAAATCGCCCTTTTTGCTATTTCACCGCTTTCTTGCTCTTTTCTTTGCAATTTTTTAACATTTTGTGACTTCCCCTCACTGACGAGTATTATTCTCTCAAAAAGGGCCTTTTACTGTACGTCTCAATCCTGTCCCGTGTAGAATTATATTACGTTCTTTCATGTAAAACATTTCGTTCTACGTAATCCATAATATGACGTTGAACCTCACCCTCTAAAACATACTAGAAGAGAGATTAATTTTATACTTCTTTTTTTTGGGAACAGTCTAATCGATATAACGACCTTCCGAACGAAATCTTCTCTGACAATGCTACCACCTTTGTTAGTACTAACAAATATTGAAAGAAGTTAGCAAACTTTCTCAAAAATTAAGGTAATTTTCTAGAAATTCAGACTCATTTGGCTTTAGAAGGTGTGTCTTGAAATGTTCAACCCCCTTATCGTCCTTTCAACTCGTGTCTTGTGGAAAGGATGGTACGAACATTTAAATTTGATTTCAAAACGATCCCTAAAACGACACATTTTAACTTTTCGATCTTTCGTAACCTTCTGTTATCAGCTAAAAGTTATCCTAAATTCGAGAACTCTGTACATTACTGGAGACAGGTTGGATGACTCATCAGTCATTCCTCATCACGTAATGGGTTTCCCTCCGTCACAATTGGTTTTCTCGTGGGATACGGAAAAGGATGTCACCTCTATCAACGCCCTCTGGAGAAGCGGCCTGCTTACTCACCCCTGCCCAGTGAAGGTATTATAGTGGAGTCCTCCTCACTATACGTAATATTGTATAGTACTGTGTACAAAAACCCTCGCTTCTGAGTTTCGAAAATTTACTATCACTTGTAGGATTAAAACCATTATAGGTGCGAGCATAAGGACTTCAATAATTTCTCACAATTAAAAAAAAATTCGTGTTATAATGATATAACAGTGGCGTTGTTATGTAAAAGTGGCTTAGCAGTCTTTCTTAGCACTTAGCGCTTAGCACTTTTCTTTGCCAAAAATGTAATTTAATACTTTAAGTAAGTACTTGCGATAATGTATTATCTTAAATATAATTTCACTTGCATTGAAAATTAATTTCCGTAATTTAATATTTTCTAATTTTTCTGAGTCAAGAATTTTGAGAATTCCAACGCCTATCTTAAGAAAGACCGTAATAATTTTAGAAATAATATTTCCCATTATTGTTCACTTATTTATTTTAGCTAATTATAACACATGAACAAATGAAGTAGTATATGTAAAACAAATTGCTCATAGGTAAAATCCATTCAATAATATACAGTTGAATTCATTCCATAAAAATACACAACATGGGGAGTACATATTACGAGTACAAAATTACACATTACAAGTTACACTTTACTAAACAAAATATCTTTCTTTTTTTTTTGGCACTGAATCCTTCATAATATTGTGGTTTCGCTATTTACAGAAGTTGTTAAAAACGTTGACGTTTTGATAAATTGCATTTCAAGTTTTGACTCTCATTATCCCAAAGAAGTTCATTTATCACAAGAGTATTTAGTGCTAACTTGAACCTATTTCTCTTTAGTTGGAAACTTTGATAAATTCAGTTTCCACTTCATTACTTAATTTCTTTACAGTTAGATAAACGACAATAACTATTCTGATAAGGAATCAAAGGAAGAAAACGGAATTTATCCTCTATTCACATTCTCTATTCACGGAAATATATCCTGGTCGGGAAAAATTTCATTCAATACCAGATTTTCTTTATGTACGTCACATTTGGTTTTCTTAAAAATTCTAGAGCAACAATAACCGTACTGGCAAACCTTAATGTGCACTAAAAAGAATGGGATCATAATCAAGAATGATTAATTTTATTCATGACTTATTATGACATTCATCCCCACTGTCAACTACCTTAAGAGCAATTGAAAATTAACCAAAACTTTGTACAAAACAACTCGGATAACTTTGTGAAACATAGACGAGCGGTACCAATGAAGTGTTTATAAAGCATGTCAGAGATATTTGCACTAATTTTGTCGCATATTCATACTATAATCTAACAAGATAATTAGCTACTTTCGTGGTTTTCATTCTTAAATTCTTCCAAGGAATAACCGTTCTCCATTTTTGTAATAAACTCTGTTCTTTGGGAAAAGAAGAAACATGTACTGTTGGATTGGTCGGGTTGTTATCTCTACAGCTGGCAACAAAATATTTGTAAGGTATGTTTTGAATACAAAAATCACCTAAAACATGTTCACAAATCTCTACTAAGGAAACCTAATCTTATTAGACAAATAAGTAAACAAATTCTAATACTAGAAAGTGTAAAATAAAATAAAAGTGAAAAACTGGCAATTCAAGAAAAATGAATGTCATTCATTGTCAAACCGACTAAAACAGGCAGGCTTGAGTGGCTATTTATTTGTTAAAATTTTTCAACAGACATTCTACCTCCTCCAGTAAAAGTGTAATTGGCTGAGAACAGTAAAGCACTGCTATTATTGTTCTGTCACAAGGTGGGTTCGTATCCTAGTGTGAACTGATTTTTGAAAATGGTTTATACCACAATTCAACTCGTAATATCTGTTTGGGAGCTGAAATGAACGAAACCTTAATTCATGTTCTCACATTTCTTAGTAAAATCTTAAAACATACGCTGAGCAATTGTCAACGTAGCATTACAACATACATGGCAACGTGGCAGGTCAAAGTTCATCTTAGCAAAGTTGAGACGAGACGACAAAGTTTCTATAAAATAATTTCTATTCATGCTCTGTTTTAAGTTTCGATATTTTAGTTTCTTCATGTGTAAATGAAAGTGTTCAATGATATACTTTGCGAGGAATTTAGAAAAGTTCTTCAAAATTTCAATAAACATGTGCAAAAAAAAATTTATATTGAACTTAAAAGCAAATAATTTATATTTAAAGAAAACAATGATACTAAAAGAAATTCACGAGTTCGTAATTATACCCCAAGTATTAAAACTTTATTTTAATAAAAATATTGAGTAGGAAACGGGTCTAATATATATCCAAACTATATTTTCAATAAATATTTATTCATATAGCATCTAGATTTACAACATTATACATTTGGAGAACAATATTTACTAAAGAAAAAGGTATATGCTCTATTAATTATGCAATTTTATTATAAACAATCAATTACTTTATTTTTTGTTAAACAGTCTATTGCATTTTTGGTTAAACAGTCTATTGCAATTTAATCGTGCGTGATCAATGTTGTGATGCTAGTTTAGAATCTTCAGGGTCCCTGTATTCTTATTTTGTATTTTTTCTAATTACACTACATTATTGTAGATAAATTTATTTTTTCTGCAAATATTAAAAAAGAAAAAGGAAAACCCTAGATGTTGTGAAGGTTTAGCCTTTCAGATGGATTTTACACTAACAGATGCATTTTACACATAATGCATTTTACACTAACATAAAACTAAAATGTATACCTCTCCGCGAGTTTCATTAGAAATCTCTTCGTTGTTGCTGCTCTATCATTTGACAATCAAATATAAAAGTTTCTTCTACTTGTTAAACGAAATTACGTGTCATTGGCGCCTTCGTCGTATGTCCAAGAGGAAAATTTCAGCGATCTAAATGTCTAATTTTATAGACAGTATAAAGCAGAACGCCATTAAAATAATATGCATAAGTAACATAAATAGTACAATGAAAAAACATATTTCGTATAATATCGCATATTTGTTGAACACTTTCTGAAAATATGAAATTCTCTGTTGAATTGACGGCAAAATGTTACGTTAATTGGCGAAGATTTCTAGATTTAAAATAACAAGTCCTTAGAATATGACTCTGAATCAGGAATACGGCGAACTACAAGTTACAATAACTTAACATATAAAACCAAATACAACCTTGTTAACTGCCTCGCTCGATTTAAATTTACTGTAAACATTATACTGAATGTCTGACTAATCTTCACAAATGTAACATCTATGTTGCTTCGTAAAAAATTATATACCCGCAAAGAATGTTTCTAAATGACAATGTTCTTTCCCTGCTCTGGAAATCAATAAATAATACTGAATATCGATACTAACATTATAAATGAGGAGTGAGTTAAGTATGTAGAATATATAAAATATTTCAATTGTAAAAACATTCGTCAACGAGGTTTTCATATTATTGATATCTGATTATTTTTTTAGGTTGCGCGATTACTACCAAATTGTTATATCGTGGATAAATATGTCACTAGAAGATGTAATTTATTTGTTATGTAAGTAGTTTTATATTATTTATAACTCGAGAATTAAACTTTTGTGTTATTAGTTTATATTTGAGACAAACGTTTTCTATATTTATTTAATTCCTTTTCTCATATATGAACAACTTAAGAGAATCGCAAATTATGTGAAATTACTTCCGACAATACACATCATTTGTAGGCAATGAGATTAGATTTCTTTACTTCACTGTCTAAATATAAGAAATTATAGGAATATTTATAAGTAATTTGTGATTCGAATTATACGAATTCCATACGATATCTTGTAATTATATTCAAATTCTGTTAAAAACTATATTTTATCACAGTATTACGCAAACGTTTTTTTACAGAAACTCTAATATCGTTTCCATTGCCTATGAAGACCTTGCGAGTCACCGAATCTCGAGATGTCGTTTAAATATAGAGAATGGTAAAGTTTATTGAAGTCAAGAATATACAGAATATTTTTGTTATAGAAGTCCAATATGTGTATAATAAAAAAATAAAAAATATTTATTTAATAGCGGTGTAATTAAACATTTTATCTCGTTACGATTTACCCGCCGCACGATATCTTCCAAATATAGGCGCCGTTTCAAATAGACCTACGATTGGTCGAACGAAACTTCCCCTCTCGAAGGGAAAGCAAGAGGAGGGAGGCGTTGCAAACCTAACAGATCCAAAACTGGTCAGAGCGTGGGACTTAGAAAAATAAATGGGCCCTTTTATGTTATTGATCTCTGATTATTTTTTTAGGTTGCCCGTTTGTACATACATACGTACAAACATACCTACATACATTCGTACATACATACATACGTACATACGTACATACGTACATACTTACGTACATACATGCGTACGTACATATGTACGTACATACATACATGATTATCGGCGTCTATCGTGTCCGATGATTCCACTCTCCAATTGTCTTCTGCATTCCTTTTCTCATATGTGCCTTCAATCCGGCCTTGTTTTTACATTTGCGGCTGCAGGCAGGGCAAGTCAAATTGTCGGGGTGTGTTGAGTCTGGTGGAGATGGAGGTGTTGGGTTTGGTAGAGATGCTGAAGAAAGCGTATCCTGCGTGGGTGTGATATTATTACAGGAAGCTGGCAGGAGTGGGGTCTTGATAGGTTTCCTGCTGTTGTCTTGTGGGATATCTGGGTGTTTTTGGCGAAGATTGCTTGTCATCCCGGCTTTACTCCTTGTTGTTTGTTGACAATGTCTGCATGTCAATGGATCATCCAAAGTGTTCACAGGTTCTGTTATAGGATGTTTTTGAGTTATGTGAGACATTACGTATTGCCTTTCTTGTCTTCCCTGTCTTTTGAAGGAGCAGAGTGGACAGCTCCATTAAAAATTCTCTTCAATATTGTGTTTCTCTACTCGGTTGGTTTTGGCATTATCTACTTTTCTGTTGTGGTTGCTTTGTATTAGTCCTTTCATAGCACTTTTAGCCATTTCCCTGTTAGCAGCAGTTTCTCTCCAAGTAGTTGTACTAATACCCAACTGTTTCAAATCTTGCTTCACAGCGTCAGTCCATCTTCGTTTATGCTTACAACGAGCTCTTTGTCCAGTTTTAAGTTCGCAGAACGCTATTTTATGCGGCAGGTGATCCTCCTGCATCCTACTGACATGTTCTAGCCAGCGGAGGCGTCTGTTTTGTTTGGACAAGGTCTTCAATATTCAATATGTTCGCTCGCTCTATTATAATCTCATTGGGAATAATGTGGCCGTGATCGTCTAGTGGTTAGGACATTGCTTTTTGGCACATACATACATACGTATATACGTACATACATACGTATATACGTGCATACATACGTATATACGTACATACATACGTATATACTTACATACATACATTCGTAGATACTTACATACATACGTATATACGTACGTACATACGTATATACGTACGTACATACGTACGTACTTACGTACATACGTACGTACATACATACGTACTTACGTACATACATACGTACATACATACGTACTTACGTACGTACTTACATACATACATACATACGTACTTACATACGTAGATACGTACATACATGCATACGTACATACGTACGTACATAAATAAATGAACACGAAATGTTGATTCATAGAAAAATAGACTCGTAAGAAAGAGGGGAATCAAACTGGCACACCCCGAAGCAATCACTCGGAAGCAAGCGGGGAATCGGTCCTCTCTACCACCAGCAACACAATCACATTGCACACCTAACGTCGCGTAACGTCGTTTTAATTTCCGGAAACATTCCAGCACGACCCGTCAAGCAATCAATGTTTGAGTCACTACTTGCCATCAATTATACGCCGAACAGAGAAAAGAAACAATTCCACGGGATAGGTTCATCCGAGGTGGGTTAAGAGGTGTTTTGCTGTACTCAAAAGAGAAATACGTGGAAGTAGTACGATTTGTTTTATCAGAGATGGATGTAAACTCAACAGTTCCTGGATTACATCAAATATATATTTCAAGATACAGATAAATTTATTAGTCTCAAGAGTTATCTCAGCACTGATGAGATCTCAGTCTGATGATTTTTTCTTCTTTTTCAGGTGAAAGTCAACACTGTGGGAAGAAGGCCTGTGCTCGATTTAAGGGGATAATTACGAAAATTGGGAAAGCAAAAATTGAATCTGAAAATTTTTTGCTGTGCATTTTAACTCGCGGACCGAGTAACTCTGATAATCAGACGACATATTATAAGCTAATGGAGGCTGAAATAACTTTCAAAATGCGTTGCTGAAGATCACACACTAATATGGAATGTTGCTCAGATGTATAAATAGTGTTGCTAGTGAAATGTTCTCTACTTGTTCTTTTGTGTTCGTTATGTTTACGTACGAAGGAGAACTGAAAGTTTTATACGTATAATTGTATAGTGACTTTAGTCCTCAAACCTCTTATTTTAGAATAAATTCTTTCTTGAATTGCTTTAGAGACAAAATATGCCACCCCTTTAAAGATTTACAACCAGTTTACCACAAATTTTAAAACTAATGTGAATACACAATAGCTTAGTTAGGAAGTACAAATATAAATAATACAGATATCACAGCGAGATAAGAAAATGATCACAAAGTTGTGTAAACTGCACTTACCGTGTCTGTTGTTTGCTCATGAATTTTCTTGTAATTCGAAGTAATGCCAAAGATGATCAACGTTACTAAATAAAAAACCCGTTGCATTAAAGATTTATTCAAAATCATTCCCAGAAGTAAACACTAAAAAATATTTCAAATATGTTCGCTTTTTGGGTATAGAAGCGTAATAATGAAGTATGCGGATATTTCCTTCGTATACCCGACATGTGAGGATATGGGACAAAAACGCCCAGACGGAGGTTGTAAAGAACTGGCAATCGAACCCGGGAATTTCTGCTTTGATTCCATAGGTGTTGACCGGATCTGAAGTATCAGGCCTGGATGGAAATGGTGTACAGTTGCGGAAGGCGAACGGTTTATGAAGCGCTCAACGTATTTGCGATCAAAGCAGGAGCTTTCGGGTTCGATTCTCGGTTTGACACTGCTTTCAACTGGCCGTCGTTATCACATTATCCTCTCCACGTCTAGATAACTGGAAGATATATAGGCAAAACCATCCTCGATGAATGTAAAACCGGATAATATTACTTTATATGTTGTTGTCTGAGTAAATTATTATTCAGTCATGTTCTGTGCTCACGATTATAGACAATCCACACTCTTTGACACTGTTAAGAAATTGTTAGTACCAAATTAACCAAGGTTGTTAATTTATTTACATTCAAAGTATGGGTTGTCTATAATAGTGAGCACAGAACATGATTAAATAGTTAAGCCGGATACCTCACAACACCATATTAAGCACACACAACATATATGCCAACTAGGTTATCTAATCTCCTGTATCCTAGACCTTCCGCAATATTCGGCTTGGATGGACATGGAGGAACAGTTGTGGAAGGTGAACTGGTAGTGTAGTGGTTAAAGAAGTGATCTGTTTTCATTGCAAAGGTTCGATTTGCGGCTCATCATTTCTATCTTAACATTAAAGTAATTGACGTGAAAAAAATTGTTTAAATTTTTTGTGCATTAATTTGAACAAAAGCATTACAAACATATAAGGTCTGTACTTCATATAAAAAATATTCTCGGGATCAAAAGAACAGAATTCCAGTTACGTTTAAACATAAAATACTATTTTCATGAATTATATTAAGTTAAAGTTTAAAGAAATTTTAAAATTGTTTTTCGAGAAAATTTGTCCTTTTTATCGTGTTACGTCTATTTTTAGCGACACGAGAAGCAAATCACAATTTATGGATGAAAATTGATGTAAAATATCTTCCTCTACCGATTCAGAAGAAGGACTCTGGAGTACTTTGCGCCTTCCGTACATACATCCTGGCCACGATCATGAGAGTGATGGACTTCGAGCGTTGTAAGCTGAAGTGGAGCGAGACATACAGCATACAGCACGAGTAGGGGTGTGTCGATTAGACTTCCGGTGTCGAGGGCGTGAAACCGATGGCGATCGCTGTCTAATGGCATTGCCATCCGGTCTTTCGATATGAATCACTCTGCCTGCCTTCACTCTGAAGTCCAGTGCGATGATTTGAATTGCAAAATAATAACCCAATAAACAATGCAAACTAGGAATCTGGTTTACATCACTTCATGACAGAGAGACATAGGGATATCCGGACTCATTCGAAAGTGGAAATAAATTGCATTATGTATTATATTCAATTATGTTACGAAATTCAGAAAAGTGCTTATAGAATTAAAAGATGCATTCCCACGAAAGAAAATTTTAGATATAAAAATTGAAGCTCATTGATGTGAGTGTAGACTCAAGAGACAAAATTTTGAAGGGTTATGCAAAGAAGTGAAAGAAAAGGAGTAGAATAAGAACAATTTTTGGAGCTACAATTATTACTTAAAAATAATTAAGGAAACTAACTCAAAGTTGTAGAAAATGGTGAGATAATTCGTTTCGATATGGTTGTGCTAACTACTTAACCATCAATTTTTTATCTTCAAACCGTGAAACATTATTTCATAAGATCTGTTACATATAAGGTAGTCATAAGGTATTTTATAAATAATGACCCGTATGTGACCCGTATATCAATGAGTATGTGGGGTTTGTTTCTTTTCTTTTGAAATTATACTTGAAGAAACTACAAGATCCGAAGAGAGTGATAAAATCTTTTTTGATATTGGATTGGAAGAGGTGAATGAGACTTCAACCATTCTATTCTGGATACAAATTTCGTTTTAATTCCAATAACTACTATTTACAGGTACCACCAAACAAACTAATCCATTTTTTATTTTATACGTGTCAGAATATTGTGATGTAAATTTTTCCACATGTGTCTGCGAAGTGACAAAATTTTGAGATGAAATATCATACTATCTATCGATTTATCTCAAAACATTCATTATCTTTAAAATTAATTAGAAAAGTGCTGTATCTTTGGCACTATAATAAAAAAGGTATTATAAGTCGTCATGTGTTTGACCAGGTGAAATAAATACGAGTATGAGAGTGAAAGAAAAAATTCTACTACAATTAACGTCCATCATATAATCTAATTATTATTATTTTTAGTGAGCTCCTTTCATAAAATATATATACATATTAATCGTTCATAGAAGGTAATAAATTTTTCATTATTTATTTGAAAGAAAAAAAAGTTTGTCAGAGGAATCATTGGTACGATCCAATTTGTTTGATTAAAGTACGCAAGGATGACACGGGCAAAAAACCCTGGTTCGAGTTATGGCGAATTCAGTGGTGTACGTAACCATATTATACATGATGCCAATACTGTGCCAGTTTCAAAATAAAAATTATTACAATAACCATATAATAAAATATAAATAAATGCGATATCTTTTAAGGTTTATTAGAAATCACTTAAAATACTTGTAGAAGTAAATGGTTATCGTAAAATTACTCCTGTATCTTGAAACAAAATGGACACACCATAAACAACTTGTTCTGGTAATTCATAATAGATAAAATCAATTATTGTTTAATTCTGAAGATGAAGAGTAAAGATAAGGATCTGTAATTATGCACTGTATTACAAATCTAGAAGAGTATTTATATAAACATTACTTGTCTCATTAATAAAAATTAAATGACTGGCTTTGATAGGAACCAACTGCATGCATCCAAAACCATTCTTGAGAAGAACTTTATTGTGGATTGATAGTATAAAAATAATAACTATGTTATTTAAAAGCTAATTCTGCACGATAATAGTGGAATGTTACGCCCGTTTTATCAATGTTGAAAGCACTTTCAAGTACGTTATACGTCTCCTTCTAAATGCTCCAATAACACTGGTATTTACGGATCAATATTTATATGGAAATAGTAGGTCTAACACTGCAGGATCCCCTATTCTATTCTCGTCTTTAATTAGGTTTGGGGCTGTTCCTTCGCACGTACTCACGAGCGATCGAGCGTCCCGCTGCGAGGAAGTTGGAGAGTTCCACCGTGTGTGATAGATCGCTACTCGAGATTGCCTAATGTATTCCATTTAGAATGTACGTGTTGGCAGAGACGGTCTTTCCCTCTTCGTAACATTCATCGTTTTTATCACAAAGAATCAAAGGTCGTCGTTCCACGTTCCGAGCAACTTTCCTGCCATGACCCCCCCCCACCTAAGTCTTAACTGCAGTGGAATGGATTAGGAGAATCCGTCTCTGGTGTAAAAGAAAATGTCTCCGAAAAAGCATCCATAATCAAATGTAACTCTTCAGAAGCAAATATCAATAAGGCTTCAATAAATCGGGGGTCTTCCAAGCATTTCTTTGAACAACATCGGTAGGAGAGCTGTGTGTGGACAAAAGCCAACAACCAATTGATTTTGTACACAACTATTACATAAAACGCAACGAAACTACTTTTGTTCATATATCCATGGTCCACGTCTATAACCCATTCTGTAGTGGGAGTTCCCCACAGTTCAGGTTACCTATAAGCCTGATGTGAAATGTGTTTTGTTTAACAAAACTGCCTTTCTCGGGTAAGAGCTCTCCATATAAACAGAACAATTCCATAAACTATAAGGAAAATCTTGGTGTTAGATTTAAAGCATAGAAAACTGTGTACTGACATGAAAGGTTTATTTTCAATATTCACTTCATAAAATGAATTTTGTAGTGGAAGAATAAATTCGAGGTTCGTGTAGCAGTTGTTAGATTTACTATTTTGAAGGTGGCGGTTCCTAGCATGGTTGATCCATGATGAATTTGTCGTGGTGGACAAAGCAGATCTGTGACTGATCATCTCGAGATACACCCATTTTCTGAGCTATTCATTACAAATTCACTCATTATTCACCCTTCATGATATAATGTCATTCTCTCTTCTCCAACTACTTACTATCGGATTTGTTACTATAGACCCCTCACTTTGAACTGCTGTGGAAGGTACAAAAAAATCATAGAAGAAAATAATTAACACCATAAAATTTGTCATGTTCTTATGCATGTACTTAAATAAAAAAAATAGTTCTAAGAATGAATAATTCTTTTAAAATGGCAGAAATATTTCAAAAAACACGAAATTTTTCCAACTTTTCCCGATACATCGTCTTTACTAATTTTTAAACTATAAACTAAAAGTGTCAAAAACCATTGAATGAATTTAAACCTTTAAATTCATGATGAATGAATTTAAACGTTTAAAACTTAGAATGTAACAACAAATAAGTGATAAATAGAACTATATTTTCATTTGGCGACCAGCGATGTCTCAGCGGCGAAGTACAGTCTGGTCGTGCTGTTGTCACGCACACACTGTCCACACTGGAGTCCTCAGCTAAGGTGATTACGCGAAGTATTTAAAGAACACGGGACCCACAGATACCTTACTCGTAAATATTTTATAATTTTTTTATTTGATAAACACTTTGTCTTATTTCGAACAACGTAGTGTTAGAATATTTCATTCGGTTCTCAAAATAATGAAAAATAATTTTTGTAAATAAGACATTTTGTTGTGAAGACACCTAGCAACCAGAAATGAGGTCGCAAAGCCAGAGAAAGTGGGTTAGTGGGTAATAACGTATGGTGGCAAACAGTATATTATGATGAGAGACGAGGATAGAGCAGAAGCAGTAGTACAAGAACTCGGCTGCGTGGGAGTTGCAACAATATATGACACCCCAGCTACCCTTCTGACCCCTGACCTGTCTCGGCCGGAGGACTCGAACTAGACCGAAAGCTGGACGGGTCTAGTCCATCGCGATCTACACCATGACCGCCACCTATTCTCTCTGGCTGCTTCCACCTGTGACCACGGAGCGTTGTAAGTAATATTAAATGTATTTCACTAGCTATGAGTTTCACTAGCCTTTTCACTCCTGCTTAAACCCCTCAACCTTCCCTCCCCCCTTTTCCTCCTTCCACGTCGTGTCAGCTCTTCGTGGATTCAGTTAGCCAACCAGAGAAGAACCACGAAGGGAGAACCGCGACAAATGGTGTCAGGTATGGAGTGTAGTTCCCGAGACTTCCTCTCGATAGGACGTGACAAATGGAATCAAGTGTAGAGTGTAGTTCCTGGGAATTCCTCTCGAAATAACACGCGATAAATGTTGTAAAGTGTGAAATAGTATTCATTGAGTTCCTCCCAACTTTGGGGGTTTTCTCAAAAAAGAGTTTTTTGTTTCTTTTCTTCTCTCTGAGGGAATTTCTAATTCTTAGGGAAAATGTTTAGGGAATGCGGAAGAGGAATTTTGGATAGGCCAAGTACTACAGAAGTAGGGAGTTTGAACGCTCGTAAGCAATGGAAATATGAACAGTTTAGACGCACCATTTATAGATTAACATATGAAGAAATAAAAAAGTTACAACAAGAAATCAAGGAAGCTATATATTAAATAGTAATTAAACTTTAATGAAATTTCTTTCTCTCTTCTTCCAAATAAGTACAGAGCTCTGTTTCGTAAGTAAGATATTAGGTAAAAATGTTGAAATCCAGGTCAAGTGAAGTTGCGATGTCTGATGCGTACAAGCATTCCATTTAATAAAGTCTTGAATCAGCATACTTCAGGGTCAATATTACAAGCACTTAGTAAATTGTTAAAATCTTTTTTTTTTGGGGGGGGGAGCATTAGAAAAATATTGAATAAGTACTCCACAAAAACCCTTAATGTTGGTTCCACACAAACCTTTGCTACTGATCCTCAATGTTAGTGTTCATTTATGTACATTTATTTCTGTCTATACGTTTATTTCTGTATATCGTTTCTCTGAATTACTGTGTTCTTCTTCCTCAAACAATTGAAAATCAATACACTTTTTTGGAATGTTACCAATTCAAAGGGAATAATAACCGTTTAGTAACTGTTAAAATCGAGATACCATAGAATTTCAAAAATGGCAAAAATTAATCTTCCATTTGGTTGGGAAACAGAAACATCTAACAAAATGATAGATTGGGTTCATTCGGTTAATGTGTTAGATGCCACAGACGCAGGTACATCTGGTTCCACAGAATCGAAATCAATGACTCAGTCTACACCTTCACCGGCCACGGAGATTTGGACGCAATGTAATGCTGATTCCATGTTTTTCAGGGGAGAATGAGTTATCTGTAGAAATTTTTTTAGACAGGGTACGCATTATCAGTCATTTTAACGCGTGGAGCGAACAACAAACTCTAGCAGAGGCAAGGGGGGGGACAGCAGCGAATTTTTTATTATGCTATACACATTTATGGGACAGTTACGAAGAAATTTCTTCGTGGTTAGAAAATCGATTTTTGCGTAAGATATCACGGATCTCACTAGAAAAGATGTTCTCAAGTTACGTGCAAAATCCAAAACAGTCAGTAACAGAATTTTTGGCACGTTTAAGGGGGGTTTTCAGGAAATTATTGTTAACATGTGGTGCACTCTGTATCGATACAACAGAGGAAATTTTCGAAGGAAGACTCTTAGCACAATTTTTAGCTGGTTTAAAATCAGAATTGAGCCGTTTTGTGACAGTACGGGACCCAAATAATATGATTCAAGCAGAAACGTTTGCACTGGAGAAGGAACAAATATTAAAAAGTTATGTAACATTCGACACGGATGCAAATTGCTTAGCCATGACACACGCAGACAGCACAGATAGTAGGTCACCACCGTCGTTGGCCATTGACTCACCACCACACCCATACTCGGTCAGCAAAAAACAATCTTAGAACGAGGCTTACGTTAGCGACGCTAGGCACGTGCTGCTGCGTAGGAAAGTGCGTTGTTTTCGGTGTGATTGTTGGATTTTTCGCACGCAGTTGTCGGTAAACGCCACAGTACTGTATGATTTGTGGAAAGCAGCATTTGATGAGAGATTGTCCTTTCCGAATTTGTGCGTTATGTACGGGTGTGGGGCATTTACCGGTTAACTGCTGAAAAAAATTCTGGGCGCTGGTTGTCCAGCCGTGGCTCCAATGATCTTAGCAGTACAATCGGAGCCGGGATTAACCTCAAAAGTCAAAATATGGATATGGAGACATATCAATTTCTAGTGGATAATGGTACGGAAATGACTTTTATTAATAGCAGAGAATTTCCTCTGGGATAAATTACGTTAAGAGATTGTTGGGAAAAAATTACGAGTGCCTCAGGCCACTCATTGAATACGTTGGGATAATAGGATTAGATTTTTTTCGAAATTTAATAATTTTATCTGCCCTGGCAGTAAAACTATTATAATATCAGAAGGCCATAAAGTGTGTTTATATGTCGCTGAACTTAGAGATAACCTGAATATAGTGGACTTAAAAGAACAGGAGGAGATAACTCAAAGGTTAAACTTAAAAAAAAGTGAAATAAATAACCCTGAAGAGTTATTGGGGGAAATAGATCCGGAAATAGTGGAAAGTCTACAGCCACCGCTGACCCACTCTATTAGTAGGGTGGGTAGATTAGTAGAGAACAGACAGAAAGATAGTTGGAATATATTTGACGCGTTGAGTGAAAGGGAAAAAGAGAAGTTGGTAGCACCATTAATGCCACAGAATATTAAATACTCAGTTAAGGAAGTAGAAAAAAATTGAGCAAAGAGTTAGAAATACAGTCATGAAACTGAAGACATGTTTTACAAGAGTGAATGAAGAATATAGTATGTATGAGACTAAATATTTAGGAATTGCAAAAAAGGCGTAATGTGCGTAAATGTAACTGAACATTCAGGTAATTGTTGTTAAGAAGGCATGATAAGTATGAATAATTGTAAGCAAGTTAAGCATTCCCTAAAAGGCGGGATATAAAAAAAAGAAAGTTGTAAGACAGAATTCAGGATCAGTTGTTAAATGTTTTTTGTAACCCGGAATGTGTAGTACAATATCTGTGCAAAGTTTCGCGTCCAGAAATTCAGAGGGAAAGCACCAACAAAGTAAAGAATGGCAGTATACAGATTAAGAGCGTTAGGTTAATGGAAAATGTGGTATTAGCACCAAATTCAATGAGGATAGTAATGCTGAAAGTAAAGGAAATAATAGGGGAAAATAATTGTAGGGCAAATAACTCAAGCGGGAGATACAGTACCAATTATTTGTACAGAGAATAAAGTTCAGGAAGTTCCGATAGAGTTAGGGAATGTAACAGGTACGGAAACAATGGTTAGGAAACGTAAACGGGTTCTTGTAATAGAAGAGAATACAAAAAAGAAGTGCATTCCGTCCAAAACTTGGCTACATCGGTTCAATGGAGAAGATGTAGAAAGGGAAAAAAAAGAAAACTAGTCTGTCTCGAGTTTGCAATCCCATTTCACGGGACAGTAGGTCTTTTTTTGAAAAATGATATCGCTCCTGGGCGTAGTAAGTTTACACCTCGCTGGGTTGGCTCGTATATAGTACGAAGGGCAAAAACCCCAGTCACTCTTTTGGTTGGACATAGACACACAGGACGCACAATGTGCGCACACCACAAAAATCTCCTTCCTTTTCCTCCTGAACCAGAGAGACGAGAGCCTGTGGAAGTCTCGGCAGAAGCGACGATAACCGAGGACGCAGATAGGTTGGAACCAGAAGCTAACCTGTCTCCACAAGAAACTTCTGATACACAAACCGCACGATCCCCGTATAACCTTCGTCCCCGTCCAGGGAGAAATCTCTGAGGTCCGGGGTTGTATGTAGGTGTGCTGTAGGATGCTGTCCAGAATTGGAGGAAGTAGATTTGGGGATACGTGGCTCCAGCGGACGTAACAAGGAAGCCGCTGACACCAGGACACCACTCGCACGGCACGGATGAGTAGGGGTGGGGGTGGAACGTCGCCATGGGTTGCTGTCTCACGTGAAGGTGCCGCCAACAGCAACTACGCCTAGCCATATCCCCGATGCCGGCCCGCACAACACTGACGATGCCGGCCCGCACAACGTGGAGGCGAGTGGGCAGACGGCGGGACAACCAATTCGTTACGAGCTTCCTGGTATCACACCGAGCGACTACCGGAGGCTGCGTGCGAGACAACGGGTAACCGATCAGAAACAACGCCGGAGGTACTTCGAAGTTAGGAGGAAGGAACGGACAAATGAATAAGTATTCAGGACTCGTGTACATTACAGACTCAGGACAACCCGAAGCCGCTGCAACATGAACATCTCATTGGTCATTATTATCACAACGTGTTGTCTGACACAAGTAGAGGGGATAGTGTTCAATCCTTAAAAGACTTTAATATTAACAAGTGCAGAGTGGTGGTTAAGCATAGACCTCCACGTACCAGAAGCAAAAAGTGCAATGGATGTGATGAATGTCCAAGCAAAGCGGGTTTCGGAATAAATAAACAAATTATGCAAAGTAAACATAAGTAAAAATGAGTGGACTTCTTTAATGAAGCAATATCAACAGCGAGTAGGTCAGGAAGTAAGAAACTTACAAGAGCAAGTTAGTGTGTTGGAAAACAAGGATAGAGGATTAGTGAATATTTTAGGGAAAGGATTGCATTATTTGGCGGGTACTGCGACAGACGAGCAAATTAAAATTTTGATAAATAAAATTAATCACCTACGAGATGATACCCAAGAAGCACTAAATGCTCGTATCTCATTTTTTTCAACGTTGCGGCTACATTAGCGAGATATGACCAGATGCTGTCCACCACCTTGGATGCACTTCACGACACCTTGAATGGTGACCATAGGATTCTCGCTGAGCTAGTATCACTTTACAATCAGACGGGAGTGGTGTTTGGAGTAGTGCAGGAGGGGTACTCTGCGCTTATGCGACACATCCAGGCACTAAAACAAGTACTGCGAGGAATTCAAACTAAGTTGGCTATTGCAGATCTGGGTAAATTCACACCTACTCATCCCAGTATAGTTTTTCCCCTCCTAACCAACGCTACAGGCTCTCTAACTGAAGGCATGGAGTTCATAGGACTCCATAGTCGGCTGTTACGAATGGTATACTCAGTAGCGCGGGTGCGCGTGCTTACTCACAGGAACGGGAAGACCTTGTTGGTATGCATGCCGCTCCATCAAGACAGGGAGTTCTGCTTATACAGTACTCTGGCTTGGCCGATGGTGTTGAGTGGGCTGAACAGGAGCGTGGTACTACCCCTGATTCCAGTTACTTAGCAGTTTCGTCGGATTCTTCTAAATTTCTCCTTTTCAATCGGGATTCACAAGACGATTGCCGAGAGGCGTCTGTTACAGTGTGTCCACCTTCATACCCTAACTTTCTATATTCTGCCCGCTAATGCAGTATAGCTATGTTCCAGAATAATACCAAAACATAAAGCAGTATTCCAGTGACAATGTCGCAAAAACCCCGTATGAGCTATTCGCTAAGGGCGAAACGTCAGGGAAGTGATACTATGCTGTCAGTGATGACACCTGGGTTACCATCTCTGTGTGTGGGGCATCAAAGTGTAATTAGGTTATCAAAGAAGGGAATTTTTTTACTCCCACGGGGTTGTAAGGGCACTCTCCGTTTGTGTATGAAAAGATGAAGTAGGAGAATGGGACATTCTTTTTGTCAAAATTGTAAATAATAATAAACGAGTGTAAATATGAAAGTATAATATGCTAGTGACTTCACGATCACCCGATTTTTACCCTAACTTTAGGGAACGGGGGAGATGTCGAGAAGACACCTAGCAACCAGAAATGAGGTCGCAAAGCCAGAGAAAGTGGGTTAGTGGGTAATGACGTATGACGGCAAACAGTATATTATGATGAGAGATGAGGGCAGAGCAGAAGCAGTGGTAGAAGAACTCGGCTGCGTGGGAGTTGCAACAATATGTGTGACACCCCAGCTACCCTTCTGACCCCTGATCAGTATCGGCCGGAGGACACAAACTAGACCGAAAGCTGGACGGACCTAGTCCATCTACGCCATGACCGCTACCTACTTCTCTCTGGCTGCTTCCACCTGTGACCACGGAGCGTTGTAAGTAATATTAAATGTATCTCACTAGCTATGGGTTTCACTAGCCTTTTCACTTCTGCTTAAACCCATCAACCTTCCCCCACCCTTTTCCTCCTTCCACGTCGTGTCAGCTCTTCGTGGATTCAGTCGGCCAAACAGTGAAGAACCACGAAAGGAGAATCGCGACAATTTTATGACAATGTTTTGCACTTTTATACAATGATACACGTAAGATAAGTGCTAAGATTATATTATTGTTGTGGTTTGAGGTTACCAGACTTGAGTGTAACAGGTTAATATAATCTAAAACTAACCGCAAGATGATTTCCTTAAGTGGAACGACAAGATGTCTTTAAGCCATTTGAGGTGGATGTAAAGACAAGGAAGATGTAATATTTGAAATCGTGAATTAATATGGATGCATAAGTAAATGGTGAAAAAGGGGACGTAATGGAAAACTTGGAAGTTTAACGTTCTTAAAAATTCGTTTTCTAATTTTTTGCAGGGTTTAAGTGAAAACCAAGGTGAAATGACAACTTAACAAAGAAATTGTAAAATATTATTCTTTATTCCTTTCTCCCTGTCAAGTAGAGGTGAGGATGAATGACATGAGGATGTATATTTTATTAAGTGACTAGGGAATCTTGAGCAGGTCGGGTACAGTTTCTTAATCTCCCCAAGACGGGCAATAAACGAAAAATGTGAATGAAGGTAAGGATAATGTAATATATTTTAATGGCTGGGAAATCGGGGATATTCTGTGAAAAAGCGGCTCAGATCTGTTTCGTTCACCACGTGATTTCCACTGGAACAATGGGTTTCAACCACCGTGCATCAGAACAGGCCGTCAGAATGAATTGATCGGGTCCAATCCAAACCAACTAATCAGAATTGTTTTCGGTTGGTTTCGGTCCGATGAAGTCGGTAAGTTGCAGTTAAAAGTCTTGTTTAAGAAAACAATTTCTAAAATTATCACTATATATAACGACATCCAGTGACGAAACCAAACCGTGGATCTCAATGCTTAATGTAAGAAATGTAACGAAAAATAGGTTCTGTACAATAGTAGCGTTGGTGTATAATTGTGGTAAACCACTAAAATTGTTGAGCTAGTCTTAGGTCTCTGATAGTGCAATTAGTTGTGGCATTGAGTCCAACACGCTTAATAATGAAAGGTTGAGTCCATTTTGACGATCAAAAATTTTCTCAAATTGTTAGAGAATATGTAGTGTTTACTAACTTCCGTTTACTAACGAAGAGGTTCTAACTTCAGTTCTGTTTCGATGGACATACAAAACGACACCGTTTCAGTTAACATTTGAAACGAAATAATTTCAACAAAATGATTGGTTTCCAGGTAACTAACTTTACAACCCAAAGCTCACTCAACTCGACCAAAACCGAAATTTTCAATCGGTTCGTTTGGATCGGTTTATTTGCCCATCCCTAGCAACAAGAGAGGAAGGCGCACATACCTAACTTGGACACTAATGATAACTGGGTGTTTGTTGCAACCAGATTACATATTTAGTTTAAGCTTGAGAGGTCACTATTAATGTTGTTTTTGCAACTAGACAAAGTTGAGCCAAAATTGTGTGTGATTTATTTAAACTATGTTCATTGCTTTTTGAATTCTATTGAGAGGACGCTCAATCCCGACTGTGATGTACATTTTCTGCACCAGATTATCTTCGCGAGAAGGAAGATATCTAAAATGAAGATAAATAAAGAACAAAATATTTTTCATTGGGAATTAATTATTTTATTACGCAGGAAAATATATTTAAAATTAGAGCATTTCTTTTACAATTATATGAAGTTATCAAAAATGGCTCCAAATAAGTTAAATTCACTCCTTTTACCACTTTCATAGTTTTCAGCCTTGGTAAATGAAGGCAAGTAATTAATTTAGGTCCGGACAATTTGTTACAGCATGGATCTCTCCCTGAAATTTGTATTGTTTGTTGGATGAAGTGAAGTGTGAGTTTCAGATGTCAAAAAATCAATATATCATCAGAGAAAAGGTTATACTATATTGCTACGATCAGGTTATTCATGAGGAAAGGAGAAGAAGTAAAATATTTCTGGAAAGTGGAAAACATTTCAGTTACGTTAGGTAAAGGCCAGTGTATGCAAGATGGTTTGAAAACTAAACCAGTAATTGAATCGATTCTTTGAGAAACCCGTCAAGCGCCAAGAAATTCGAAAATAAATTAGAAACGGAATATTATTCATTGGAGGTAGGCACATTGATTAGTCCAGAAACCAACTGTCATGGCTGTGAGGCTGTTATAATGGCGGGAGAATATTGCATACTGCAGTAACCCGTTAGTGATGTCGCGTAGCAGGTTTCTGCGCTAAACCGTCGAAATTGCCGGGATGTTGTTCCTCAGTACCATTGTCAGTCTGTTATTGTATTCATTCAGCCACGATTATCTCGTTTTGCTTAGCAGTAAATTTTATTATATTATTTGGTATTTTTATGTTTATAAAGTTTAAAAAGTTTGTGTGCATATGGTTTCGAGTGTGTTGATTCTGTGTATGATAAGTCAGTCATGTCAATTCAGCAGAGGAAGAACCTGCGCTTAAAAGAGGACGTTGTGTAATCTATGAAGATTCGTACAAGCGTAATAAAATTCGTAAAGCAAGAGTAAAATGTGAGGCCTCTGTCAATTATAAAAATTATTTCGTTCTTCAGAAAATCAAGCCAATAAAAATAACGTGTCATAACAAATGCCATTTAGAAATAAATCAAACTATTATAGATAACTATTATATAAACGAGATTTGAAAAAACCTACATTCTTACCATATCGGTTATTTTTGAGTAGTTTAACACAGACGGGGATGCACCACCCATTGAAGAGACCTCATTTGAAAACTTTAATATGCGTTTTTTCTTGAATAAAAGTAATGATTTTTTGTAATTTGATATTTAACTTTTTAAATTTAAAATAAATAAGTACTTCTAAACCTTTAAAAAAATATTTTGCAATATAATAACGAAAAACTTTGACGTTTTTTTTGCAGAAACCCGTCAAGTACAAAATTTAGAAAATAAATTTTTGTAGTTGGTACAAGGAATAAAAAAATTGTTTATCGTAAAAATACTTGATATTATAAGTATTTTAAATAATAAAATACTTTAACCCCCCAAAAAACTTACTATCCTTATATGACAGTTTTTTCAGTTTTCTCAAAACAAAACTTTTGGAACTTGACGGGTTTCTGAAACAATCGATTCAATTTTAATAGTGGAGAGGGGGCATATTTGGATTAAGACCACGTGAATTAAGACTAAAAAAACGAGTGACGAATAATTACACTGTCAAGACGGCAAAGAACTTTATTTTTATTCCCAATTTACGATTATGTACTCGCGGAGGAAAGGTTGCATTATCTACGGCGAGATGTGTACAGTGGTAGCAACACCTTATTCAATATTATCATGTTTTCATGTTAATCTGTAGATTTATCATATTTTTCTTAATTAATATTTTTATGTTATCATGTTATCCTATGAATGTATCATACTTTTCTTAATCTAAAATCATCTCAAATAGATTCTTCTGATGTTTTCAAATTAATTTTTTTTATAAGATTCCGTTCACATTTTTTTCAATTTATATTAATCTGAATATATTGAATACATCTTCTTACAAATTTATAACTACATAAATTATATTCTTTTGCTTTGGGACTACCTTGTGTGCAACATTGTCATTACATGGTGTCTATTTGTTTTTATCTCTTCTCTTCTTTTTTCCTTTATACTGCGCCACTATGCTCACAGAAGTAGAATTCCTCCCCCGCCCCGAATAGGCGGTTGTAGATCTTCACTCTCTTGTTTTGTTTTTTTCTGTTTTAGTCCTATTCTTCTTTATTATATGCGTCACGTAGTAACCCAGTTTTTGTTATATATTCTAGATGGCTTTCAAACAAATTTCTTCCTTGTATTAATTTTGTCTTTAAATGTATTAGAAATATTCCTTTATTTTTTAGGTACTTTAATATATTGTGCTCTTTCTTTTCCGTATAATTCACACTCCCACAGTACATGGTTTGTTGTTTCACTCCCATTTCCACATATACAGTCACCTGAGTTCTTGCGTTCTATCCAATTCAAGTAATTTTGAAAATTTCCATGCCCTGTCCAGAAATCTATTACATAAGAATTTGTTTTCATCCATTTTTTGTTTCGTTTTACGTATGTCACATCTCTTATGTACTACTAAAATGTCAGTTGTCCTTTATCGCTTTTTTCCAAACGTGTTTGTCATCCACGAAGAAGTTCCATTGTTAATTTATTTACCTTTTCTTTTATACTTCCTTTTATTTCTTCTCCATTTATTTTAACTCCATGTCCTTTTCGTAGTAGTCGCCTGAAGTTTAGATTTTGTATGTATAGGTCTATTGGCATCACCTCTGTTAGTACTTTCAGTGCGTCCGTTGATACTGTTCTGTAGCGTCCTGTATTCTGTCGTATGCATAGTCTCTGTGTCCGTCCTAAAAGTTGTTTATACTTTTGAATCACAATTAATTTCCTCCATTTACTGCTGCCATGTAATAAGATTGGTCTATATGCTTCTTTATACAGTTGTAATACTTCTTTTCCTTGTAAATTTATTAAATTTATTTAACCCTATTCTTACCGAACTATAATGTAGACGCTTGACTCGGTCTACTGCATACCGGGTATTTTTTTCCCATTGTAGGTTCTCAGTTATTATTATTCCAAGATATCTCCGGCTTTTTACATCTTCAATTTTTATGCCTTTAATTTTTTTATTGGATTTATTCTTTTCTTTACTGAATGTCCTATCTATAACAGTTTTGTTTTCTGTTGTGATATCCTCAACTTCATGTTTTACACATACACTCTACCTCTTCTATTGCCACCAGTCTTTGTTTCTATTTCATTTCTACTGTTTCCTTCTTTCGTGATCACCAGATCACCCACATAAGCTACATATTTATAGCTTTTGTTCTTTAATTGTCGCAATACTCTATCAATTGTCACAAGCCAATGTATCGGTCTTGTTGAGGATCATTGCGGACATCCCTGCTTTACGTCTCTTATTATCTGTCGACCTCCCATTTTGCAAAATACAACTCGGCTTTGAAAATACGATATCAGTATGTTTTTATGTATGCTGGTAGTCCTTTTCTGTCAAATTCTTCGGTTAATTTTCTCCAATTTACTGAATCAAATGCACCCTCTATATCTATGAATATTCACATGCTATATTTCTTTTCCCTGTGTGTTATGTGCTGTAGCAGCGTATGCACCGCATCCTCCGTGCTTTTTACTCTTCTGAATCCATATTGCCTGTCATCTAATTGTTGTGTGTCATCTACATGCTGCATTATTTTATTTGTCACTTATTTATCATTAACTTTTCCAAAAATTGGTAACAACGAAATAGGCCTGTACGATTTTGGATTTGAAAAATGTTATTTCTCCTATTTTCCACTGTCGGGGTGCTTGCTTCTTCGTAATACACTCATTCATTATTTCCAAAATGCCTTACTTCATAACATCATATATTACTTGCGATAACTCGTGCGTTATGCCATCGAAATCCGGCGCTTTCTTGTTCCTCATTCCATGCACTATTTGTGTTAATTCGTCCTGCTTCATATTTGTGACTGTTTCCGCGTGATTAATGTTTGCTTTCATTTGTGCAATTCCTTCACCGACCTCAGGTATATGCGCGTTTAGAAATTCTTCCCCTAAACTTTGTCATGATTCATCTCCTATGTTTTCTCCTTTACTATGTCATACTTTATTAGTTTTAATTTTCCCTGCTGCAATACGATACGGTAATGCCCAGCATGTTCTCTCACACACTTTCGGTATGAAATTTTCCCAACTTTTCCTTTTTTCCTCTTGTATAGCTATTTTGAACTCCCGTCCCTTACTATTACACTCTTGTCTCTTTTCTGTTTCAGATACCCCTCTTGTTCGTCTACATTGTAATTGACGTAGTAGTTTTTCTTTTTTTATTTTACTTAACGTTTTTGTTCACCATCCTTGTCCTTTTCTTTCTGCGATGTATGTTGTATTCTGCTCTTGTAGCTTTAGTATTCTTAGCTGTATTTCATCTATCCTCTCTTCCAAGTCTGTCTTACTCTGTATTTTCCATAGTATCTCCGTCTGTGACTCTTTGTCTACTTTTAGTGCTGTCCAATGTACTTCACGATATCCTCGGTGTTCTTCTGTTTCTCGTGCTTCTGTGATGTATTAAAAAGTTATTCCTACATGGTCACTATCGAGCCCATGTGTTACTTTCCAATCTTTTGTTCAGCCTTTTCTTAAATGTGTCGTTAGTATCAAGTCTACAATGGATAATCCTCGCGCTCCTATAAATGAATTTTCCCTATAAGTATTTTGTATTTCCAAGTTATTCCCTATTATGAAATTCTGTGAACATTGTCCCCCCACGTGCTTGATCTTGTATTTCCTTCCATGCAGATAATTATATCTTCCTTTTTTTTCTGTAATATTCTTTCTAATTTCTCGATATCCTGTTTTATATTACCACCATGTTTACAATATATTTTTACCACAAGAACATTCCTTTATTACATAATAAATCCTGATGATTTTCTCCTGATAAATGTAGGAGATTTATTATTTCAATGTCTTTGTGTGCAATGTATGCCATCACCCATGATTTTGGTGTTATTATTACTCTCATATTCGACGGTATATTTTGTGGTTTTCCGAATTTTGTGTAGTGTTCTTGGAGACATGTTATGTCTATTCCTTCTTTTAATAAATATGTTCCTATTTCTCGTGATGGTGCCTTATTCCTCTGTATATTTTTTTGAAATATTTTAATCCCCGTAGCATGTTTTATCTCTTATTGTCCTTTGTGTTCTGAGATATTCTGGGCATTCCTTGCTCATGGTGCTGTGGTTGTGTTTATTTCCATTTCTTCTACAATTAATACAGACAAGTTGTTTCTCTTTTGCCGTACAATTTTTATACATGTTATCTTCGGCACCACAATGTCAAATCTCTCCCGTATCTCTGCAGTGTTTAGCTATGTGCCCATGTCTAAGACACTGATAACGTACGGTGTATTATCTTCAGTTAGACGGTAACTTGTCATTTCCACATATTTTCTCCCTTGTTGCAGTAATTTCCTGTATATGAGTGGTTTTATCTTCCACTGTAATCCAATCCGTTTTATTTGCCCTTTGTTTTTAGTTAAATATAAGTTGTCTTTTACCACGGAGTGGCTGCTATAAAACTGTCTCCACTAAAGCACTAGAAGTTACATTGGGGGTGTTACCTGCAGACTTAGCAATAACGAAACAAGCTTTACGGTACAAGTTAGATATGAAAGTAATTAATGTAATATGAATATTTGTAAAAAAGACCTTATGACTGTCGGAAGAAAAGGTGATCTAAGGAATCATGACTAACATAAATGGAAAAAAAATTGCACGAGGTCCGACATGATGAAGAAATAGAATCAGACAAGACAGTAATTCATAATAGGATTAAGAACTGGAAAACATTAATAACAAATAAACAGATTTTGTGTTGGCAAAGAAGATGGGATGTGGCTACAGAAGAACTACAGTTGTATAAATTTATACTTGATGTGCTTTATGCAAATAAAAATAGGAAATGGTTTGCAGCAAACAGAAGTTTATTAGAAGTAATTACAGGGCATTGAGATTTCGCCAAATATCTACACCGATTCAATTTCATAGACACCCCAGAATGTACAAGCAGAAAAGGAGAAGAATATGTTTGGCATGTTTTATTTGATTGTGAATATAATGCCGAAGAATTGATTGCATTATTAAAGAAAGATGGAATCGATCCAAAAGGAACCCGGAAGAATATATTAAAAACGGAAGAATATCTCCAAGACTTCCAAAATATAAGAACACAAATGGAAAGTTAGGAAAGTGATACGGGAACGGAAATGAAACATCATAGCAATGAGGCACAGTAACGAATGAAAACAATAAAGATAAATAACATAAAGAATCTGAGATAAGCATATCGTACTATTAAAGAAGTTAACAACTCGGGTTGTGTCATATTGTTATGGTACCGGGTTTCAAAAGAAATAAATGAAAAAATGTGCTCCGAGTGTTGGCAGGCGACAGGAGAAACATTAAGAACACTGTAATAATTATGTTGAAGAAACAGTTGTCACGATTGATAGTGACTAAAATAAAAGAAAAAAAATGTGCTCGAGGTGTTACTGATTTGCCATGAATGACGAGGCGGAGCGGCGTGGCGTTGTTGCGGTGTACATCTCTACTTTCAAAGTCGTTTTGGACAGAGGCATTACCTTGACCCTTATTCCCGACAAAAAATGGGGAATTAGATTACAGCTTTTCTCGTTTAAAAATAATAACAATGTAAATCATGTACGTTCAAATAATTATTAAATATTATACATAACAGTGTGAATGATTGCAAATATTGTTTAGTTACTGAAATTGATTGATTAAAAAATAAGTAAATGTTTGTTAGCGGTTCATTTCAGGCGCACTCAAGTAACGAAGGGGAAAATCAGTGAAACTAAGTGCTCTAATGAGTGGCGCTCTCCTATGAACTTTGCATTGTGAGAGCGGGGAGCTCAAAGTATGAAATTTGTACAATGTAAATTTAAATTCGAAGCTCCAAAGAGATTGGTAATCTGCATCTCACATGCGATTCGCGTAGTCTTGTCACCGTCAACGCTGGTTTTGCTACCCCGTCATGTCGGAACGATTCCTTTGTGAGATCGATTTCGCGCTAATGCAATTCTCAGTCAATGAAGCTCATTATAATCCTTATTTACCGAGCGTAAATTACAGTTATCGTTTTTCATCTACTTCAAAGTAAGAAAGATCTGACTGAACTCTTGTTTCATCACAAAAGATATTCACATGTTTATTGCGACGTAGAAGCAGATAATTTTTGTGGTGATTCAATTATGGTAGTTACCAATAGTTTTGTATGTGGGGCGTGGAATAAAATTGTGTTTTACATGTTGTATGTGAATCATTCATTGATTAATATTTTTACAAAATGATAATATAAACTTACGACCCCATACGACCTTCGAGGTTTAAACTTTCATCATCTTGATGTGCGACAAATAGAAAAATACATGCATTTTTGTGATTTGCTGCTGAATACATGGACCCGTTGAATACGCGAACCTCTTATTCTGAACGTGCGTCCGGTAGGAAATGTTTATCCGGCAGGCCAGCGCAGATTGTATCATTTATTTAATCGCGTATAATTCCCAATCTTTTACCTGCATATGAGAGCTGCTTGCAGTTATAGCAGCGAAATTACGTTTTACAAGAATTGCACGACATTCTGAGGGCGCAATAAAAGTTTGAACAATTTTCGAGCAAACATTATACATGCATCGTCAACTCGGAAGTACTGAGTTAAAATTTTGTACATATTCATCCAAATATCTGAAACATCTTTGAACAATTGTAATACTTAATATTGTGACAAATAGTGAGCTATTGTAATACTATATATAAACAATCTTTTATTTTGAATTTTTACATAATCATAACAAAACTTCTTCTAATTTCATTGTTAATTTAGAAACTGAAACATCTAAATATTTTGGCAAAATTAATAAAAATGAGATATTACACAAAATTTTGAGATTAAAGTTTTCGAAGAAAATGTATTTTAACCGAGATAGATTCCTTGACATTTGTAGAAAATGTAAATAAAGAATCTAGATTATATAAGACAATGATTACCTAGACATCCCGAGGTTTTTGAATAGTATTAATGCCTGTGCAATGAAATTACTGAATTTGTATTTACTTTTTATGCTAAAATTTAAAAATGTTTTTGTCGGTATCAACGTGACTTGCGAGTACGAAAAATGTTACGAATCTTTGGATTTTTTCAAATTAGTAGAATTAAATGTGATTTTTCGCGAAAATATGTAAAAGAGCATGATGTGATTCTCTTCCTAATTTGAAGGTCACATCGTTTCCTCGTCAACAGTGTCTAATACCTTTTTTCGTTCATGTGGATGACTCAAAACGTTTGTATATTTGCTGCCCAATAAAATCAATTTACACTTTTAAAAATCTTGGTCATATCGTGCTTATCCCAACATTTTTCAGACCATGTTAGGTCCATAACGTAGTTAAAAAAACATCAAATGGAAACGATTTCCAACTTGTCACCGTCCACGATGGTTCGCTACCCCGTCATGTCGGAACGATACCTCTGTGAGATCGATTCCGCGCTAATGCAATTCTCAGTCAATGAAGCTCATTATAATCCTTAATTACCGAGCATAAATTACAGTTATCGTTTTTCATCTACTTCAAAGTAAGAAAGATATTATTGAACTCTTGTTTCACCACAAAAGATATTCACATGTTTATTGCGACGTGGAAGCAGATAATTTTTGTGGTGATTTATCGGACCGGTGGTTACCAATAGTTTTGTATGTGGAGCGTGAAATAAAATTGTTTTACATGTCGTGTATTAATAATTCATTGATTAATATTTCCACAAAATGATGATAACTTCGTGGAGCTTGCTTCATTGAAGTTCTATTCTCCTAATTCAATATCGCTCAATCGGAATATGTTTTCTCATCGGTGAAGTTGTTTTACCATTTCCTTAGGCCATTAGAATAAACATCAGCGTAGGTCTAAAGGTGTGTTATAAACCTTGATTTTTGCGGCAATAACTGATGGGTGAAACATAAGTATCCACAAACTTAACGAGGTGTCAACTATCGAAATTATTTTGGTATAAAGACGAAAGGAGCTAAGAATCACTGCTACGTCCTCTATTTTGAAACCTTTCTTCTCTTTCCTCTCTGGAACTACTCATTTTTCTGTATTATTTGTGAATCATCTTCTAAAAGAGGAAAAATAATTACTTGTCCCGTCAGTATTCATTACAGAATCCGAGTATATAATTAGTAGCGACGATTAGGGGGGCGGGCAGCCGCCCCCACAAATTTCATTTTAACCGTCTAAGAACGGGAATTATTAAAAAAATTGCACCATACTATATGTGGTAATTATCAACTGTCTTTCCTTTGATGCATTATATTATTTAAATCAATCTTAGTGGTAATATACAGAAAATGACATGTTAATGAAAATTATCAATATTTTTTTGCCCCCCCCCCCAACTTTTGATTCCCAATCGCCGCTACTGACTATAACTGACGGTGTGTGCTTAAAGGCATAACCTCTTCCTGAAACTGCAATTCCACTAAGAATCATGGCCAATTAACATTTGCAATCCTATTTTGTCACACGTTCCTGCATCCAATTTGCCTACATCTTTCGTATATTGCCAATCATAATTTCTTCCATTTGCATCTATTATTTCAGTTCTCCCGAGTGTAGCTCAATCCGGAAAATTTTCTCAAAACTTTCTCTCGGCTAGCATTATTTGTTTTAACAACGCTTAATGGCAGTTGTATCTATATGCAAATGTTTAGCCAAAGCAAGCAAAATTGCAAGAAAAACAGTGATTTGCATGGGAAGGGTTATTTTAAGTATAAAATCAATAACATCTTCCAAGACCAGTACAATTAGTCCAAATTAGTAAACTGAATTTCACATTCATCTGCGACAAATTCTGATAGCGATTCAGTGAGTAGAGGCATTTAGAGCCATAAATGTAACATGTATTACATACATGATGTTATTCAAAGTTTTCGCTCAACTGTAAATATACAAACAACGAAATGTTATTATTTAGCAAGTTCTTGCTGTCAGCAAAATTTTAAAGGAATCAGTCCCCACTGAGGTAAATCTATCTACGTTCGTAATGATATTTTATCTTCTCAACTGGCAGGCTACGAGAACTTCTGCGTAGATAGTGTGTTCGAATTTTCTGCAGTTAATCTGACCGACACCGGTAGTATTGTTTTGTGTATTTATAGACCTCCTCAATCAGATCCTGACATATTTTTTCAGAACTACGAAAATGTTTTAAAACTCATTACACATAAATCTACTAAATATATCGTTATATGTGGTGATTTCAACATCGATTTCCTGAGAACATCCGACTCTGCACATTCACCACTTAATCGATTCAAGAATCTTATCGATTCCTTACAAGTTTTCAAGAGAGTTTAATGACTCAAATCTATCCATATTTATAAATTATGTGCGTGAAGAAACATGAAAAAATGTTTACAATTGCCAAAACACCGACGACAAATTCAATGTATTTATCTCAATATTCCTAAAACATCACAATTCTAGCTTTCCCATAAAACGCAAGTTATTTAACACAAAGAAATACAATAGATGGATCACCCAAGGAATAATAATTTCTTCAAAAAACAAACGCCGTTTATATTATCATTCAAAACTCTATAACCAACCAACCGAATTCTAAGTATTTTCGTAAATATAAGACTATTCTCCGAAAAGTAGTCTATGCAGCTAAAGGTATGGAAAACGCCAGGCAGGTACTAAAATCACACAACCGGACGAAAGTCATGTGGAATATTGTTAAAAATTACTCAACTCCCGAAAATCGCGAAGCAAATATTTCTCTACTAAACGATGGCAAAATCGTATCAAATCCTCAGGACCTCGCAAATTTGTTTAACTCTTACTTCTCAGAAGTACAGACGAACTCAATATATCCAAATCAATGTCCTCCAATTATATCCACCCACGTACCCAATTCTTTGTTCACTTCCGAAACTAACGCCAGTGAAGTCATGAGAATCATCAGCTCATTAAAAAAAGTTTTAACAGGAATATATGATATACCCGAGTTTATTGTTAAATTTTCGTCCCACGCTATATTAAATTCACTCATAAATATTTTTAATAGTTCTTTATCGAAAGGGGTGATTCCTAACACATTTAAGAGAGCTAAAGTGAAACCTTTACACAAGAAAGGAAACAAACTTAATGTAGGAAATTATCGACCAATATCCCTACTACCCACTTTCTCAAAAATCCTAGAAAAATTGTTCTATAAGCGTCTTCTAGATTTTTTATCAAAAAATAGCATTCTCTCTGACGGTCAACACGGTTTTAGGAAATCCTTTTCCACTACAAGCGCCATATATTCCTTCTTAAACGATGTTACCACATCTCTAGATCGTGGAGAAAATCCTCAGGGTTTTTCTTGACTTATCCAAAGCATTCGATGTCATCGATCACGAAATTCTCCTTTCCAAATTGCATTCTTTAGGCATTCGTGGACTTCCACGTCAATGGCTAACTTCTTATTTAAAAGATAGATATCAACAAGTAGAAATATCCTATACTAAAAATAAAATACTTGAGCGTTGTCTTTCAGAAACAAAGCCACTTACTTGCGGAGTACCCCAAGGATCAATTCTCGGCCCTATACTCTTTTTATTGTATGTGAACGACATGTCATCATCCACATCAGATTGAAAAATGGTTCTTTTTGCTGATGACTCTAATTTACTATGTAAACACGCCAATGCTCAAAAAGTTTTGTCTAACCTTTCAACTTGGTTCCATGCAAATCGTCTCATTGTAAACACTGACAAAACAGTGTCTATNGTAAACACTGACTAAACAGTGTCTGTCATTTCACAATAGTATTACAAAATCTTTACCCCATGTTTCTGTTTCTTTAAACTGAACACAATTAAAAAATGTTACGAATACAAAATTCTTAGGTCTCCATATTCAAGACAACCTCAAATGGAATTGTCACGTTGACAATCTTAATTCCCAATTAAGCAAATTGTGTTACGCATTCCGAATCTTAGTTAACATAGTTAGTCCACATATTTCCCGTTGCGTATATTTTGCAAACGTTTACTTCCACTTACGTTAAGGCATATTCTTCTGGGGAAATTCCGGTCAGAGCATTCAAACTTTCAGAATTCAGAAGAGGATAGTTCGGATAATGTGTAAATCTCACCCCCTAAATTTTTATTTAAGGAATCTTAACACTTCCCTGCAATTATGTTTATGAAACGGTCGTGTTTGTTAGGACCGAATTACTGACGTGCCACCCTTGCTTCATACGAAACAGTCTCGTCCACGAACACAATACTCACAATAGTAATAATATTCATCACCCTAGAGTGTCAACCACTCTTTGCCAAAAAGGACCATATCATTCGGGAATCGTTCTATATAATTCCATCCCAAAATATAGAAGATTTTATGAAATTGAATCTCTTCAAATCCGCGGTTAATAACTACTTCCTGCACCAGTGCTTCTACAATGTAAAAGAATTTATTGATTTTAATAAAAGTTAAATCCATCTTGTATTTTATCTCGCCATTGCTGTAGTACTTTTAAAATAACTTGAAACAATTAAGTTTGATGTGTACTCAACATTGACACGGTTGTGTACATTAGCTCTGAAGCCTTATCCTGACCCGGGTTTTTCTCTGGTTTTCCTTCAGGTAGAAGCGGATTTCTTATACAGGTTCTCTAGGGCGTCCAGGGGCGCGTTTATTGAAACAAGTAATCGTGAATTTAGTGTTGTTTCAATTCTTATGATTTGTAAACACTATACTCAGAATAATATTTAGTTTGATACTAATTCGTACAGGTAAAATAATTTGTGTGTGTTAAATTACAAACATGTTGATATTCTATTAGTATTACAACTCGTAGCTAACTTTTTATCTTATCTAGGAATTTTTGCTGAAATTTTTCAATCCTTCTCTTCCTTAGGGTCCTTTATTGGTATTGATGGGATGGTCCCTTGTTTGCTTCCGGAGAGTAAATTAGTTTATTGTCCTCCTCATTGTCATACGCAGTTTGTACTGCTTTTTTGACATTAAATTTATTTATTTATTATTACAAGTAGAAACTGGTTGTTATTTTAATACCCTGCAAGGAGGTACGGGAAGAGCAAACGTTATGTTTAGGAAAAAAACGCGACATACTATATCAGAGGGAAATTCAGTTATATTACGTTATTTATTGGAAATTGAAGTGTAATATCATTTTTGACTCAGGTGATTTTACCGAACGAAAATATAATTTTGCAATGAAAAGAGGTAATGATGTATGAGTGATGTGCAAAGAGATCTCCAACTTCATTTTTTTTAAATCCAGAATTTAAATTGAATTACATTCGAAAATATAAATTCATTCTTCGATCGAATCGTTAGCTCACCAAAAGGGAATGATAAGTAGTTTAAACAGTGAATGGGAATCATGATACTGTAGGCATTTCATAAAACTAAAATTTTCTCACGTAACTTTTCTCATTCATTATACAAATGATAAGAGACTGTAATGAAATGAAGGAATAATTTGCCCAGTCTTCAAGAAAGATGACAAAATTGAAAAACTGCAGACCTACCATCCCGCTCATTAGAGATTGTAATTTTTTCACAATTGTTACTAGTAACAGATTTAAGGATTGTTGATGATCAACCCAGTAAAATTCAGATACGATTTAACCATGGCAGATCTTCAGTGCACAGTATTTTTAGTTTGGTGAATATTTGAGAAGAGATTTGAATATACTGCAGATCTGTAAAATATTTTAATATATTTCTCCAAAAGTTTTTGTAAACTAGTAGAATGTCTGAAAATATATGATGTACCACATAAATTAATTCGACTAGCCTCTCCAAAATTGAGGAGAAACGCAGCTAGATTTGAAAGATCTCAATTCAGATTTGAAAGATCTCACTTCAGATAACATAGGTGTAACGCGAGGACGTTCATCTATCACACTAATCACTTGAGATTCATTCACTCTTGTTGGTTGAAATTTTAGAAAGTTTGATCATGACAAATATTTCTACCAGACTTTCCCAAGTAGTTACGTATTGATGATATCCTAATAATTACAGTAACCAAGGAATTTTTTCAACAGATGCTAGAGATGGTAGAATATTTGGTCTGAAATTGACGAAAACAACAAGATATTTAAAAGGCTTGGTTATGCAATCTTCTGAACTCAATAGCCTGACTATAAATGGCTTGAAAAGGAAGTTATCTCTTTCACATAAAATAGTGTCAAAATCATACCATGGAATAAGACATAAAGCATATAATTGCTTTAAGGGAAATCATAATTTGGCGATCTCTCTTTGGTTATAAAGCAAAAGAAATATACAAAATTATAATTGAACAGAACACTTATGAGACCTGTGATAACATGGCTATTCAAAGATTCCCTCAGAAAGAAAATCTCTTACTCTAGAAAGAACATTTTGAGGACAATATTTCAAACCATGCAAGATCTAAGTGGAACATGAAGGACAAAAGATGAATCATGTTTAGTTAATAGACAATAATTAATCAATTGAAAATTTCATAAACGGACAAAGCTCTGTTGATTTCATCAAGTACAAGGGTTCACGGAACAAAATCTTGCCAAGAACATATTTAGGTGGAATTAGATTATAATGTAGTTTTCAAACCAGTAGAAATGAGGAAATAATAACTGGAAAATTAACTGAAAGATGTATGGGTCTGAAAGGAATGAAAAAAGAGTGTTCAGGGGGCCCAAACTCTTTCATGTAGCACCCGAGGTAGGTGAGGGATAATAGGAAGAATAATTAATAAAACATCTTTTATGTGTTGCTGGGGTTCATTGGGTATCATAATGATGGCGTGTCAAAGAGCGTACTGATCTTTCAAAAATCATATGTGTAATGCATATATTCTTATTGATAAAAGTGATACTCTTCACTTTCTTAGTTTGGCGAAATTTCTCTTTTCCGCTATCACTTGACCAGTCAATTTATAGGCCCAGACCCACCTTCTCGTACTGACAGTGAGATGCACCGAGACTACTGGCATTTTGAGTTAATTTCTACGTCCAACTCTATCTCCACCTACTTTCCGTAGAGTATATTTTTACATTATTTTCATATCAGTGGCAGATCCTCCTATTTTATCACTGGTTCAGTGAACATAAAAGAACTAGCTTGTATAATATAATATAACAAAGATGGTAGTGGTTTAGTAATTTAGAAACGCAGGAAAAATGTCATCTCAACATCTTGCTGTGTAGAGTTGTAAAAATACAAACGTTAATTGAAACGGTTCCAAAAACGATTTTTTAGGCTTATACTTGCCCTTTTGGACACCAGGTGTTTCAGAGCACAGTTGTGATCCTAAAATACGGAGTGAGGGAAGGCGAGTAGACGAGGTCGCGCGTGTTTACTGCTCGTATCGTGGCTCGTAAGTTTAATGAGAGGTGAATTCTTTGTTACTAACAAATAAGTAATGAGCTTGCGCATAGCGTCATTCCTACAGTTTTCATAAAAATATAATGCAAATCTCAAATAATCAGAATCATCTCAGTATCAGTAACTCTTCGTTGATTCCCATGCCAATCTTTTGGAATATTTTTCTAGATTTGTTATTGGAGACCATGAATGATATTGGAATAAATGTAATTGCCTATGCGGTTAATGTGGCTCTAATAATAAAAGGGAACAGTCGCCGAGAATTGAAACAAGACTGACACAAGGTGTTATGTAAATTTCAAAGTGCGTGTTCAACTGTACATCTGACGATTTCACAGAAGAAATCGTAATTGGATTCAGACAGCGTGAGAAATATCGCACATACCCTATAATATAATGAACTAAATGGCGTCTGACTTTGAAGTCAGAAGTTAGATACCTAGTGGTAACATTGGATGAACAGTTAAAATACACTAAACGTATTGCATACGTTGGATAAAAGGTTACGAAAATAATTTATGGATTGCAACGGGTCGACTTCACCAAACACAATTTGGGAAAAGATACACTACTACTTTGTAAATGTTGCCAATATTATGCTGCTACTGAGGGACTGTGACATAATAGAGCAAAATTACGACAAATTGAGATGAAATTAAGTCATTACCAGAGAATAAGTTTAATAATTTTTCGCAAAACTTACAAAAGCGTCTCAACACATACATATTAGTATTGCAAGGAGTACTACCTGTTGACCCCGAAGTAAATCAAGAAATGCTGCGCTTTAAGGTGCGACATGGAGGCACTTTTCGTATAGACAATAAACAGATATCATTGAAGACAAAAGCCTGGAAAAATCAGATTTGGAAAGAAAGCATTAAATTCTGGAACATTCGTTGGGCCAAGGCGCAGACTGGCAAGCAAACATTTAGGTTTAATACCCTCGGTGACATACAGCATTAAAAACAGAAAATGGTTCCAACCTTCACAAGCGGCATTGGAAATCCTCATATAACATGGAAATTTCAATTGTTATTGGGCGAAACGACAGTTAAGAGAAAATGATACGTGTATCTGTGGACAAGGACCACAAGATGTCAACCATGTGTTTCACGAATACGCGATAACAGATGCAGAGCGTGCTAAGAGGTATACACTACTCAAGAGGAGGGGAATACATGGAACACACTGGGAAGATTACATATGCCGAAAACAAGTTCGAAGAATATGTTCTAACAAATACTAACAAATACTAACTACAAGAAAAGCATATGAGTTATAATAATAGACGTTCTTTCACCACCTTGAGGTTAGGGATGGTAACGTCATACATCATACGACAGCTAAAGATGGAACAGCCAGACCTACGAGCAAAGACACACCTACGGGTTAGGACAGAGAACAGAACTAAGAGATATAGAATCCCGGAGGAGAGTACAGAAGAAAAGAGGTCAAACAAGTGGAGACAAATTTAGAAGTGACATGATACAAACAGAGAGACACACAAATCCGACAGAGAAAGAATAAAACATCGATTCTAGCAAGAGGTCTTGAATTCAGGTAATGGTCGGTTGGTCGAGAGACTGGGTAATCATCAAAAGAAAATGAAAAAGAAAAAACTCCGATGCCAGCAGCGACTTTTTCGCGCGTTTTCAATTTACTTAATATTGATTAAATTTAATTTTACTCCTGTTATGTACCCCACTCTTATATTGCATTCTGACAAAAAATAATTACGATAGGTAAGGTTGATAGTAACCAACTTAGTAATCGTGCTGCTATCAAAAGATGATTACCATATAGAGCTCGTTAGTTTGTGAGAATATATTTCGATTCTCTAATCAGTTAATCATTAAACTTGAATCCCATGCGAAATCGTCTTACAATTTTAACATTACTTTTGTTAAACATTGGATTTCATAACGATGTTAAATGAAATTTCTACACGAATCTTATTTACTTGATACATTTCCCATTCCTTTATTGTGAAAATATAAGAGAAAACCTTACTTTAATTATTACAAGTAAACCCGGAAAGTCGTAAATTTATAATGGTAATCTCCTCCTCTCAAATGGGACAGAAATGAAACTATGTGTGATAGAATTTCGTATGATGAATTCATATTTCCGATGGTCATATAGAATTTTATGTAGATAAAAGTGGGTCTAGTCCTCCAATTTAGTCAAATTACTCAGAAGTACAATTGTTTTCTTTATTTTTATTGTAATTGTTTTACAACTCAACATTATGTATTATAATGAAAAAATTCATTTAATTTATTTCCATCAGTTAATAATATATCACAAACAATATTCAGAAACTCGCTTGACTCATTTGAAATGTTCAAGAACATCTAAGAACATGGCGATCGACCGCAACGGTTTCGGATTTATGGATCACTCCTCGAAAAAATGAAATATCTTTTTGTAATGTCTGGTGACGTATTGGTAAATGCGATGTAAAAAGTTTTCGGAAAATTTACTACAAATCAAAGTTAAATTCCATCACTTTCATCAATTAAAAGTTGGTATGTTCTTGATAATAATTGTTTCCTCCATAAGACGCAATGTATTACACCGTCAATTATAATTGAAATTATTTCATTTAAATGAACGTATTATTTAATTTAAATGAAGTATTTCTTGCAAGTTGAATTCACAATGAAAACGTGTAACTCTTTTTATCTGATTTAAGATATTTTAGTGATTTAATTCTATCTTCACTAGTACTGTCTTAAGTTGGAGTATTCACTTGATGTAGTTCTAGCATATATGTCACCTATATATTACCGGATATTTGAGAAATATGTTTTACTTTTTCCGAGGTGAGATGCATAAATCACGAATCCGTTGCGCTCGGCTGACATGCTTTTACACTCTCTATTGCATTTCAAACGAGTCAAGAAAATTCCTGAATATTGTTTGTACTATTTTATTATCTGATATATACAAATTTCTTCGTTATTACTCGTATTGTTGTGTTTTAAATAATTATTATAATAATAAAGAAAACAATTATACTTCTCAGTGATTTGACACACTTAGAGTGCTGACCCCATCTTAGTTGCGCCAAGCCTGGACCCACAAAATAATTTATCTGTAATTCGCTCCATAAAAATTGTCACTCCTGACGTTTCCGAGAAACAGTGAATGCTCCAGTTCGCTGGAGTAGCCAAATGTATATCTCAGGAACCAATAGAGATATTGGGTTACTCTTTTTAGCATAATTTGTTGTTAGATTGTCGTTACTATATTACGCGAAAAAGAAACATTTTGGTATTCCCGTTTCTGAGGAATAGTTGATACTCCAGGATAAATCTTTAAGTGCTTTTTTTTTAACTTTTGTGCTACTGCCCGTGAAGAGGTATGACCAATTGGCATTATATTTCTTTTTTGTTTCCTAACTATTTTTGTAGTACCTGAAGAAAACTACCGAGAGCTTAAGTAAGTTAGATTCATTTATGATTTTGCTTATTAATTTCTTTTGAATATATTTACGTTGAATTACAGAATGTTATTAGCCAAGCACATTTGTCGTATTTGACGTTTTGAATAAATATTTAAATAGAAATAATTCTGAATAAAGTATATGATATTGTCCCCTGTTGCAGTACCACATACAATTTTTCACCTAATCCCAAGAATTTTATGTGAAACTATTATTTGTTGTTTACCGATTCACAACACACTACGATATTCATTAATACAAATCCAACACAATCTATTGTACTGTCATAAAATAAATGGGGAATTTACACATATTTAAACTTACTTAACGAGTCTGTATTTGAGGAATGATAAATCAATGTGTTATAATGCACATTCAAAAACTTACTATCATGATACAACATACCAACCTTTAATACATATTATCGATTTTTGGTATTGCAGTATTACTCGTTGATAGTTTAAAACAGGACCTGGAAGAATACTTTTGAGTGTGTAACATGTAAGGAATAGATTATTTCCCAAACAGAACTTTGATAAATTTATTGATTCCTGATAGAAGAACGATGATATCATCTGTTTCTCGGAAATGGGTGGAGCGACAAATTTCATTTCCGCGTAACAATACAGCGGCAAGTAAGTCACAAATTATCCCAAAAGCAGTATTTCGATATCTCCATTGGTTCCTGCAACATGCAAGTGGCTACTTAAGCATAAGACTTAAATGAGTTTCTACAGTTCCTCAGAAACGAGAGCAGGGACAAATTTTGTTTTTACGAAACATAATAGCGACGAAGTATCAATAAATTACTATACAAACAGCATTCCAATATCTCTATTAGTTCCTTAGATGCTATGTGGCTCAAGATTAAGGCTAGAATACCCTCCGTGTCTTGGAAATGGAAAGAGTGACAATTATTTTTTTCTTACATGAATAAATGACAAATTATTATGTAGGACAAGACTTGGTGTAATTGAGTGGATGCTCCATCTCAATAGAATTTTGTATCCTCCTCCTTATCGTTAAGTTTTAAAATGTTATGCAGTTAGTTTACCGATTGGGTGCATGTAGCTTTCAGCATTTGCTTTAATTTATTACCTGTTACTTCAATGTGTGATGAAATTTTGTTGCAGCTAGTGCCAACCTTACACCGTGAAAGAGGGGCGGAAATGAAACTCAATTATTCGCCGCTACCTTTTTTGGAGATAAAAGTATCAACTTTATTATTTTATAAAAGAATATCTGATTCGTATTTCATTTGTTTCTTTGAAAATGAAATCTACTGAACAAGAAAAATCGATTTTTTTGTGGATTCCTTTGTAACAGTGACCATACATACCTAGGTGATTGAAACGACGCAGGAAAGATCAAGCCTGATTTTTACAAAGTATCATTAAACAGTTAAATATTTGTTTGATATGTGACCTCCTAAAAGCAATGAATTTAAGGCAATGATTTTTCTATTACTGTTTAATAGTTTCAAGGTTTTGGTTCAAAATTTGTCGAAGAAGCGTTATATGTACTTGGTGGAGTAAAATATAAATGTGATCGCTGCGTGGTACGTTTCCTACTGACAGCGGTATGAACAAAGAAATATTTTTCACGTTAAGTGATTAATTATGACAAAAATTATAAAGATTAAGATTCATTCGTGTTCTGATGCAAAGTAGTTAGTTGATTATACAATCTGGATAATTGCTATTATACAGCTGCCTGGTGAGGTCAATTTTGTGAGACCAATATGAAAATGGACTGCTGTGTGTAAAAGATTCAATTGGAATAAGTCGCCATCCATAGAGAAATCTCACGTTCATTTCGAACTGCCAATGTAGGTGATGAAGAAAGCAATCTCGTTGTTTGATAAAGTAGAGGATAGAATACTGAATGTCAAATAACAGTTGGAAACCAAATCAACTGGATACCCAGTTAAATATCTCAATCTCACAAAATGATAAAAAAGATATCTTATCATTGCACTTTTGTACTAAATGCATATTCATTTTATGAGACTCTGTTAAATACAAAAAATAATAACTCATTTCATTTCATGATGTTGACTAATAAAGTATATATGATTTATTTTTCTTATGACCCTTCACAAGTTAGAAACAATAAATCGTTTTAAACACTACAAATTATATTTAAGGGATGTGAGATGGAGGAGGACCAAGGCCAGAGAAAATGTTGACGAACCGGTCATTGAAACCGATGTCAAAGCTGGAGATTTGATTCCCAGTTTGTCACCATTTTCATCAGGCCGAACTTATTCATATCTTCTTCACATGTCTACATGTAATTCCTTGGAAAAAATAAAGGCATATGTGAAATATGTGTGATTCACTCATTCCTCCAGGAGTAAATACACAGTTTCATTTGCTAAAACTCTGACTCGCTTCTTCTGTCTTCTCACAATGTTGCGACCATGATTCCATAGTCAAACCATTTAATGTATTTACGTTTTCTTCGATCCACCAGAGGAAGTCATTCCTAACGACTCTGGAATGGGACCACAGCTCCCAATGAATTAAACTTCCTCAAGCTTCAGGGACTGACGTAGTGGAGGCCTCCATCCAGTTTTTTAAGAATTCTATAACGCTCTTTAAATTGATCGCAGATTGAAGAACAGTAGTGATGTCTTTTTGATCTTGGTATTGTGTTTTAATATACTGAGAAGTAAGTCAAATACAGAGTGTCCCACAAAGAAGTTTACACAGTTTGAATGTTAAGAACAGAAAAAGTATGACAGAAAACGTGATGGAATATTTAACTGGTTTTGAATCAGGAATTGTCAAAATTAGTGTTTATTGCTATTTATTTTTTATCCTTTATTTTTAGTTCAGTTGCCAGTATCGACAAGTAATTTACATTGGCTGGGAACCCCATTTTTGAACAATGGTAGTGGGTTTCTTGGAAATGTGAGAACATGAAAGATGTGCGGAGGTACTGACGGTCAGAATTTGATAATGCGTATCCATCTCATGTAACAAGTACAAAATTACGCAACAAGTTTCAGACGGAAGGAATTACTTGCGATCTGAAGTCACGGTGTAGCAGGAAGAAATCAGTGTCGGTCGAATGAAGGATGTAATTAGTGGTAAAATAATACTTACATATAAATCACACTTAAATATAAAATCCCAATCAACACAATCGAAAGTGACTCTGTAACCAATAAATGTTCCAAGGATAAACTTCATACTTCTTCCATTTATTGTCTGAATTAATTTTTCTATGCAATCAACTGTACTACGACCTGGTATGATACCAAACAATTCTCTAAAAAGAATTCAAATTCCTTTCTTATGTATTTATACAAGTTTTTAATAACCAATTAAAAACAGAATGCTCTCGGCGTGTTAGCTTTATCTTTAACCCGATTTTTCTCTCAGAAATAGGTATATGAACCTTTCTTCCACGCACTCGGAAAATATTCGATTTCCTAACATGCACTAAATTTTTCTGTCATATATAAGTGATTTTTTAAAATTTAAACATTTGTTCGTTCTTCCACTGTACCTTTTGTTATGATTAGTCTCCTAAATTTGCTTTCCCATAAAGCTCTTATCTAAATATTTCTTTCCTTTAATACTAACACAAATCTCCTCTAAAAAATCACTTTATTCTCCTGTAACGAAACGTTCTCCTGCTGTAAAATGTGTCAGTTATTCAATAGTTTTATTTGTACTCCATCAATTTGTTGGTCTATTTACAATTCGTTATGTTTGCCTTCATACCTATCTTGAATGTTTTTTTAATTTCCTTCAATTTATTTTCCAAAGATTAAATCTCAAGTTCTCTTTTCCTCTAAATCCTTCTTACGCTCTACAAAAAAAGTGTAGTGTAATAGGTTCTATTTATTAATTTATTCTTAAATTTGTTACCGAACATATTTTTAATCCGTCCATATTGATATATCGTTAGTAGACTCCCCATTGTCTGTTTAAAAGGTTAGTATTTTAGAAATAAGATTTGTTTGAAAATATTTTTTCCCAATCCCTTCTCTCTAAATATAAGCTTTACATTATTTTTATTGTATTTTTTCTTTGGACAAATAAAGGAGCCTTATTCCCTTTCCAGAACATGTAGTCATTTATAAACATTGCGTCCTTTTCTTTCCTTTTATTTATATGAGAATTATGAATATTTTGACTGAACCAGTTCATGATATATTACACTATAATTTAATGGAATAAATAAAAGTGTGTGGTTCCTGAACAATACACACAACTATTTTGTTTCTGCTCCACCTCCATAACTTCCTCGCTGCCAATTTTTCCTCTCTGAAGATTAACTTGTAACACGTAAACTCGCGTAATTGATTTGCACTTGCATTCTCCACTGTATTTTTCCTAATTCTCTCCGACACCGGTCTCGTACTCCGTCATATTGGTAATTTTTTTCGTCGATAATTGACACATTTACCTCTCTTACTTTTTCTTTAAAAACTCTGAGAATTACGTCCTTCTGTCGACAAGTACCCATCTTATCCCTCGAAGACTTACTTACATGCATACGTCTCGGGCATTTGATTTACCCCTTAGGGTTATAAAAATTCCGCATCCCGATGTGACAGCATTCGAAGATACACTGTCCTCCACCCCACCTATATTTATAAATGTTGTCGTTTTAATTAAATTATAAAATTATTGCAATGAACTTTGTTCACCTTGTACTACTTAATCATTAGTACAGTTTTAATCACCTCCTCTCATTCATCTTTTCCTCTTCCATGACTTTCAATTACAAAATCCTGTAAGAATTGTTCCCCACCGTCCACAATCGTTTTATACACGAGTATCGTTGGTTTCTGTTTATTTTAATTCTCTTCCTTCGGTACATCTATTATAGCTACCGCATCTTATAATTTTGTAACCTGTCATCTTCCAACGCTAATTTTAAATCTGCTATCTGGTTTACCTTACTTGATTTTGTACTCACCTTGTTCATCCGGATAATCTTTCTTAGTCCTACTTCTATACTATTTAACGTATCACCCTTCTTATTATTTTCTTCATTTTCCAAAATAATGGTTTGTATTTTCTGTCTACCAATCATTCTTTACATGGGTACTTTCACATAAATATCCTACCCCGTCACATGTTGTTTCGTTTTTCTCTTATCCACAATTTCTTCTAAATTCCCATGAGTACAATTTCATCCTGATATAAGTTTATCTTTCACTTTATTTCATACCAAGATATTCATATTAAGATATTTGCAGATTTTATACCAGCAACACTTATATCTCTAACAGCTTCGACTTACTATACTGCAGTTCATGGACCGCCTTCATTGTGAAATCCTGTCTCAACCGATATTTGTGAAGATCGTTTCTGTACTTCCGGCGTATTCAAGTTCGCAAACCTCCTTACCGTTTTCCCCCGCATATCAGTTACATTTACTCTTCTAATTTCTGTATAGAACGCTTAACTCTTAATCGTTCTACAAACCTATATGCCGAATTATGTCTCCTTATTTACTCTTTATTTTCTGCACTCTCTCTTGCATGTCCATCTTTTTCCTCATGTCCTTAATCACATTAGATTGCTTAGTGGTACATCTCCACATTGTATTTATGCCTTTCCTTTCTCTTTCTGAACACTTCATATATTCTTTATCTTACACTTATAAATTTTTCAAAAATTTATTATCTTTATCCCTTAGCAATAATAAATTAAGTTCATTTCTTCAAACCTTATCAGCGATACCATCTTCTTTTCCATACTGTATCTGTTATCTCAACGCTTCAACCCCATCATCTCCCTTCTCTGACTCACTCTTGCTAGAGCCATTAAGCAAATATCAACCCCTCTCTTTTACATAACCTTAAGAGGTTTCCTTTTAGACTCATCTTTTTCACCTTTGTCCATTCGTTTCCTATTAATATTTTTCTTTAATTTAACACCAATCCTAAGATTCCGAGCTCGACCAGTTACTCAAATTTTCAAACATAGTTCCAATTTAAATTGTTTTCTATTATTACTGTTATGTTATTTTATTGTTACTTTAATAGCTTTCTCAATATAAACTATACGTACAATACGCTGAAATGATCAGTTCTCTTAATTATCAGATAAAATAAAATTTCTGTACATTTCCAAAAATTAATATTCTAAAATATTTAATTTCATTTCTTCCCTGAACAAAAGTCCTCATGTTTGTTCTAACAAATAATTTTATTACATTAATTCATTCATAAATATTTGGAATTGGACTTGTTCCAAAAGTCTTATATTTAACATTTTTTTCAATTTTTCTTTTTATTTTCATCCTCAATTTGTTTTCACTCTTGTTCTCCAGTGTCGTACCTCTCACTTGTAAACTCACTCATATAGATAGGAGCCATATACATCAAAAGTATAAGCATTAGCTAACACTCATGTTAAAATAAGGAACATAACGTTTTCAGGCACTTTACATGACGCGCAAGTTTTTCATTCCGCTTCCAGTACTCTTTGGAATATTAAGTCTGTGAGCGTATCTGCTGTTCCTCTTAAACATGAAAACACATCTATCAAATTATAAGTCACTGTGGTAATTACAGGAATCTAGCAAGCTGCGTAATTTACTTCGAAGGCTATTCTTTATATTTGCGAAGATTAAGAAGGTTTGCATTCAAATTTAGGCGTTTTGCCGTATTTGAATTAGAAAACGTCCCCAAATGGGAGCACGCCGTACACGTAAATGAACATTAATTGAAGATACCGAGCCCAATGTACCTAATTAGCTGCTTTTTATTCATAACCTCATTTCAACATTTAGATTAACGTGTAACAAATTATATGGTCTACTTACCATTAAATCGACTCAACTACAAAGACAATGTTAATGTGGTTAATTAATTAATAATTATTTAGCTTGCAATGAACATTACAATAATTCAACCATATTTATCTACCCCACTTCAATTCAACATTGCCTGGCGTAGAAAACACCATCAGAACCGAAAGCTAATAATTGCTGTGCATTTTCAAGTTTATAATGGGAAAGGTATACTTCAATTTTTAAGACTATTTCTTGTGTAGAAAGTAGATTACACTTTACTTTCCCTGAGTGATAAATTTCGTATCAAACAATTCTTTTTCGAATGTGAACTACTTTCTCCTTCATAATATTTGTAAAGAGAACCAGGGTTTATTATTGCACTCTTGGTGTTTTCTTTATTTTTTGCAGAAAGTGAAACTTTGGTTTGTTGGTTGATTACCGTATAAATCCATTTTGGTGGACTTCTTATAGTCCCTTAACATATATTATCAGTTTCTCTGCCATAGCGTTAAAGAAAATGTTACACTTCGATTCTAATGACGTGAAGCACAGACTAAGTATACGATATTTGTATTCTCTGCCTGCACTCCTTCCCGTTTCTTAGAGTTCCATTCAACACGTCCTATTTCTCATGTCTCAGTGAGGATGATTGGAAAGGGCAATGTATCACTTTCACTTCATTGCAAGATGAGTCAGAAGTGAGTTAGATTAAATAGCTGTTCTTGGAATCTGCACAGTTTGACAGGATCTCTTGAGACTGGTAATTGTTTATACTGTATATTGTGAAACACTATACAGCACGCGGAGCGTACGAAAAGGACGAAATATAGATTGAGCTGAAATTACCCAAAGACCTGCCTCTGATGTCTCATGCACACGAAAGTTAGGAATGTTGTAACATACTGGTAGTAAACCTCTCTAAAATTCGTATTTCTACAATGGGACAAGATATTCGTCATCCACAGATCTAAAGACGAAATTAGTATTTCTGGACACTAAGTATATTCGTCGACTTGAATCAGACAGAATGTATGGGGGATTAAAAAACGTGTGAAACGAATTGGATCGCATTGGCACGCCTGTCGTGGGTGTGACACATGGTAGGACGAACAGGTGATAGCACATCCTCTGCAGTATATATGTGGTGTTCCCCTTTACATTCTCTTCCCCTCCGATCCGTAGCACAGTGTATCTTTCCCGTAAGAATGACTCTAATAGGATCACAAATCTCTCCGGAAGATTTATCTCTTCTGCCGTGTGTATGACATCTGCCCATCTCATGTTATCAATGGTGCCTTTCACATCCTGGAAAACACCTTGACGTACTTTGTCTTACTTTCTTCTATTGCCTCTAGCTAGTCATGGATCGCGACATCTGCTCCCGGGTCCACCCTGAAGCCAAACTCACGTGTGCGTAATGTTCTATTCCGTTCCATTATCTTATCTCCCATCTATTTATCAAGAACCTTTCCGAAGAATGGTACGAGGGTCACTGGACGATAGAAGCCAATATCTTTGGGATATCGTTTCCATCTCTTTGGGAATACCCGTGTCAACTCTATTTTCCACCCTTGGATTGAAGAGGGAAATTTTCTCAGTGTTGTATACTCCTAGCAGATAGTCCTCGTATGTCTCATAGGTTGCTTTTACCATGTCGAGTCTTACCCCATTATAACTAGGTGCTTTCCTTCCACGTAAATGCTGAGCAATATTCCGCAATTCCTCCTTTCCCATCTGCAGGCTTCCTCGTCTCCGTTTCGTGCGCTGCCTGTCGGAAGGATGTTCTTCAGAGCGCACAAGAAAAGATGATCCGGTTGAAGGAATAATTTTTACTTTTTCTCACAGCCGCTTACGTGTACGTCGAATCTTTGACATGTCACCATAATTTGAGTAATATTTTTTAACCTCTTCAGTTTTTGTCTCTAATCGGTATAATTTCTACACCAGTGTGTATCTCGCGTTTTGCTATGACTTCCCATCTGAAAATATCAAACTTTTCTTGTACTCTGGGTGCTTTTGCAACCATTTCCTTTAATTTTAATAACTCTCTATCTAACCGCTTTGATTATTCACTTTCTGACTGTTCTGGTTGTCTGAAAATTGTTCGGATATTAACTCTTGACATGTACCCTAACCACGTTTCATTAGCATGCAATATACGTTATTACACTTTTAAAATGAACAATGTTGACACATTTTAAAACGAATTGCGATGATCGTTTGTCCCCAATCTCTTCGCTTCTTGGTAGACAGACAAAAATCACTCGGATCATCACCAGAAAACTCGATTATAAAAAAAAAGTACTTTACTATTTAAATGAGAATTGTTCGAAGTTTAATTTCACAACAACAATGCACAAAAATAGTAAACTTCTAAAATCCCTCAACATTTGTTTAGCCTTAAGGCATTAAAGTTCAACAAGTGAATTAATTACGTCTTTGTAAGTAACACATAATGAACGATGATTAGATAAATTTCATTCAAAAAACAATTTAACCACATGCTGGATTGTAGTTTCAGTATTATCAACGACGAAATGAAATACTATTTTAGTTAACATTTTGTATTAGCTTTTCTTTAAATGTTATAAAGAAATTGTATAACTGTTTGAGAAAATTTGCTAACCACTGGGTGCAAATTTTGTCCAAGTTATATGTAAAAGAATGATATTCAGTTCTGGAACTTGTCTTATTTTTGTTATATTTTTTTGTAATTCCCAACAGCTGTACCTGTTATTCGATTGTAGTCACCGTTGCAACAGAATTGTCATTCCATTTTACAACCAACACTTCGTTTCTTATTCAAACAAAATTCTCTCCATTTCCTTTTTCACATCATTTGGTGGTTTCAAAGGGAAATTTGAATTTTTGTTTTCAAGAATTACTACTGTACGTATGAAACAGGGCATTTCCTCATACAAAATACGTGAAGAAATTATGAAAAGAATTCTTCCGATTATTGACGGGCTACACAAAGGATAAACAGTGAAGAACTACATTTGCACTGACTAAAACCTGTTTCTTTCTTGCAGATTTTTGTTCTCCGTGTGGTTTAAATTAGAAAAAGGAATTTGTATTTCCTGTGTTAGATTAACTTTTGAAAAATTAGAACAAGATTCCTCTTTACTAATATTTTCGTTGAGTGTCTGTTAAAAAATGGAACCTTTTGTTCTCGTTTTGATATATGGTGACAAGAATTCCAAATTGCATGAAGTTAAATGTTCAGCTCGTAAATAGGTTTTAATCACCGAACATATCTGTACAAAATCAAGGAAGAATTTTTGAGTTATAGTGAGGTAAGATTTCGAACGACCAAAATGAAAGAGGAGGAGATGGGGTTGACAGATATAGAAGTGCCAACAATATAGTTTAATGACATAAGAATTTAACTAACTAAAACTATGAAAATAAGGAGCAACTTAAATGACACAAAACTGAGTAGCTGTGTGCTCGTTGAAGTGTGAAGTTGCACCGAAGAGATGATGATCGTGATGATGATGATGGAACGACTCTAAAATCCTCCTTTGTGAAGTCGGGAAGATGCAGGATGGTGAGATGTGTCGAGTTGCCAATCTCAGTTGATTTTGTTGTTCTTGAAATTTTGAACTGGCGTCACACCGGATGGCGGAAGATCATGGTTCAAAGCATGAGAGTATGGCTGCTTAGAGCAAAATCGTCTCGTGGACAGATTGGTGTCGTGATGAGGCCACCAAGAGATGCGTGTTGCCTTGTTGAGGACGATTTGGAGAGAAGTGGTCAGCTTCAGAGGCAGATGAGAAATGTCCGAGAGAATGACATGATTCCGACTGCACGCCGGCTTATGCCGTCACACCACAACACGCGCGCTATCGAGTGGCGTCACAAGTTGATTCCGTATCGAATTGCAAAAAACGATTATCAAGTGAGTCAAGAGGAAACTTTCCACAGAAGAACGCAAAAGATTGTAAGAAACGTTTCTGTCGAAGGACCAGAGAATGAAAGTTCCTATGTATTTGATGAAGTGTAGATGCTCGTTTACGAGCGTGATTTTTACCATTTCTCTAACAGTCGTAATATTTGAATCGATCTATGAGTTTAGAGGAAATAATCCATGGAAGTTCATCTATTAAGAGAATTTACTCACTCGCATAAAGAATTCGACGTATTTGCAACTACCTTTTGGTTCAAATAGCTATTGTCTGCACAGTGCGTACGTATTTTAAGACTCGGAACCACATTCCACTAATAGACTTTGGAGCCATTGGGATCTAGGTTTCTTCATCACAGACATGTTTATGTTCAGCGCGTTAACATAATAACGACATTCACAAAGCGTTTCAGCTCACTCCTACTCACACTTCAATAATGGCAATTATATTGTTGAGCATGTATTACACATTCGTCCTTGAAGAGAGTCCAAACATATTCTTTCAAAACAAAACAAGTCTTTCTATTGGTGAATAACGTACCAGTGTCTTTCTACTTTCCCTTAGTGCATCAAGAGATTGAGCTGCCGGTATGCTAATGCTGAATTTTTTTTCCTCTGATGTGCATCAGCGTGGTTATTCTTTTCTTGCAACGTACAGATCTAAGATTCGTCTTTCCATACCATTATTTTCAGAGCTTTATTTTTAAATCCCGAATGGTCTACTGGAGAAGAAAGGGATATCAAAGATACGGGCGGTAACGTCTTTACCGATGACTATAACCGTGTAATGCAGAACATTCATTAAGGCTAAATGTCTCTTCAGTTTAGTATGAAAAATATTTCAGAGATGGCAGCACTTCTGGAGTCACTTTTCCTCCCCGGTTTTCTCCTGAACGGATCCATATAATTTCATATGGTAAACGGATTGAACGTTTATTCCTTTGTAGAATTCTACGTAACTGTGTTATGAAAAATTTATTACATATTTACTGTGATTATTCAAAATTATTTTACGAAATTTCACTTTTGTGATAAAAGTTGACTTACCATATACAGAAATACCTGTCTAAATACGAGACACAAATCTGCATTCAGATTCTGAAAAGATAAAGCAGTCTCGTCGGAAATTCGGCAATTGTGAAATATACCGACGAAAAATCGTGGTCTGTAAACGCGCTTGCTAGCCTGTACAGAAAATTTCCCCACCAGCTGTCCACCCCTTCCGCTGCGTGCCACCTCTCCTTCCCCCGCACACTTCTCACTATCACTTTACAGCCGCCGCTCCGAATCGTCTAACGAAGGCATGTTTCAGTGTTCAGGAGGAAATTACAGCCGAATCGTTTCTAAATGTTTTGGGTAAATCAGCCAAACTATAACGATGAATGTCGATAAATCGGAAAATCCTCAATCGTCGGGATGATGCTATCGCGTGCGCTGTACATATATTTGTAAACAATGTATGTCGAATTGTTTGCCCCAAATAGTCCGAGAAAGTCTATCATATCTTGCATTTCCTAAAGATAATAAGAAAAGACGCGAGGTATGACCAGACCACACACACATATTATATATAT
>NNCF01128063.1:283312-294002 GCA_002313205.1 Laupala kohalensis
TCACCGCAATCTAAGAGATTTCTATCTCGTATCATGTATTATACATAATAACATATACTTTCCACCGTATACTTGGAAAATGATAATTCCAAGTCTGTTGGAAATATATCACTACAGTCAAATCGCGACATTTCATATTCTGGACATGAGAATAGAAGTTTATTGGCTGATCATACAATAATATATTGTCAGAAAATTAGTTACAACATGCCTATAATCACGTGGAGGATAAACAAATTTACTCTCCGTAAGCAAGTAAGGGGCCATCTCATCAATTCCAGAACACTTGTATTTGCAGCAGGTAAAAATGCAAATGGTTGCGGCTAAGGAACTGCTGTGACAGGTTACAGAGGTCCCAAAGTCTGACTCTTCAGCATTATTTCTTTCGGGGAAACCCATCATGAGAGATCTTTCGGTAATGCGAGGCGTGTCGCTTTCTTTTGAGGGATTAGCAAAATGTGTCTACTCCCGCTCAGTGTAGCCGGAGTAGATGTTTGCAGGGCCGGCTACATAGTCTTCGACAGCACAGGGAACCAGCTATATCATAATGTAACCGACCTCCGTCTCTGAAGCAAACCATTGCTTATTTTATGCATTAGAAAGTAACCAAAGCATATTTGTGCAATCTTACAAAATTTACACATGTTTAGCAATCAATTAATTAACTAATTACCAGAAAAATTAGAATACGGAAAATATAAAAGTGTTTTTACATTCTCATTTACGTATTGTAATCGCAAAAAAGTTTGATCACGAGATTTTATCATAAATTACCGTTTTGAGTTTTTGAAAGGGTCAATTTCATTCAAATTTCTGATTTACTATAGTACCTGCTTGTTGTTGAAGTTGATGCATTGAATTTTTTACAGTAATTTTGACGTCATGTAAAGACCTAAGAACATTTTGAAAAATATTTATGCATATAGATCAATATATACTTTTATGTGCAATGTTTGAGATATTTACCAGTCGATTGTTATATAATTCTCCCTTATTTTTTACTAACTGTAATAAAATCATTTCTTCTATGTGGTCAGACGGAAAAGCAGACCATTGTCTGAGTCTGTCCACACAATAAAAGTCATTTACAATTACATTGTTATTCATTATTGTAGTAGGAAGTTGTCTCGTATTTCCTTATTGAAACAGTCTCGAAATTTATTTTTTTCCTCATGGTCTCCATCCATTTCATTTTGTTATTCGTTGTTGAATCATTACAACATTAACACGATACTTATCTTTCACAAGGCACACACCTTTGATTCATCAATTGAATAAATATGTTTGATATTATGTTTAGATCTATATATTTTTGATTCGAGACTATAATCAGATATATAAAAAATAGAAAGGAACTTCGTACAAAAAATGGATATTCGCGATATTCAACTAAATTCACGGGATAAAATACTTTTGAACTGTTTTCACCTTGAAATAATCTACTGTGCGCCAATCCAACACATAACAACATTACGTGAGTTCTGAACAAAAATAAAAATATTAATCGTTCAAAAAAAGGTCGTAAGTTTTTAACTATTTATTTAATAAGATTGCGTTATTGGACATCGTGTAGATGGAATTGCAATTCATCAGACTAAAAATAATGCTCATATTTGAATATTGTTTAATATTGATTAAACTTTTATTATATAACAAAAGCGGAAAAACTTTCCTTTCGAAAGTTCTTACAGACAAAAAATCGCTAACATTGAATATTTGTCACACGAAGAGTAGATTTAATCATAGTACGAATAAGTATATCGTTTAGGAAATCAATGAAAACAAAGTTTAGCCAGTCGCATAGTCGCCAGGTTGATTCACCCCGCCTTTGGAAAAGGGAAGTGTCAAAGCAGTACCATTATGGAGAGGGGAGTGGCAAGAGGAACAATACCTCACATCTCGCACTTCTGACCAAGATTACGACGACATGTATAAGACAAATTCAAATATGACTGCACGAATCGTTTTAAGAAACGTTGTTTTATTATTGTATAAGTGCAAATTTAAATAAAGGTATTTTTTTATACTATTGGTCAGAATAACAAAACCTAATTACATAGAATTCTACAGTTTGATTAAACATTCTCATAAAATTTGAATGAATTTCCATCGACCATTCTCGAAATATTCTGGGAGGAAACTTAGTTTATTTCGAAGCGCAACGTGGTGTCACTATGAGGAGCTAAAATGGGTACATTTAGCCTTAAGGTAATTACAATATCAGGAAGAAAGAGTTGAGGAAACAAGACAAGCAGCTAAGCTACTAAGAGGGAACTACAACGCAGAAAAGAAATATAAGAAATACAAAGTTAATATACACATAGGGAAAGATCGAAGATACTGGGAAGCAAAAGTTGAGGAACAAAATAATAATAATGAAAGAAAATTGGGTCAAGAATCAACGAAATGATATGGACAATATAGAGGCTAGAAAGAAGAACAGAGAAATTAAACCCAAGTTATGGTCGATCTGACCGAGAAACTGGGTTTAAAAAAATAAAAGGAAAAAAATGTGTTCTGAGATGTTTATCATAATGAACTATTTACGGTCCTCAGATGTCATTTGATAAAATTTCATCGTCTTCATTACCAAAAGAGTACCCATCAATTCGTGGGTCGTAATTATCAACATCCGGAAGAATTACAACAATGACCATGTCTTTACTTAGACGATATTCAAACTCAGTAAGAATTCTGTGTAGCCCTATTTAAATAATTCTCCTCACATTACTCTTTGTAGCCCCATTCCGACCCGAGTTTTTCTACGACTTTCCTCCGTCGATGAAAAACATCAAGAAATGTTGCTCCGCATGACCAGCAATCGGCCTAACCATCAAGTCCCCGATTCAGGAATTCCTAGTTGGAATTCCGAAAAAATGAACAGTTGCAGAAACAGCTGTAATTTTTAGGATGTCTCTCTACGCGCAGCGTGTTTGTTGACATACGATCGCAGAACGAAGCTGTCATACGTCCCGCATCGTTTGAGCAGTGCACATACACTTGAGTTACAAGAAGTATATGGGCCAATGGTCGGTTGAAGCACCATCAAAACGATCATTAACTTCATTGGTAAACAATGATACATAAAAAGTGATAAAAATATACAAAGAACTAGTTGATTACCCTAGCTAGATTGCACGGGATTTTTCTAAGACCTTCTCTTACTCAGGAAAAAATAAAATCTATCTGTATATTAAGATCAAAATACGTTTACTTACTGGTTTTTAAAATCATGTACAGTATCCAAATTTTTCAAATTCATTATAATACATACTTCAAACAAAACTCGACTGTATCCACTACACCATCTCGCGGGGGCCGCGCCAGTCAAATATTCGCTTCCGAGGCATGTCGCGGCTGCAGTATTTCATTAAAATTCTTGTAAAATATAAACTTTTCGTCGAAATTTTACGATTTAAAGACAATTTTTATATTTGTTAAATGCACAAAAGAAATAACGCATGAATTTTTTGATGATAATTTATTTTTCCCTTCTAATTACTCCCTTAAATTGAAGTATGTTGACGCTTCTATTTTTAATAAAGTTCTATCGATAATTTAGGTTAATTTTTGTACATGAACATATGCTGTTGCTGACTATTTTGTAGAATTCTTTGAGGCAAACATTGTTGCCATACATAGTTGTCACCTATCTTTAACCGTTTAGGCAGTGTAAGCGAATATAACTCTATTTTCTCGATTTTATCGACATTTACCGCGAAAAACCATTTGTATCTTTCTTATTGTAGTGAACTCAAACAATGAGATCATACAATTTATCCATATCCGAAAAATTTTGATTACTATGGACATAATTACTTGGCCATTAGATTCACATTTCAGATTCCCTTTTTGTTATTGCCTCGCTCGAAGTACTAAATTTATTCATATTTCTATGATCATTTACATCTGATTGTTTCACTATTTTATCAGTTTTTAACAAATGTATTATTTTTCTCCGTTTTCTTATAGTTTTGTTTTATATTTGTTGATTAGTGTTATATTTTGTTAATTTGTTGTGTATTTTCGTTAATGAGTTTGATAGTAACGCCATTGGAATCTCTTTTAGAAAAAATTAACAGATTTGTTCAGACAAATGTTTGTACTTCTTTTGTCAACCAACGAAACAACTTGGGAACGTTCTGAAAATAAATTCTTTTGTTAACAAACTGAAATAATTTAAAATTTAGAACTTTTTCTTTGAAGCAGTATCTTTTTGCATGCAATTTGTAAAAGATACTGACAATATTTTTAAACATTTTTTCAGGTACCCTAAGATTATAAAAAGAAATTCATTCACGGGCAATCTTTCAAATTAAGAGCAAATTTCGCTTATATGTCTGTAATCCATCACAATTACGATATAAAATAATAACAAATTTTTGACAGGAGTACAAAATCTTCTTGGTGTCACCCAGTCAGTCCCGTCATGAAAACAATTTGAGATGGGAAGGCATAATTTATATCTTTTTAAATTAATTCACAAAAGTCTTGAATTTATTGGATGGAATGAGCAACTAATTGCGAAAAATATGTAGTATTGTTTCGTGACGATGCTGATTCCCGACAATTTGAAGTGCCGGAAATGCTTATAGATTTTTGGGAAGTCGTTCCGCTGAAGGGAAAAGTCATTGTTGTACGAAGTAGTTGGTGGATTAGATATATTTGAAATTAAATATAAAAATAGGTATTACAAAAATTACCATAACATGATGAAGGACTAGTGACTTTATCGGGATGGCAGTGATGTTAAAAGACTGTGGTTAAGCAGGACGACACATTATGTTGCAGAACACGCGAAACCATTGATCTGCTACAAGAAAACTTTTCCACGAGGATCAACTCACGCAATGGCAACAAGAAGCTTGCAGGAGAAGTGTTGAGATTTGATATGGCGCTACTTCTTTTTTGGTGGGTTTGTTGTATCTCGAATTAACGTCAATAAATCATTAGAAGTTCTTGAGCAGTAATCTGAGTTCATGCACCGCAAAAAGCAAAAAACAAGCAGCAGTCAAAAGTGAAATCTTTGAAAAGTTCATTGAAAGTGCAAAAAAAAATTGGACGGTATTTTTCTTCGAGTCGTTGTCTATCAAATGAACCTCATTAAGATTCTACGCGATTCCTGTACTAAAATGTATAATCTTTGGATTTATAGGTACATTTTACATCACATTTTACATTATTTTTCGTCTTATAAATTAGTGTTTATGATTAATTGTAAATTTATGACATCTTTGTATATTTATATTTTATTTACCTTAAATCTAACGGTATGAAACACACTGAAAAAAATTATTGCTACATTATCACTGTTTTTATAAACATACAAATATTATCATAATACCTAAGGAAACACCAATTTTTGTTAACAATTAACTGTTTTGTTATTGTTCCCACATTTTATCCTTAAGTATTTTGTTTGCTATAATGTACTTTATCATACATACTGAGACAGTCAACTATATCTGCCCTATAGTTTATAGTGATCTTAGACTTCTTTATGCATCTCATAGTTGAAATAAAATCAAAAGGATGGACATATTTAATGTTTACCGGTTTATGATAATAGCATATTATCTACATCAATTTAGTGTTATTCCGCGTGAGCATATGCATCCAAAGCTGTTTTATTCTCGTTAGTTTTTATAGTGTACTCGTGTTGGGACTTCTTAGCTTTCGAATATTGTGTTGAATAACCTACATACGCTGACGGAAAAAAATCCCAACAGCAAGAAAAATTATTGTAGAATAATGAAATTTCGGCAATACATTTGTCTAGGTAACATATTGATTTATTAAAATTTCAAGATCACAGGTTAATGTAAGAGCGAGAACAACTATTTCAAATGTGAAACGCTGGTATATTAATAACTGGTGTAACCGCCAGAATTTTGAGTGCAAGCGTGCAAACGAGCATGCATTATGACGTACAGGTGCCGGATTTCAGTTTGTGGGATGGAGTTCCATGCCTGTTGCACTTAGTCGGTCAATAGAGGGACGGTTAATGCTGGTTGTGGATGACGCTGGAGTTGTCGTCCAATAGTGTCCCACACATGCTCGATTGGAGAAAGATCTGGTGATCTAGCAGGCTTAGGAAACATGTCGACACTCTGTGGAGCACGTTGGGTTACAACAGCAGTATGAGGGTGAACGTTATCCTGTTGAAAAACACCCCCTTGAATACTGTTCATGAATGGCAGCACAACAGGTTGAATCACCAGAATGACGTACAAATTTGCAGTCAGGGTGCCTGGGATCATCACGAGAGTTATCCCACAAAATTGCTTTCCAGACCATAACTCCAGGTGTAGGTCTAGTGTGTCTAGGCCGCAGATAGGTTGGTTGCAGGCCTCCTTCTAACCAATATACGGCCATCACTGGCGCCAAGGCAGAACCGGATTTCATCAGAAAACACAAGAGATCTTCACTCCATCCTCCAATGAGCTCTAGCTTGACACCACTCACGTCGCAAACGCTGTGGTTTGGAGTCACTGTAATGCACGCTGCAGGGCGTCTGGCTTGGAGCTGTCCTTCAAGTAACCGATTTGGGACAGTTCGTTGTGTCACTGTGGTGCCAACTGCAGCTCGAATTTCTGCTGCAGACGCAGTACGATGCGTCACAGCCGTACGCCGAACACGGCGGTCTTCCCTCTCAGTAGTGCCACGTGGCCGCCCGGAACCCGGTCTTCCTTGAGACAGTACCTTTCCTTGACCCTTGCTACCAACAATCATGCACAATGGTTACATTCCTGTCAAGTCTTTCTGCAATATCGCAGAAAGAAAATCCACCTTCTCGTAACCCTATTAAACGACCTCGTTCAAACTCAGTGAGCTGTGGATAATGGCTTCTTCATCTTCTTAAAGACATTCTTCACTAACGTCGACTCACTACGTCAAGTCTCAACGATAAATAACACTCATGAACTTTACAGCGCGTATTTAAAGTACAACTGATTTGAATATTATTAGTGGCGCTACTAGCGCCACACTTATGCACCAAGCACGAAATTTGAATAGACGCCATCTTTTAAATGTATAACAACTCCAAATTTTGTTTATCTAGCACAACTCCTTCTTGGTGTTGGGATTTTTATCCTTCAGTTTGTCTAATCCAGGCATTGCGTTACAACCAAGAATCCATTGATACTCACTCCTGTAGAGCATTACACGGTCTCCGTCCTCACTTTGGGAAAGAAAGATTCTTCACTAGAATATGTACTATAACTTACACCGCAATACATAAAAATATACGAATTAAACTTCATATAATGTAACACATACTCAAAAATAGCAATAAATTAACCAACTACCAAATTATAAAATTAAAGATGATCAGAAGAAGAGAGAAATAGAAAATTTCAGACTACATGACAATCAGTATTTTAAAACTCATGAAAACAATAAATCAATATTAAACCTAAAAAAAGACAATAACTGTTTACATTAAGCACGAGCCAGTACTCGGTTAATCCGTAATTTCTTTTATCTCGTGATAATTCTTCTTTGACACATTTATCCGAGCTAGCAACTAAAGAACTCCTTAATGAACATTCTGTATCGAGCCCATTACTACTTATCCGTGCACTTGCCTCCAGCCTCTTTATAAATAAACTCACCAGTGTAGAGAGGATAGATGGTGTTGATTGAATCCATTCATGAAGTTCATCCAGTTCATTGCAAGAGACAAATGGTCTTTCAGTATGGCTAGAATTTGTTAATTTTTTTAAAGTTGTTCATTTGGAATTGATCAAAGATTGTTGTTCATTCGCAATTTCTGTTAGGTGTTTCAGTAATTATTAAATAAACCATAAACTCCAACATTCAAGAACAGCGACACCGAGACGGGGAGCACGCAGTTTGCCCCAGACTTTAAGAAAGCGGACCCTTTGGGTGACCTCTGATGTGGATAAACGAGTAACAATTTTATAGAAGATCAACAAAAATTGAAAAGTTGTCATAGACACCGGAATATAACACTCATTGTTTCGTTGCTTTCGGTTCAGAGGAATAGGATAAATCATGGTTGTTGGGTAATTGTCGATTAACATAATAACTGTTGATTAATTTTTGTCAGTAGTAGTAAAGTGTCTAATTGAAGAAAATTACGGTTTGTTCGTGTACACATAAATGTGTAATTACTTAAATATTTTGTTATTAAGTTATTCATTTATGTCTTGACATCTACTTTGCCCAATCTCTCTCTCTCTCTTTATGTATATAAAAGCGAAATACCACTCACTGATTAAACACGAAATATCAGAAACTAAAAAGCCTACAAACTTGAAATGTGGCAGATAGGTTCCTTTTAGGGAGTAGACATCCACTAAGAAACGATTTTATGAAATCCATCCCAAAGGAGGTGAAATGGGGGTTGGAATGTTTTATTTATATATCCCCCGCATAACTCTGGAGTGTCTGGAGCAATTTCAACCAAACTACATACACAGATGACTGACTATATGACAACAAGCACTATGGGAGTAGGACATCCCTTGCACACCTAAAAAGGGGATGACAGGTAAAAATAATGAAAAAATCTTATATTAGATTTGAAACCAAAGTTTTTGGTGGCGTTGAGATGGATAAGAGCGCCCCTGGTGCTTTATAAATTCCCAATCAGTCCACATTTCATACAATACACCCCTAGCATCCCTGGGGTAGGGGTGGGAATGTAGGATAGGTAAATATAATAAAAAATACACCGATATTGGTGTTGAATAAATCATTTTTGGGACCGCTGAAGTCGAGTGATACCCTCATTGCCAGATAAGTACTCGATCACCCCCTATAAAGAATAAACACCTTTTGTGTTGGGAGTGAGTAGGAGTAAAATGTAAAAATCGAAAGTGGCCGATATTAGTGTTGAGATCGTAGTTTTTAGGGTTGCTGAAATTAATAGTGATGTTCTCGAAGGTGTTAAAGATCACAATCAGCCGTATACATTCCAGCGCTCTAGGAAAGGGGATGCCATGTTCCAGATGAGATCACATAGGAGCACTGTATAGTTAGACCTAGGGGTGGAAAGGGCAAGACGTAAAAATAACGTAAAAAGACCTATATTAGATTCGAGTCCATGGTTATTGTGTATTCTGAGATGAATAATTTTATTCCAATGACATTATGTACCTTTCAAACCATATTATCAAAAATGTCCAATAAGAAAATATTTAAAAACATATACCCCTAAGGTGGTGAAACGGAAAAGTGGTGTTTTCTAAAAACTTTTATTAAAATTACATCAGTGAAAATAAGGGATTTTGGATACACATCAATACCATCAAACTTCCAACATTAATGGATAACACTCTTGGTAGATACTAATGAGGATATGAGAAAAAATAAAATTGGAGACATATTACAGAATTCACGCGAGCAAGCTGCGGGTACTCAGCTAGTAAGTAATATTTGCCTACCGAATGTACATGATAAAAAAATTATTGAATTGTTTTAGGACTACATTCATTTACTATAAAGGGTTTGGTGGCGGGGGGTGGAAGAAGTGGGAGGAGATGTGATAGGGTTCAAAATTTAGGATCTCCTCAGGCCTTGGAACCCGTCTCGAGGGCTCATCCAAGAGCGGAAAGTTGTATGAGCAACAGGGTATAGAAGATAGAGTAATGTGATGGTCTTTAGTCCATTTTGTATTATTTATTACTACTTTCTTCATATTGCTTTAAATTTTGTTTCATCACAGTTTCATAATACCGATAAGAAACAAGTAAGGATATATTATCTTTAAATTTTTTGGACACCCTCGTAGTTAGACAATGAAAAACTGCAGGTTGCAACAAATGTTGTGTTGGAGCATATCTTGAGCCATCGTTCAAGATGGTGAATGAGCTAAGTCATTTTGAAGCCATTATCTCCGTTCTTATCAAAAGACGCGGAATATATCGAAAAATGTGCGTAAGCATTTCTAAATGATAGTCAAGTGTCATTCATTTGAAATAAAAATGGAATATATCGGACCGGATGTTTCGGATTGTTTTTTTTTTCTCTTTGAAATAAGATGTTTATATTTACTTTTTTTGAATCACAACCAGTGATTCAATATTTTACACGAGATTTAGAAGACAGTTGAATGTTTCACCAAATCTAATACGTTTTTCTGCCAAATTTATTATTTTTCATACAGCGCATTGTTGATTTTACTTTTTAAAATAATGAAACTAGCTTATTTTTTTGGAGAAAAACAACGACTTAAAGCTGTTGTTACTTATTTCGCATTATTTGTGGTTCACCATGCACTTGCAAACGAATTGCAAGCACGGACATTTTAGTTCGTAGACAAACGTTACCTGGTAGTGATTTAACTTCGTGAAATGAAGGGTGGCAGGGTAACAAAACGCTAGGCAAAGCCGCGCGCCCTCACAGTAAAGAAGTTCCCCACTTCCTGTTTCAGTGGAGGGGGAGTGGTAACGTAAAGCTCTCAGTGAAAGCTTTGGAACGGACGGTTTCCGATCGCGTGCAGGCCCATACACGCGTCCTTAGTTATCTGCTCACGCCATACACTGGAGAAACCCGTACATAGTGCTTCACAAAAAATAAATTAAAAATAACGTTTGTGCGCTCAGTTGCTTTGTACTATTACAACTACTTAGCAGTAAGTATTAAGTGAAGATAAAATTCAAATTGTAGTAAAATTTTTGAAAGTTATAAAGCTAGTATCTTCAGTAACATACAATGATAT
>NNCF01128065.1:14533-24681 GCA_002313205.1 Laupala kohalensis
TTTTTTTTGTTTTCAAGTTGAAATCGCAATAATGTTAATTCTGCTTATTTTTGTCGATTTGAGATATGTTAGTGATTTAATCTTACCTACTGTAGTAAATAAACTACATAATAATCAATCCCCATAACAACGCACTGCTACGTAGTTGTAGGGCTTTTCAACCATGGAACCAATGCAATAGGATCAAGGAGACCAATGAAACCCATCATGTAACAAGCTAGTACTAGAAAAACACAAGGAAGAACTAGTAGATAAACATGTGACGCAGACTGCTTCAGGGAAAACGGGAAAAACTGACCTAATCCAACATTCGCGTCACTAGACATCGGGTTTCAAGGTCATTAATAGCTTTTAAAGGATAAGAGAAATGTTTACAGATCTTTCAATCACGTAACAGCAGCGTAGTGAAAGTGATTTCATAGAGATTATTACCGTTAGGAAGGTTTCGTGTTCGAATCTGTATCCCGCCTCCCATTTTCATTCAACATAATTAATCTGTTATCTGGCGGTGTGGTTTACTGTAATATACGGGATTTCTGTATTAATGAAGGATAATATAGAAAAATGGCAATCCCGTCGCTGAAAGACACAAAGGAAGAGAGGAGAGATACTCCTGTAGGACAGTTAGCTCAAGTGAAATGAATTGAAGGGGAATGTACAGAACGTAGGAGGAAGGGAAAGAATAATACTTTGAAGGATAAGATATTCGGAAGAAGAAGAAGAAGAAGAAGGAATAGAGAAACAACTATATGTACACGTGGAGAAACCTAATTCTAAGAATTGTAATGGAAATAGGTGATTATATTGAAATTTTCAGAAAAGAAAGGAAGAAATAGTTACTCCTATAAGGAGCAAATAAATACGAGCGGTGTGAGAGGAGAACGTTCAGAGGTCTGGAGTCCGGACCAACACGAGGAGTATGAGACGAATAACTCAAAAGTATTTAAACAAGAGATCAGAGAAGAGGAACATGTAAATTTCTCATAGAGAAGTAATGAGGTAAGATGTGACTCCTCTTCTAGTTGAAATGAAACAAAAAGTGATCGTCAAATGTGTCCAGGAATTTCATCGGTTGGAGGAAAAATGGACCAACATAAGTCTACAGTCCTTAAGGAAGAGAGAAAGGTGAGCGGTGGAAACGTAAAGCGGAATTTGTCGTAACTCCCGCAAGTTTTATATGCGGTTTCTTAATGACATATGGATCACGTGAATAAGAGCGTTGGCGTATTGGACATTGCTGGTTTCTCTTTCCATTTCACGACTCAAGTGCAAAAAGTGGAAGCGTCGCAAGTGCGAGCGACGAAAGTAGCAGGTTATGGAAACGTTTACGCTCGGATGCCCCTGACGCTTCTCTCTTTACATAGGCCTCTACCAAGGATTATAGAGTCCTGTAAGAAGATACAGCGCCAGCGACGTCCAGGGTTTTTGAGCGCGGTTTTTTCTCATAGCTTGTGCTCGCAAGGCTATAGCTTCTTTAAGTACACTGAAGAGTAATAAGAAAAGTCAGCTCAGTGCTATTTACGTCCAATGGAACAGCGCTCTGAGTTACGTGATCCACACCTACATATGGTGGAACTGGAGAAACACCGCATAGTTTTCGGGAGTAATGAGAAATTCCGCATTACATTGCCTCATATAGGCCTCTCAAGTCAAACTATCCCACAAGAGGCCCCGAAGGTGCCCAAGAGGTTCACGGAGAGTAGGAGAAGGAGGAGGTGTGGTCAGCATCTCACTCCGGTAGGTCTGATCTCAGGATAGACCCGGAACTCATTATACTGCAGGCTGAGTAGGCCTGGGCTGAACCCAGACATGTAGGTCTCAACTAATATATAATATTGAGAGCATCGAAGAGCACATACCTTTTCCTTCATGCGTAGCCCATGCAACACTTGCTCGATCTCCAGTTTCCAGTCCTCCTGCATCGTGTGGAAGCTCTCGTGCGGCGTCTGAGTGAAGGCGGAGTGCGCGATGGAGTCCAACGCCTGCAGCACCAGTTCGAAGTGAGGACGACGATGAGGATCCGACTCCCAACACGCCTCCATCAGCGCCCTCCACGGCTGAGGACACGTCGACGGGATGGGCAGCGTCAGCTTGTTGACGGCCACGCCGTACGCCACGGCCAGCGCGTCGATGCCCTTGTACGGCGTCTCGCCCGTCAACAGCTCCCACAAGAGCACGCCGTAGCTGCAAACATGGCAGCCAACCGCATTCAAGCATCTCACCTCGGAACACGTGAAATATCTTTACAAGTGATGTAAAAATGCTACGGAAAGTTCACTGGAAATCAAAGTAAACTTGCATCACTTTTGTTTTTGTTTTAAGTTGGTCGTATTTTGTAAATACGAGTTATTTTTTCATAAGACACAATGAATTCATATAATTCAATTATAATTGCAATTATTTCATTTAGAAGGCCGGTGAGATATGTTCTTCCAATTGAAATCATACGAAGTACATATGAACTCGTTTGTCCGGGACAAACCGCGTCTTAGTAGATAAAACTACCAACGTTTCGTCCACCATGCTGCGGCCTTCTTCAGGGCAATGTCAGAGTCGTACAGACCTCGTAGAGTATGACAGCGACTTAGGTCTGTACGAATCTGACATTGCCCTGAAGAAGGCCGCAGCATGATGGACGAAACGTTGGTAGTTTTATCTACTAAGACGCGGTTTGGCCCGGACCAACAAGTTCATACTGACACCGGCCGCGGAAGCCTACTTTTATAGTTTATGTTAAATATATATTACTTTGTTTATTTATGTCGATTTAATTCTACCTACGCCTTGAGTACTGCCTTAAATACCTCACGATGTCGGCCAAATGCGAGTGGATAAAGGGTGTGGCGTAGTTAACACAACTATGGGCATGTCGAAAACTATTGTTAAGATTGACTATATAATTTATTTATTGCATTCCTGACCTAAACTACTGCAAATCACTACCCGAGAAATGTAGGTCCAGTTACGTAACATTAATGGTGAGGTAACAATCCCAGTATCGTCCCAGCATTCACCTTAAATACCTCAGTAATACGGCTGAACCCGGTGGCTGTGGGGTTAGCGTACTCCCTCACCACCAACTCTCTCTCTCTCTCTCTCCGATTTCAATTCCCGGTGGAGACAGAATTTTTTTTTGTAGTTTTTCACATAAATGCCTCAGTTCAAATACGGCTGCGACGATTGAAAAGGAAACGTTTCGTAAAGTTCTTCTATCCACCTCCTACTACTCCGAGTATCAGTAACTCAATTACTAACTACTCCTACTAACACCTCCACGTGGGCCAAGATGATGGTAAACCCACCTACTAACAATAAATAACACCCAACTCCTATCTCCTATCACCTCAAGTAGATACTCTTCAACAGGACGCTACTTTCCCTTTTACAAACGTCACAGTGGAAAAAAAAAAGTAACGGCTAAATGCGAATGACAAAATGGTGTGCCATAGTTAACACAACTATGGGCATATCGAAAACCTACTGTNATATCGAAAACTACTGTTAAGATTGACTACGAAATTTATGTTTTCGGTTCCTGACCTTAACTTTGTCAACTCAGAGGCACGTAGATTCACCACCGTGAAGTTAATGGTACGGTTATGTTGATACCGTCAATCTTGTGATAATTTTCAGTCAGGAACCGAAATGGCGGCGAGCCGGGAATCGAACCCGGGCTCTTGCTTTGATTGCAGGGATGTTAAAGTCTGGGTGGAAATGGTGTTCAGTGACTAGAAGTGTCATGAAACATTATTTCTATTACATCGTTTTAGTTTCTTAAGTTTATCTTTCTGATGACAGAGGTAGCTTCATTTCACTCTGAAATTAACAATAGTTAGCAACTCTTTTCAAACGCGCGCTTATTCTAAGAACCGATTCTTTAATTGGGAATCATTGTCCATGCAACGAATCGTTTGTCGATCGGGGCGGGAAGAGTTGTGTATAAGATTCAGTGTAGTGAACGTGAAGAGTTGTGTGTGTTGGTGTAAAACATTCGTTTCGTAAAGTTCATTTATTAGTGTAACGCTGTGCGTAAATAAAGTGTATTACAGTTTCATTTGAAACGCGAAGAAAAAAATCAACTTTATAACTTCGATGCCATCAATTGATACAGATTACACACTTCCTGCAGTTTCTCTGTGGTAAGAAAATTCAGTTTTATTGAAGTAAAAGCACAGCAGTTCGTTGTCAAACATTGTATAATTATGTTCAGTTGAAATGTGCAGAGGTTAAAACAAATCTTGATGAATTTTAATCGTAGAAGGCGAGATAACGTTAAGCATTTTCTTTTTCTAAGGTGTTGCGAGTGTTTGGTTAAGGTGCAATAGTCGAAAACATCTTACGAGGATACTTGAAAGACATTTGAACACTCCTTACGACAAATGAAGTCTGTTGATGCCATGTTGTTTCGTACACCTACCTCTTGGCAAACAAGATACTTTATTATTATTATTATTATTAATCTTTCATGTAGTAACTATATCGAAATCATACAAAACTGAAAGAGATCTCACGAAGAAAATTTATATTCTAAGTTTCGTTAATTATCAAATGTATTATTAAATTCTCAAAAATTCAAATCATATATTTTTATTTCAAAATGTGAGGTTGTAAAGACGAATTATTTTGACGCATTTTTTTCTCACAAGCACGTCTGCCTACTGTTATGAAATACTTCTTCTCAGTATTTTTCGATTCCTAACTATGCTGTCAATACATATCAGCTCGGGCAAGGGAAAGTAAAAAGTAATAAAGATTAAAAAAACAACAACAAAACTGTACGTCGATTTATTAGTCCGTAACATAATTATTGAATCTCAAACATTTTTTAAAATCGAAAATATTATTATATTGACTACATAAGAGAGTTTGTCAGTCCCCAAAAGTAGAATAAAGCTAAAAGTTTACAAAAAATTGTTTTCTTCATATATTTTTAACATAAAATTCATTAATTTAACAAATAAACCCGTCAAAATAGTTATGAAAAAATTTCTCTAAATACATGTATTAAAAATGTAAAATTATTTTTAGAATAAATAAATCGGAGCGTAGCTCGGTCCCCAGATGTTGTCCCCTGGGACCATGACGCCTCGAGTGACAGTCAAGAGTGCGACGTTGTCATTTTCCGTGAATACTGGGATGAGAACGACATTAAATTCAAGTACAAAGTAAGACACCGTCGCAGGAGTGGGATATGGAGTGGGATGGAGTGACATACCTCCAGACGTCGCTGGCTTTGCTGAAGGTAGACGTCTTGATGACTTCAGGGGCCATCCACGCGTACGTGCCGGCCGCTGACATTCGCGTCGTCTTGTACACCTCCCTCGCCAAACCGAAGTCCGTGATCTTAAGCGTCTTGTACAAGAGGTCATCGTTCTCTATGGGTTCGCTCAGCAACACTACAAGAATACAAGAAACAACATTATTATAACGATAAAAATTTCACGGAAAACAAAAGGCAAACACTCATACAAAAATACAATAATTATATACATTTTAAAGTACTTCTGGAAAGTAAAGTTAGTCACATCATTCAAAAATATACTTATGATTTTAATTTATGAACATATGATGACTAACCCCACCGGTGGCGCAGGTGGCAGTGTTGTCGCATATCATCAAGTCGTCCCGGGTTCGATTCCCAATGAGGTCAGAAAAATTTGTAGCTTTTTCACATTAATGCCCCAGTTCCTAGAGCTGTGACTACTGAAAAGCAAACATTCCTTCCTCTATCCAGCTCCTCCTAGTATCAATAACTCTAACTATTACTAACTACTTCTACTAACCCCTCCTCGTGGACCAAGTTGNGCCCAATTACTAACAATATTCCATAACTCCCAACTCCTATCGCTCCATGTAGATAAGCTCCAATAGCACTAAGCTACATTTCCCATTTACAAATACTACAACAAAAATGACCTCTATAGCAATTATTTTTAAAATTAGTCTAGGGTTTTGACTAGAATTAAAACTAATTTCATCTATATAAAACACTCGGAAAGAATTTATTTTCTAAAATAAAATCTTTTCTCATTATATCAAATGTCTGAATATTACTAAAATGGTCAGCGAAATAGGGTTTTAAAGCAACAATCGACACAAACGTCCGTTAATAGAAATTTTTAACTTTTAAAAGATGTAATATACTCGTACGCAGTCTACCTGAAGAACTCTACCTGAAGAGAGAACCAGGATACGGAGAAAGCGATATTGTTTTCGCTTAAAGTGAAGAATAGAAGACTAGATACTTCAGATTGTGTAAATTATATAAAAAGAAAAAAAAAGGAGTTAATCATAAATAATCTTTATTTCATTTTAATTTCATTGTCGGATAAGATTAATGTCGAAGTTTCTACATATTACGTAACCCCCCATCCCCCCCCCCCCCACATTTTGAATTCAAAATGAAAATTGAAGTATCGAGGAAGGGATCTCGCATCTTCACCGGTCATAATATAAATATGTGTATTTCGACGAATCCAAGAAGAATGTTTTCGCGAGATTCCGAAATAATTTCTAGAAGTCTTAGTGCCATCACAATTTATCGGTGATAAGAATTCTTCCTTTTCCTTCCTTACCACTTCGAAAACTGTCCTTGAACTTGCAAGTCTACTAGCTATGACAGCCGGCAATTATGTTATTTCAAGGGGGAAATATTGCAGTTCTGGAGCCGATGATTTAAAAGATATAGAAACATTTAGCCGAAAGAAAAAAAAAAAACGTTAAGAGAGGGGTTAAGAACTTACGGGGATAAAAACTTCATTTTAGAATTCAGTTTTATTTTGCCAACAGTATTTTTCGTCTACGCTAACATGGTTTGAGGAAATGCGCACAGACATTGAATGCGAAGGATGTTTACGAAGTAATCCTCGGCATCGGAGTTGCTACTTTGCGAAGTTGGACTTATGCGCGAAAACAAGACGGAAATAGATCAATAATTCTAATTCTTCTGTGAGACGAGATTGTATGTGGATAATACATGGTGCTGATACCGAATTTATGGTAAAAACTCTAATGGTTGTTACTAGACTTTGTAACAATAATTTATAATATAAGAATGTATCCTGGCCCGGGTTTTTCTCCGTTTTTCCTTCGGATTTCTTATACAGGTTCTCTAGGCTTTGTCTAGGGGCGTGTTTATTGTAACAATAAATCGTGAATTTAGTGTTTTTTCAATTCTTATGATTTTTAAACACTATACTCAGAATAATCTATAGTTCGATAATAACTTGTACATGTAAATTTACAAACATATTGACATTATATATGAATTATAACTCGCAGCTAACTTTTTATCTTATCTAGGAACTTTTGCTGATATTTTTGAATCCGCCTCTGCCTTAGGAATTGCCCTTGATCGGAATTGATGGAATACGTCCCTTGCTTGCTTCCGGAGAGTAAATTAGTTTATTGTCCTCCACGTGGTCATATGCAGTTTGTACTGTTTTTTGACAATTCATATATAATGTCAATATGTTTGTAAATTTACATGTACAAGTTATTATCGAACTATAGATTATTCTGAGTATTGTGTTTAAAAAAATCATAAGAGTTGAAAAAAAACACTAAATTCACGATTTATTGTTACAATAAACTCGCCCCTAGACAAAGCCTAGAGAACCTGTATAAGAAATCCGCCTCTACCCACATAATACAAAACTTGAAACGTATGTACGTCATTTTGAGTTTCTCCAGCACCAAGAATAAAGAAACCCTTGAGCATGCAACGAGAGAAACAGATCGAAACGCCGCCAGTCAGTGTAGTCACCTTTAGTTACGGGTATTACTAACACTTCATATTAAATGACGTTTCTTCGATAATGTAGGTTAACTTTTGTAGATACATAAATGCTGTCGTGTATTCTTTGTAGAACTCTCCGATGCAAACAATATTGCCACTCATAGTTGTAACCTATCTCTAACCGGTTAGGCACCGATTATACCTCTCTTTCTTTCCGTTTTCACGGACATTTATTGTCGAAATCACTTTCTATACTTCTCTACACACGTTTTAAAAATCAAAGTTAGGGTATGTTCATCCTGGACATCTAAACTATCTCCTTGTTTAAATTTCATCGCGATCGGTTCGGTGGTTCAGTCACGTGATTAGGTAACAAACAGATGCGCTTTGGCGTTACGCATTTAAATATTAGGATTTAATATTAAACAAATAATTCGATATACTTCTGTCAACGGTTCAGAATCCTTTCGTCCGCAGAACAACCTTAAAAGAAGTTTCCCTGGTGAGCCGTTCTGTTTTAGCACATCCCCGACTCCGTCCGTGCCCTTGGGCGATGCCCTGGCCTTTTGCAACCTTCACAGCAGAGCGCGCAGCGGTCATTCACGTGACATTTGGAGCTCAGGAGACGGGGTGGGATGGGGNATGGGGGATGGACACGTGCCTCGCACCCTACGTCGACGGAGAGGAATAGTCGATTTCCCACGAAAATGGAACCCGCAACAAAAAGATTTCGCCGCAGAAATACAATAATAAATTAAAAACTTTTATTTAAGCCACGAACTAAAACGAATTAGTACAAGTTTTTTATTAAGGTAATGTAATGCCCAATGATAGTACCTCCATAGTACGTTCTTACAGTTCTTTATCGCTAAAAATTATTATACAGTTTTTGTTGAATTGTTTGTCTTCAGAAAACTTGTCGCAGAAAATATTTTATACAAAAAGTAGATACGCCATTAATTTCACGGTTGGTAAAAGTAAGTGCTTCAGGAAGTATTTCCTTTACGTCTAGTATAGAAAGTAGCTTATACTAATCAAAGTGAAATTATTTGGAACATCTGTTGCGTGGAAAAAGCGAAAAAAAAAAAAAAAAAAAAAAATTATCGATGAAACTATCTGATACTTCAAAGAATTCTTCTTAAAAGGGTTATTGCAATTAAGATACAAAGGATGGTCAGTATTGATTAAGTACAAGAGCAGAAAAAAACAATTAAAACAGACTACTAGTCTAGAGGCGTGACTGTGAAGATTACTAATGTGTCCGCCAGAGCTGAATTGCGTCACGTGATCGAATCGTAGAAGAAAAGGTGTTTTGTGAACAAGATGGTTTTCAAGTACCCAAGATAACCCTTAATGGTTTCATGTTCCTTTTATCAATTCCAGAACTCCTTGGGGTAGTTCTGGTAGTGTAGTAGATAAAATTTGTAACTAACAAACGACTATAGTGTCACCGTCTCTGAGATGACCCTCGAATCGTATCGAATCCATTGTTGAGGAACACAATAGAGTAACATTTGAAGAGCAGCGTCATAACAGAAGAAAAGGCCAAGTGGAGGGGGGGAAAAGATGGCGCGATGGGTCGGCGACCCCTCGGACACACGTCAGCATAGTGTGGAAACAGAGAAAAATCGCAATGCGAAACAAGTCCAGGGGAGAGATTTTGGAAATGTATCTCCGCGCCCCGTTCCTAATAACATTAGGTTACAATAATATTGTATGCTAAATTAAAATTATTTTATCATACGAAGTCTATTAAATCCGTCAGAGCTACTAGACTTAAGAACCATGAAATTTTTTTTTCTTTCAAATGATAGTTGAACCCTTCCCTATCCACTGGCGTTGAATTTTTATACCGTTACAGCGCAGATTTTTTGAATATAAATTACTATGGGTTTATAGGGCGGAACTTTCGTGGGGCTATGTTTCTGGCAAAAGTTTCGGCTCAACGTAACGAAAAACATGGCAACTGTAAACAGGAACGCAGTGACATTAATATTTCAGTACCTTACGCGGCATTTACAAGAATAATTCACAAAAAAACTGAGGAAAATGCCGTTCTAACGGAAGTGGCGGCCGCATCACGTGACCGAAGACAACACGACCCTCGTGAAGAGAGTCGAAAGAAAATCTAAATTTATTATCATGTTTTAAAATGACAAAATAATTGTCCTCTCCCAACAGTAGATACGATACAAAAGAGTGAAAATGCCGACTGCCAGTGTTCAGTGACAATTCCGTCCAATGCAAGTGGAACGCTCACGTCCTTTGTAGTTTTGAAAAGGACCGATAATTATTCTGTAAAAGTTTATTATTATTATTATTATTTCTTTTTTTCAACATATCCCCCGTTACTTTGTTTGTGGTTATTAATCAATGCATTTGAACTTTTATTTAAAGAAATATTATTGAA
>NNCF01128065.1:25075-39980 GCA_002313205.1 Laupala kohalensis
AGAAAAAAAATAGAGGCTGAACCCTGTCTTCTATGTGTCTTAGTGTTCTTTGTATACAAAAGACGAGTCGACGTGCTCGCCCTACAGAGAGCCACGTTCCCACTTTCTTCTTTCCTTCTCAGATGAATCCTTTATATATTCGCTTTGCGGCGAAATGCATTCGTTCCTTTTTGTGCCTTCTAAGTTTTACTAATGAGATGGATATTTTGTAGGTTTTCTATGTCTCAAATGCGAACTACGCACAGGCCAAACATCTGAAGACCACCAAAAAAGGAAAGAAAAAAAAACTTCAAACACATAATCAGGAATATTAATTGTTAACTTAACGAAACATTTACCTTTAAGTGTAAACAATTGTAAAATTTATCGTTCTTCAAATATGACAAGTAAAAAATGCGTTCTTTTTTGACGTTCTGAATATATTTCACCTAATTATTATTATTATTATTATTATTGATTTTCTGTGTTTCTATCAAGGTCCATTCCGGTTCTCCATCAGTTGCGGGATCAGTACCAAGCAATAGTGAGTAAATTTATTCACAAAGATCAATGCTGAGGAAGCTTCTGACAATGTGCTACGTGTTAAGCGCGACTGACTTCTGGATAAGGTAAGCAGTTCCCCCCACCCACCCACTTCATGATCCCTAGGGCTACAAGGTTGTTATAATAATAATAATAATAATAACGGAATAAATATTTCTTAATCACTGAATGAGTTGACCAGATGTAGGGTTCTTTCGCAAATAAAAGCAAAATTCGATTATCCAATTTGCTTTCGAAGTATTGTATTGTTGTTCAGTTATTGAATGATTACACCAAACGCACCCACACGACTCTGGATATCAGCACAACGGAAAATGAACTGGGAAATTAATGTAAAAATAAAGCTATAAATTTTTTTCTGGACCCGCCTGGAATTGAATCCGTGAGGAGCATTCCGCTTCTTTTTTTTAGAACGAAGGGCGAATGATAACACATCGCAAATAGGTGTTCTCCACTGCTCCTGTGTTCCTCTGCATCATACTACCCGCAAATCACATGTGTACTGCGGGATGCTTGCTTACATCACAGCACAGGGGACGACGACTTGTATCATTTATTCTGTCGGGACGAATCACATTCAAATATAGAAATTAAATGCTTATAAACGTAAAAAAACACAAGCGAGAAGACAACTAAGTTCTTGTTGGTCAATTCCTTTTTCAAGTGAACGGAACTTACGAATTTCTTTTATCATCATTCATTATTTTACAAGTCTACTTTCAAACATCGAGGGATTAAATTTTGGACGGAGAATTTGTTCGTATTATTTTGTTCAATTATTCAGATGTGAACAGTTGAATTCGACGGAAATACCTAAAATAGTGTTCATGTAGACAAAAAAAAGGTCTCGCATTAAAACAGTCCTTCCTCTAGATTGTGTTACAGTAGCTTAGCTTACACCATAATTTTAAGGTGTCGTAACAAGACCTCAGAAATAATGACACCAGAAAGTGACGTTTTAACTTTCATAACGAGAAAATAAGGGTGAAAATAGCGATTTATTGTAAACTATGCGACGCGAAAAAGACGTTTACTCAAGGCGTAAGCTACACTTAAGGAAAGTTTTAGATGTAATGAAACAAATTCTAGTCTGTTTTTTTAAATCTTGAATTAAACGTTAACATCTACATGACCATAAAGCAAATGAAAGGATATGTGTCAAACAATCACGTTTTGAACGCCTTAATTACTGTGACCCGAGTCTTGGCAATTCTAACACTCCTAAATACAAATCGACAATAGCACATCGATAACAAGGAAAGTTCTGCAATAGTTATTGAACGCGATGTTTATTAACTGATTAATTTTATTTTTATCGTTATCTTACGTTCGGCACTTTTCAGAAACGTCAGTTTGCAAAAAAAACTAATTCACAAATGTTTTTCTGAAGTATTCACACAAAATGTCTCGAGAAAAAAAAAAAAAAAAAAAANAGTTACACATTTCCGGAGGAATAACGGTGGCGTTTCAAGACTTTAAGGCGTGAATTGTGTTGTTAATCTGATTAGTTTTTACTTCCGGAATCCCTAGTAAACAAACAACATTCCGCGCGCAGAGGCGTAAACAAACGAACAGCTTTAAAAAAATAAATAAAGAACGACGATTCTGTACACGCAGAACAAATGCCATGCGTCTGCAGAAATGTAAAAAGAAAAAGAGCTAGATAAATTCTCTAAAATAGACAGGAAAAAAAGAAAATATTATGTGAATCGGGGATCCTTCTATAAAATTCCTCCCTCAAATATATAAAAGACATTATTAAATTGAATCTCCTCAAATCCATGGTTAAATTTACTTGTTGCACCTATGCTTCTACAACGTAAAATAATTTATTAATTTTAATCAAAATACTTTCAAAATATCTCATAACAATTTTCCTGCATGCTTGTATTGTGTCTTTCTATTCATATACGTTCAGTTCTGGAGGGTTGTGTACATTATATCAGTAGCCCCATCCTGTCCAGGGTGTTTCTCCGGTTTTCTTTAGGGTAGTGATAGATTTTCCAAAGGCGGGAATGTCATTTAATACTTACGATATTATTTATTTCGAATTTTTCTTGCACATATTATCTAAACACTATTCATTTTGGAACAATTATCTGATAACACTACGTATTTTTATTAATATTTTTTAAAATAATTATTTAATCTGCCAATGTCCTTGGGTTCTTGTTGGGATGGTCCCTTCCTTGTTTCCGGAGAGTAAATAATTAGTTTATTATCCTCCCCCCACGTGGTCACATGACGCAGTTTGAAACTGCATTTTTAAATGTGAAGTTTATCATTATTTATAGTTATATCTATCAAGCCTTATGGTTTAATTTTTTTTTAAGGGGCATTTCACATTTAAAAAAATTGAAACACAATTGGCAGCTACGTGAAAAACAAAATTCTAAAAAATATGTGATAACGTCTAACGTCCGTTCAGGTGAAGATGGCGACGAGTCGGGAATCGANAGCGTTAACCACTACACCACTCGTTCGCCTTCCACAACCGTACGCTATTTGTATGCAAGAAATCTATGCATAATTCTAAAAGGACATCACTTTATGGTCCAGGCAATTCTAAACAACGAATTTATTGGTCCGTGAAACCCGAAAGATTTGCCAACCGACAAATGATTTTTTAGTAAACTATAGCACGGTCAATAAAGTTGGACGACGTAAAACTCATGTTAGTTGTAGAGCGATCATTCTGTGTCACGCGGGTAATGACCCATTCCGTACGAGAACGGTCCGATAAACGAGACTCTATCGAAGTACTTCAAACTAACACCCCACTCTAACGCCAGAGGGCACTATTGTATCCACCACGCGCTTCTCTCTCCCCACTCCACCTTACACCGACAGCAACGCCACCGTTAGTTCTTTATCTGCCCGCCGGAGCGCACCGCGAGCGCTTCTCTCGGAATGCCAAGCATTCGCCATGGCACCCACGGGGATTCACGGCAGAAGCGTCGAGGCGGTTAGGGGTTTTGTTTGCTATTCTTTGGCGGAGATAGCACAAGGGAATTGGAGAATACTGCAGGTGGCGAAATACGATAAACATCTTCAGTTATTTAAGAATTAAATTTTTTTTTTAAACTTCTACTCCCTTTTCACATTGTTCTGAAGTATCTTCAGGATTCTTGACCACACATTTAAGACTATGTGTATATGACACGTGTATTACAAATGAGGTATTTATACTCTAAGTCATGTTTCTTTGCTATGATAAAATTCAACTTACGAAAAACCTTAGTCTAAGTGGCTTGATGTTGGTATACAGCTTGTACTCCTCCTTCGTTCATACGAGTAATAAAACTAGTACCTCGCGATAAGTTGGCACGACATTCGGTATTTCTCAAAACTAAAATCTATCACCAATATCAGCCATCAACTCAATTCACTTACTCTTGCACTTGTTCTATTATTAACTTGTATCTCTTATTAATTGTAGAATAATTTAAACATTTTTACCACATCCTTGGGATATAATAAATAACCGAAACATTGGCATAAGTTTGTGTATTCAATGACCAATCCCTGAAAAATATTACATATTATGGTTTAGAATCGTTTATACGGAACTATATACTCAAGAATTCTCCTTTTGAACCTTCTCAGTTCGTTCCAGGTAACGAAGTTTTTACTACCTTCAACAAGTTAGGAACAGACAGACTTGTTTACTCCACTTTTACTTGTCTATCCTCCAAATGTAAAGTTGCTTTGAAGCCCTTTTACAAACATTTTCATCCAACGACGTTAAAGGGGTATTGAAAAGTACATTGAAGGGGGAAAAACAAATAAATTTGGAGCGCAGAGTGACATAATATAACCGAATTTCACATAACCGTTCCTCTTCATTCCCTTAATGAGGAGTTTCTGCATAGCGTACCTGCGAGCTATCGTATACGTTATCCACATGTAAAATGCTTCTGCGCATGCTCAGAAGTTAGCGGTACACTAACGCTCCTAGCGTAGCACGTTACAGCGCATCTGTTTTTCGTATGATGTTAGTGGTACACTAGTGGGAGAGTTCGAGCGTGTCATGGCGGATTCTGGTGTGGATTTGAGGTTATGTTGATTGATATCTGAGGTTATGTTGATGTGCGAGTATGAGACTTGTTGGTTGTGTTGTTTATGCCGTATGAACACGTGCTGGTGTACTCACAGTGCAGTTTACTTGAGAGTACGCTTTTGCAAAGCCGTAGTTCATTTGGATTTACAATTTTAGTATGATTTGAGTCGAAGGTACGCTACGCATAATGCATCTATTACGCTAGATTTTTCCACGTGCGTTACGCGGTTAGCGTCATCGAGCAAGACCCCGTGTACGTTATGAAAAAAACTCTCTATAATTAAAATGGTGGAAGATACAGGATGAGATGTCACCTCTGTGATTGTGGTTGGAGAAATTCAACGGATCCAGATACCCTTCCTGACGCACCTTCCCTAGACTGGTGACATAGGAATACGCTGTGAGGGTGAGTTATTTGGCGGAAAGACAGGCCGATGAAACGGTATAACATCCACCCACCCCCGGTTTTTGAACCCCCGTCATCGCAGGTAGAAACGTAATAAAATTGTATTCACTGCATTTTATCACGAGAGTCAGTGCTCTGTCCCAGATGTAAAATACATTATCAAATACATTCTTGTACCGTTACACAAAAACATAACGGACACATCCGTGACGCAGTGGTAGCGTTTTCGCTTCGTACACATTCTGTTGAGTAGCGAAAGATTTCTGGTTCAATTCCCAATTGATGAAGCGAAGTTTGTAGCAGGATTTTACCCGACGACGGTCGGTTCAGGCAAAAGATCAGACCTGAATCACGTAAAAGTCACTCTGATAGCTCAGGACTAGCATGCTCGCCTGCCTCTGCGTCACTCCGGCGGGGTTTATATCCCGGCGGGACCAAACACATTTGTAGCTTTTCACTTCAACGCCTCCGTCCATAAAGCTCCGACTATTGACTAACTGTCCCTCCCTCCCTCCCTCTATCCACCCCATACTCTTTACAATGACTCTCCTACTCCTTCTAAGCATCTCCACTTCTTACCACCTATGTATCGCTCCATGTAGATAAACTTCAATAGCACTAAGCTGCATTGACCATTTACAAATACTACAAGAAAAAACACGTAACATCATAAGAAGAATACTCTACAGCGTGAATTATCCGAAACGACATCATGGAAGAGAAAAGTATCAAAAGAAATAGCGACGAAGTCGAACTTAAAATAATGTTTACCCACGACTTACTTCGCTGCCAAAATGAGGCTCTCATTGGGTCACATAATTAATGTAGATAAATCTGGATAGAGACATACACATACAACTCGTACACATTTTGCTTACTTTTTGTACAAACGGGGTTGAATTTTGATTACCTGGATCACCCCTGTTAACACTAGATCAGATAATAGACGCCCTACTGCAACGACAAAATGAAATAAGCTATAAACCTAATCAGTCCGCTCCTCCATTTTTTTTTTCATTTCATTGTAGTATTTGTAAATTGGGAAATGCAGCTTAGTGCTGTTGAAGCTTATCTGCATGGAGCGATACGAGGTAGGAGGTGGGTCGGTTAGCTGGGTTCACCAACAACTTAAAGAGGTTTTAGTAATAATAATANTGGAAGAAGGAGGGTTCGCTTTCCATTTTTTTATAAACTGGGACATAAAAATGTGGAAAAAGCCACAATTCTTTCCGACCCCGCAGGGAATTGATCTCGGGATGACTTGGCGGTGAGCAAGTACGCTAACTCCTTAGCCATCGGAGGCGTAGGACTCTTCTCGGTTTATTATAAAGGACAGAAGAGAGCTATGGAAATTCGTAGCGTCTGCTGCCGTGACCATTCCCATCGAGCCGCCCTAATGAAATTCCACGGATCCCGACACGCGCTTAGACCCCAACCGACCGACCGACCGACCGCCACCGCACTGCATCGAACGGAAGCGGAAAAGACTTCGCCGGAGAAAACCCCTGCAAAGACCCCCGAGGACCCGAGGGCGCAGCGTAGTAAAATGCAAAGTGGAGCAACGGACGAATAAAACATAGGGCGGAACCCGAGTCGATAAGGCGTCTTGGCGAGGTGTGGGCCATGCCAACGCTGTGGGCATACGTTATGGCTCTGCCGCAACTCTTGGAGAGCATGTGTGCCCACAGCGAAAATTGGAAGCGGTCGGCGCTGTCCGAAGCAACGAAGGGGTACGTCACCTGGGAAACGGGAAAAGGAGGTTCAAGGGGATGTACTCGACGAGTGAAGATGCTCTTCTGGATGTAGTACTAGCGTAAGTAGAATCAAAGCACTGAAATATCTCAAATAAACAGAGTAACATATACTTATTGTGATTTCAACTTGAAAAACATATGGACATTTAAATGAAATAATTGCAATTATAATTAATGTTGAAATACATTGCCTTTATTGAGAAAACACTTAAAAAAAGATCAACTTTAAAATCACGAAAGAGATGGAATTTTACTTTGATTTCTAGTAAAACTTTTCGTCGTATTTTTACATCACGTGACACATAAATCTCGGAACCGTAACGCTCGGTCGCCATCTTGTGCGTTTCAAACGAGTCAAGGAAGTTAGTGATTTTTTATACTGTAGTATTAACCGATAGATAGAAATTAAAGTATTTTTTCACAATGTTGAGACATATAAAATAATTACTGTAAAGAAATTATTCTTCTGACAGATTTGACTAACTTGGAGCTCCAGTCCCACATTAAACCGGCGTACGTGGAACCTAGACCGTCCGATTATGGACTTTTCCAGACTATTGAGGATTTTTGTTCTGAGAACGGGGTTTCGCAAAAAACGAACGAAAGTTGGATTCATATTTATAATTATACATATGGTTTACACAAAAACTTTTTTATAAAAAGTTAATGGTACAGAGCAATGTTCAAAAAATAATGGAGATGTGTCACAAATGCGGAAAACGTCCGGACTGGGTGATGAAACTTATTTGAAAAGAGCATTTTTTTATTAACAGCCTTTGAATAAGATCGGACGAATGAGGTGACAGAGGGGATGCGAGAGAGAAAAACTTGAAAAACCTCATACTACGTCTCTATTTTACGTGGGGGTTTCCCAACACGTGTACCAACGTAAGGGGAAATAAAATGACGCGAGTAGTGCTACGATCTCTGAGCGAGGCCGAGAACTTTTCAGACCACCCTCGTATAGACGCAGGGTTGATTTTCCGTTTCTTTGTGCGGGAAGAAAACCTCATCTGAAAACCTTATTTCGGCACCTCACAAGTTCGGACAAGCAGGACACAGAATCTGCACTCTAGAGCTTATAGGAAATGAAGAGGCTTATACTATACCACCGTTTCCAGAATTTCAGGATCAGAATTCTTCAAAGTTAAAAACGAACAAAACTATATGGTACCGTGAAAATATGATTGGAATTGTGCACTGAGACACATTCTATTACTGTTATACCAAAATCTTATTTTACACGAAGATAAAGCAAATATACCGATCGTATAACTTGGAAGAGTGTCAGCAGACATTTGTAGCAGAGGAGGAAGAATAGAAGAGAAAACAAGGTTAGTTTTGTGGAGAGACCCGAAGAGGAAAGAACCTGGGAAGCAACATGTGCGTCCACAGAGTGGGAAAAAGGCTTTTCTGTCTTCTCACAAAGGAAACAGATAACTTCGCAAATAAGGAGGACGACGCAACGCTCCATTCTCGAAAGGATATTGGAAGTGCAGTAGATTTTTTTTACGTTAAAAAATACATTTTATTTTCCAAGAAGCGAAATGATGATGACATAGGATGGAATTTATCCCAACTGTATATTACTTGAAATTCGTAGGGAAAAAGTTAATACTTTCGAGTCCACACAATAATGGATTCTCCTTTTGACAATTAGTGTACTGTAACAACTAATGACCGTATTTTGCTAAAAAATATTTTAAAAAACTAACGTGATTTGCAGGAAAGCACTTGTTTGAACTAATTTGATAACCCTACTTCCTATAGCGACACCACGTAAAATAAATCGATACAAAATAATTGTGGTGGAGAGATCTTTCATCTTCTTCTTGTTCCATATACCATCAAGAACATTTGGAGTCAATTATTTTTCTCCACCGGACTGTTTGCTGTTTTCGTTACAGCAAAGCTACTTCCATCCTTCTTCAACACCATTCGTTCTTCTCCAGTTCAGTTTTGCCCTTTTCCTCGGTGTCTGGAGCCTTTAGAGGATTTCACTGAAGTGCACAGCAAGTTACCTCGTTCTGTCCTCTAAGGGTATGGCGTATCCAGGAAGACTTCTTTTTTATTTCAAAATTGGTTTCCCCCTGGTTTGTGGTACGCATGAGGTTTTAATTCCTGATAACATTTAGCCACCATATCTGCCAGATACAACGCAGGAATTTATTTACGAAGACCTGGAGTTTCCTTTTGGTGTCTTCAGTAGTAATTGAATGTTCACTCTTCAAAATGATGACAATTTCAACTCAATCTGAGCACCCAATGATAAATACATTATTATTTTTTGATATAATAAGACACTGTTTTCAGAAACACAGAAAATCCAAAAAAAAAGTCATAGTATTACAAGTGTATTGAACAAAAACTAAAAAAAATCAAATAAAATTACTATCTAGTTTTTTATTAAGCAGCAATGATACGAAGCAATTATTTATTACTACAAAATCTTTCACCAATTAAAACTTGTTAAATCTAAAATGTTGAGTAACATTTTTTCTGTCCATTATAGTTAACAATTAATTCAAGGTGAAAGTCGTGCGCACAATATTTCTATAATAATAATAATAATAAATTTATTGTCAAAAAACAGTACAGACTGCGTATGACCACGTGGAGGACAATAAACTAATTTACTCTCCGGAAGCAAGCAAGGGACGTATTCCATCAATTCCGATCAAGGGCCCTAAGGCAGAGGCGGANAAAAATTCAGCAAAAGTTCCTAGATAAGATAAAAAGTTAGCTGCGAGTTATAATACATATATAATGTCAATATGTTTGTAANTGTACAAGTTATTATCGAACTATAGATTATTCTGAGTATAGTGTTTAAAAATCATAAGAGTTGAAAAAAAACACTAAATTCACGATTTATTGTTTCAATAAATACGCCCCTAGACAAAGCCTAGAGAACCTGTATAAGAAATCCGCCTCTACCCTTCTATTCCGACAATTGGCTTCCTGCTCCACAGTCGCTCTCTCACCAAAAAAAACAACCCTCGAACCAGAATGTCACCCCCCATCGATCACACTCTACCCTCACACCCACAGACCCTTTGTCAACGCCATAGACAGAGATATAGTGGTGCATTCTGCTACGAAAACAAAGAGAATATCTCCACCGTCAGATCCAGTGACTGATCTGTCTACAGAAGCGAATCAATGTTTAATCTAACACTTTGCCTCTTCAAAGACCAGCGATCTACCCAAAGGGATGAAATGGAAGCGTTCTCTTATATTTTCTGGAGCGCCACCGGTGGCTCGGGTGCTAGTGTTGTCGCTCATCACCTAGTCATCCCGGGTTCGATTCCCGACGGGTCCAGAAAACTTGTAGCTTTTCACATGAATGTCCCAGTTCCTCTATTCGGCTCCTCCTAGTATCAATAACACTTAACTATTACTAACTACTCTCACTAATCCCTCCACGTTGGTAAACTCTGCTAAGTGGCCAACCTACAAACAATAGCCCTTACCATCCAACTCCTAACTCCTATCGCTCCATAAGTTTCAATAGCACTTAGCTACATTTATTAATACTACAATACAATATTTAAAAAAACTGGATGCTCGGACGTAAAATACTTCTTCATAAAAAACATTTTCTCCTGAAAATTCTAACCTTTGAAAGATATTTTAATTTAAAATAGAAATTATCATAGATCTATTAAAAAAAGAATTTCTCGCCAAATATTATGTTATAACACGATAACTTCCTGTCAGTGCGACTTCCCGGGTATCAAAGCCGGGACTCCTGCATTAACCACTACACCACCCATTCGCCTTTCACAACCGCGCCGCCATTTTCACCCAGACCGAAACCCCAGGATACCTGAGAGACATCAGCCATACAGGAGATGCGTGAATCAAGTGGGCACTTCCGGTTGGAACCGGCACTTAATCGAAGTTAGTGAAATCAAGGAGTCGTATAATTGTACTCGGTATTATTATTCTGNGAAAAAATTACTAAAAATCAAATTAAAGTCTCACCACTTTCGCGTTTTAAAAGTTGGTCTTTTTAGAAAAATAAATGTTCTCTCCATAAGACGCAATGCGTTTCACCATCATCTATAATTGCACATATATCATTTAAATGGCCGGTGAGGTTATGTTTTTCAAGATAAAACCACATTAAATCTGTTTATTCTTTTGCCGCTTTCAGATATTTCAGTCATTTAGTTCTACGTTAAGAATAATTTAATCCTGGCCCGGGTTTTTCTCCGTTCTTCCTTCGGGTAGAGGCGAATTATTTCTTATACAGGTTCTCTAGGCTTTGTCTAGGGGTATGTTTATTGTAACAATAAATCGTGAACATAGTGTGTTTTTTTCAACTCTTATGATTTTTTAAACACTATACTCAGAATAATCTATAGTTCGATAATAACTTGTACTTGTAAATTTACAAACATATTCGCGTTAAATTACAAACATATTGACATTATATATGTATTATAACTCGCAGCTAACTTTTTATCTTATCTAGGAACTTNACACTCATAAATAGTATATAATTTATATTGAACAAATTATCGTAGAAGGAAATTTGAATAAAAATTGACCGAGAAAAAAGTTATCAATTATATCAATATTTTCTTTTAACATTTAGATTACTTTAAACAATATCCTCGTAATGAAATCGAATAAAATCATTTTTATTTTAGATCAGGAAAAATCTTCCTCTGGTAAAGTTATCCAGAACATACTGAATTTTAAAATGGTAATTGAATTAGGCTTATATTAAAGTAGCGCCCTACCCCGAGTTCGCATGGGAATTCTTGTTATGTTGCACTTTAACTCTTTGTAATACGAAGAGAAGACAAAAGCATTACGTCAAATATTTCTTTGTCCACCAAAATGCTTGCTCCTGATGTATTTTTACGTCAACTTATGTGTATTATGTAACAATCTAATTTACCAGGTACGTCATGTATTATTGTTATCCAGACATTTTTATCATGGATTAACGTGAAAAAATTCGATTCCAAAATCAGTCAAAGAATTGAAAACGTTGGAGGCATTAGGACGTAACAACCAATAATTTCTTACCTTCAAATGCTTAAAATGAAAGAAATTTTCCGTATTAACATGTAAATAAACGTAAAAATTACAAAAACTCTACAAAATGAAATATAAAAACAAATTGACGAAGCGTTTAACCGTAAAACACAGATGGAGACTGACTGACATTGGACACGCATAAATTTTTAGAAATATACATCTATCATTTAGTCACTCAAAGACTTTGATTAAGTGTGATGGGAATTGGTAATTTTGCAAAAATTCCAATTCAATGGAACCAGTAATAGAACCGATATGTAGCAAAATTATATAATAATTTTTTATTTTTTATTTATTGTCAAAAAACAGTACAAACTGCGTATGACCACGTGGAGGACAATAATCTAATTTACTCTCCGGAAGCAAGCAAGGGACATATTCCATCAATTCCGATCAAGGGCCCTAAAGGCAGAGGCGGATTCAAAAAAAATTTCAGCAAAAGTTCCTAGATAAGATAAAAAGTTAGCTGCGAGTTATAATACATATATAATGTCACTATGTTTGTAAATTTACATGTACAAGTTATTATCGAACTATAGATTATTCTGAGTATAGTGTTTAAAAANTTGAAAGAAAACACACTAAGTTCACGATTTATTGTTACAATAAACACGCCCCTAGACAAAGCCTAGAGAACCTGTATAAGAAATCCGCCTCTACCCGAAGGAAGAACGGAGAAAAACCCGGGCCAGCATGGGCCATTTATGTCCCAGTTCCTATAGCTGTGACTACTGAGAAGCGAACCCTCCTCCCAGCATCACTAGCTCTTAACTATTACTAACCCCTCCACGTGGTCCAAGTTGTTGGTAAACCCAGCTAAGCGATTCATTTGACTAACAATAGCCCATACCAACCACCTCCTACATCCTATCGCCCCATGTAGATAAGCTTCAATAGCACGCTACGCTTCACATTTTAGTAGTACTACAAATAAAAATTCACTACGTACAATTTTTTATAGCAAGCACTCCAAAGGCTTTAGTTTCTTTTCAGTTGTCTCTACACGAGAATAAGAAGCCAACAGTGCGTGAACAAGGCCCAATGGATTAGAACTGTTTTACACATGTCCATACACACCTTTAGTATAGTCTTCAGATAGAAAAACTGCCATTCATGTAGTTGGCCTTTCCTAGTGCGCTCTTATTCTTCGGAGATGTGACGGTTGCTAGCTTCAACGAAGACATATCTTATTTGCTAGTTCATATTACAATAAAATTAACTTATTTCAAATTATTTAGAGACAACTCATTCTTCTCCTGTCAAGTAGTCAAATAAAACAAAATTGCATCCAGAATTTTACAGGTTGCTAAGGATTTGTAATAGAGATGGATCAACAAAACCCAGGAGCGTTCGGTCTTATTCGCCTCTCCCCCCCCTTCATAATTAAGGTTTAAATTACGCACTTCGCTGAACTACTATCATCAGAATAACGGGATGACTGACACTTGGGGTTCGATTCCCGACGTGGCCATACAAAAAAATTGTAGCTTTTCCCTTCGATGTCCCAGTTCATCTCCTACTACTCCTTGTATCACTACCTCTTCCGCGTGGGCCAAGTTGTTGGTAAACCCCAACCAAGCGTTCCACCTACTAACGATAGCCTTACCACCCAACTCTTATCTCCTGCATTTCTACGTAGATAAGCTTCAATAACACATTAAATTTCACATTTACAAATAGTACAATAGAAATAAAAGAGGAGAAATAGAAACCAGAGCCTTGCGAATACGCGGGACACAAACGATGAACTAACAGAAATTACACAGAGGCCATGAGCGTCGTAGGTAGAGTCCTTAATAAAAAGGAGAACTATCAGCCGTGTCCACAACTTGGGAGTCATAAGTATTTTGCCACAAGAGTCATATTTAGTACGTGTATATTCTCATATCACTAGGTTCTCAGTTATTATTTTTTTCCCTTCGTAGCCCAGATTATGGGTTGGCCGAGAGCTGAACCACAAGGATTGCTGCGGCTTGAGGAGGAGGCGAATGTGATGATAATAAATTTATTGTCAAAAAACAGTACAAACTGCCATGTATGACCACGTGGTGGACGTTAAACTAATATACTCTCCGGAAGCAAGCAAGGGACGTATTCCATCAATTCCGATCAAGGGGCCCTAAGGCAGAGGCGGATTCAAAAAATTTCAGCAAAAGTTCCAAGATAAGATAAAAAGTTAGCTGCGAGTTATAATACATATATAACGTCAATATGTTTGTAAGTTTACATGTACATGTGAGAAGTGGTGAATCCCAGTGAAACGTCGAGTACTGATCACTCAGTTTGCTTTATACTTTACAGAGTGGCTCCTTAAGTGGAAGTATACGCTGGGGTCACGAGGTAGGGACGCTGACGATCCGGCTGGCGGTGGATGTGCGGTGGACAGAGGAGAGTCGCTGGGGTGTCACAAGGAGTGCAAGGCGCGCGCGCAGCTACCGGTTCCATCTGCCCGTAGGCAAGACGGACTGCCACATATACACAATTTGTGACCCTACACTTTGGGATTGCTGTCTTCACGACATATCTACTTGGGTGGTTTTCGTTTTGTTAAGGACTCTATAATCGCTGGCGGTTCTCTTTTCTTAAGGACTCTTACACCGCTGTGATCGTCCATTGGTTAGTTGGCTCGTTCGCTCAGTGGCAGGAGAGAGAGAGAGAGAGAGAGAGAATATGCAGGCTGCGCATAGCAGTGGCACCAGCTGTCCCTCCGTAGAACCAAAGTTTCGAAGCCGCTGTTCGCTGGAGGAAAAGGGCGATGGGTAAAAAGGGAAAGAGAGATAGCGGTCAGGGTCGAACAGCTGGGCTGCCGCCCCCACTTCCACCCTCGTCCTTCCCCTCCCCCTCCCCATCCCTTGAGCCAATACTACATTACATTCGCACTGCTCCACTGCACAAGGGGTGAGTGAGTACACAGGGAATATGGACGGCACGAGAACAGGGTTGTTTTACGAAAATTTCTTTTCCGGGCCTTGGTGGGACCTTTCGGAATTTCGAAGAGGAGGGAAGGGTTAAGGTATTTTGTGCGTGTGAGAGCGACTAGGCTTAACGACTCCCCCCAAATGATAGTGTTGCAAATGATAGTTTGAA
>NNCF01128065.1:41088-67945 GCA_002313205.1 Laupala kohalensis
GTATTTGTGTATTTGCCTAAACACGACAAGACCAATAGACGGGCTATTTGCTCTGATGTGGCAAATACGCGGACACCCGTATCCGTCCTGTTGTCGGGTTTTAGTCGCACATCAAAGGACTCAAATAACGCAAATATTTGCGTGAACCGTCCACACTTGGTTTGCCTCAGAAGAGCGCGCATGACCGAGAGATGTTGATATTCTGGTTCTTTAAACTATATTGTGACTTTTTTCTGGCTCTATAATTTCTTTAAGACGGACTGGAACATTTTTATGGGTTGGTATAACGAAACAGTTATAAGTTTTCTCGAATCATATCAAATGCATCCCGTCCATCATTGGTATAAGACAACATACTTTGACATTATTGAGTTATTTGATGGTTCTGTCCACGTGAGGATGGCGTGTTCGTGATATTTGTGAACACGTCGAGTATTTTGCCAAACACAGCGAATACGCAAATACACAAATACCGCAAAGCCAAGTGGACACGAAAGAGAGGAACAAACAAACTTAACTTCTCTCCGCTCTGAACGTATCAGATCGTGAAGTAACAGACATCCGTACTCACCTGCAAAGAAAGAAAATACGAAATTAATTCATCACATTACTTCAGAAACTATTCGAATATTTAAAATACCACTCAAAACCATATTTATTCTTCATTAGCCATGTGTATTTTAATTTTTTTTTTCGACAAATCATATAGTTTAATTATAAAAAATTATTATTTTTATTGCTAGGAATGTGCTGAAATGTTAAATCCTTAGCCTCTGTCTTAAGAGTCCTTGATCGGAGTTGATGGGATGGTTTCTTGCTTGCTACCGGAGAGTAAATTAGTTTATTGTTCCCCACTTGGTCACACACAGTTTGAAAGTGCTTTTTTGACAATAAATTTATTTTGCATAGTGTAACTCACAAGCAAAGCATATTAAGATTGATTTTCAACCTTCATCAGATACAATCAACAACAAATGAATAGGCTCGAAAACATTAAAATTTAAGATAATCTATACTGCTTCCCTGTTCTTCCATAATTATCAGGTATATAATACGAAACATAAAGAAAAATATATATTTTTTTAAAATATCTAATTCTTAGACAGCGTTGATACTGGGCGTATATTTTACCCACACCTCAGATTGTATATAGATTTCAATAAAACACCTAATTATTCTTAAAGACAACCATCAACTGCGACAAACAAATAAAATGATATTTTTTTAAAATATAAAAGTACAAAAATACAAAAAATGTTCAATGGGTAAACGCCGTGAAGTCAACGCTGATAAAACACAATTTTTTATTTCATTTTTCATTATTAATTAAACTTAAGGTACTACACCATTCACAAACATATCCATCGAAAACAGACTTATTTGGAGAGAACTGTACGATAAAACACCATTATCGGACAGAAACTAGATATCAGGCATCGTACCACACAAACCAACATCTGGAACTATCAACAAACCAGAGGTACAAACAACCAAACCATCGAGATAACCTCTCATTCGTCTCTAGTGTGTACCGCAAAAATAAATTCAAAGAAAATTCTAGAAGCAAAGTTTCAGAAGTTACCAAAAATGTGCTCATTTGGATATGAACCTGTAAATACGAAATATAAATTGTTTTTTCTAGTATTTGTAAATGAGAAATGTAGCGTGCTGAAGTTTATCTACATGGGGCGCAAGGATGTAGCAGGTGGGTGGTAGAGGCTATTGTTAGTAGATGGGTCTGTTTGCTGCGTTCACCAACAACTTGACCCACGTGGAGGGGTTAGTAGTGGAAAGAGATAGCGGTAGTAGGTGTAGTAGTAGGAGGATAGATTTGCATTTTAATTGTCCAATAGTCATTGTGACCGCTCTGCCTCCAACGAGGTGGATACAAGAAGAAGGAAGGTTTGCTTTTCAATCGCCTGTGCAGCTTTATATGAACTGTGGGACATTGAAGGGAAAAGCTACAACTTCTTTTCTCTGGTCCCACCGGGAATTGAACCCGGAATGTCTAGGTGGCGAGCGAGCGCGCTCTGAGCGGTTGGAGAGGATGAATAAAATTAACCCAAATGTAAAATCGTTATAATAATTTTTCTGGCAAGTAATATAATATTTCTGGCAAAATATTGCGATTGAAAATTTTTCGAGAATGCAAACCTTTCGCTTCTATCACGTCCGAGAGAAAGTAAATTTAACGTCAGTTGAAGTAAACTATTTAAGAAAATATAATTGCTAAGTAAATCCCTAGTGGCTGTATAAACGTTAATGAGCAAGGAAACAAATGGAAGTGAAGTTGCAGCTTCAAAACGGAGAGATAAAGCTGTTGTTTTCATAATTCTTGTAGATCCCAGTTCTGTAGTGCCCACCAATAACATCCATCCTTTGCTTGCATCTCTTTTGTTAGTTTACACGAGCAGCTGATAATTCTGTGACTGCTCTCGTACAGTTCACCAAAAAAAACAAAAAAAAAACCGAGCAATGTCGTGACCTCAAGAAATATAATTTTCCTTAATAATAATAATAAATTTATTGTCAAAAAAGCAATTACAGACTGCGTATGACCACGTGGAGGACAATAATCTAATTTACTCTCCGGACGCAAGCAAGGGACGTATTCCATCAATTCCGATCAAGGGCCCTAAGGTAGAGGCAGATTCAAAAATTTCAGCAAAAGTTCCTAGATAAGATAAAAAGTTAGCTGCGAGTTATAATACATATATAATGTCAATATGTTTGTAATTTAACGCAAATATGTTTGTAAATTTACATGTACAAGTTATTATCGAACTATAGATTATTCTGAGTATAGTGTTTAAAAATCATAAGAGTTGAAAAAACACTAAATTCACGATTTATTGTTACAATAAACACGCCCCTAGACAAAGCCTAGAGAACCTGTATAAGAAATCCGCCTCTACCCGAAGAAAAAACGGAGAGAAACCCGGGCCAGGATGGGGCTACAGAATTTATGTACACAACCGTGCCAAAGTTGAGTACACATAAAACTAAATTAATATGAGCCATACGGCAACACAACCATGCAAGAAAATATTCCTTGAACAGGAATTTACTCTTTATTCTTTTGGCCTCGCAGATTTTTACATGCTCAATTTAACGTATTGAGATATTTAGAGATAAAAGCAACATAAAAAATTGACTCTCAAGATGAAGTCTATTTAAAATTTCATTTCCATACAAACTACTTCCCGTTTACTGCCCACATCTATCATTGTATTGAAACCAAATAAGGTATCTCAGGACGCAATACTTACAATCTCAGCTTTTATATACTTTTGAAATGGATTGAAATAAAGGAACTAATTACATAAGCGGAAGACCGAAAAAATTGAATTTTTTTAAAGGAGAATACTTTGCAAATAATAAGTACGTACGCTTCATTTAATGAATCTCCATTGATGTAACAAGTGGCGATACGATTATTCGGCCTTAATCCACAAGAATTGTCTAATTTAAAAACAAAGCAAAAAAATACGAAATAAATTTAAATGGGAAGAAGATACAAAGACAAAACGTAGTAAAAACATATCATACAACTTTAGATGATAAAAAATATTGTGATATCACATTCGTCATATGAACCTTTCCAAAATTTCTCTATTAGAATGTTGGTACGCCTGAGGTAGGGGAGGGTATAGGCAGGTGCTGTCGAAAGGAGATGAAGGTAGAAGTAATAGTTCCAGAGCCGAGCAGCTGGTCTTTATTTTAAGTATATTATAACAATTCTTTTGGTAAATCTCTGTCTCTCTCCGATTCAGTTGGTCCCCTCTCGGGGGAAAAATTTGTCACTACAATGCAGCCATGTTCGAAAACCGGGCTACCCGGGCAGTTTTGGAGAAGTGGTGATATTTTACTCCTGTATGGTTGGTTTTCTAGGGCGCTGATTTCGAGTTGTAACTTTGGCTCGTCGAGAAAGTTCGGAAAATATCAAGAAAACTAAAACTAAAAACAATCCAAAACTTCCGGCCCCGTTTACACCTGAAAGTTTTCGAAATATATAAGTCAAAAATCGTAATCAGCATCTTAAAATACGCGTAGGAGCAAAGTTCCAGACTTTTTCCACAACTTTATGAAAGAAAAATAATTAAAAATGTTTCAGTAGAGCGCTTCTGTGCTTCATCTGAGAAAAAACCCCAGAACGGATGCTAGTGGTAGTAAATTTTTATTCTAGTTTATTTTTACAAATAAATTTTTTTCTTCGTCTAGAACACAGTTTTCATATAATAAATCAAATACCAAAGAAAAAAGAAAAAAAAGAAGGTGAAGCGGGAACCGTTGGGAGTTTTTCTTTTCAAAAAGCTTTTCCGGGTAGAAACACACAATGACTGGACTAACAAGATATAACGAGATGCCAAACTGAAAACGAGGAAAAGGATCTGTAACTCTGACCGAACGAGGTTTTTTCGTGCTTCATTTTTGAATTTAGTTCCAAAATACGACGACGTAGATATCAGCGCAAAGATCGCCGAGTTGAAGTTGGGATCTTCACGTTCCGGTGAATTCTACGCACACAATGAATTTCAAAACTGTTAATAGTATAATCATTCATTATTTTAATTACTATTGTAAAAATATATTTTCTTAAAATTTTATTCGAAAGATTCTACGCCTTTATGATTATAATGAGTTTCTTACTTTGATATCCATTCATATGCTTCCGGAGAGTAAATTAATTTATTATCCTCCACGTGGTCATATTCAGTTTGTTACTGCTTTTTTGAAAATAATTTTTTTATTATTACATATTATATTAGACGTTTCACATCTCTCTCATCAAATGTAATATTTTCCTTCATTATTCTCATTATCACACATTTTTTGCACATTATATTTCCATCGTCAGCTTATTTATCTGCGTTCATCCTAGTGGCATATCGAATATGGAAACTCAGAAGAAACATCTGCTAAGATCTGCGCGTGACTACGAGTAGGAGGACACTAACCTCAAACACAGCTTCAAAGAATTATAAACACTTGTGTAAAACTGAATAAAGAATTATTCCTCCCATTTCAGCCAGAACGATGTTTTGATTTATCCTAATCCGAAGGTAACAGCCGCTTTGATTTTCCGAAATAATTCTAAAACTAAAACCTAAAATCTTGAACATAAAAATTCAGTCTGCGTACATTTTTGTGTTTGCAAAATTCGAAAAGTATTCGGTCGATTGACTTGAAAGTTTAACACAACGTTGCATTCGAATACGATAGTTTTAATACGCTTATTATATAGATATCACACCTATGAATAGTAAAAGAAATGTGTTTTAAAAAATACAAGCGAAATACCGCTCACAGACTGACTAATCACGTAATATCAGAAACTGCAGATCCTACGAACTTGAAATTTGGCAGATAGGTTCCTTTTAGGGTGTAGACGTCCGCTAAAAATGATTTACGAAAATCCACCCTTAACGAAGTGAAATGGGGGTTGGAATGTTTCAGGAATGCATCCCACTATAACTCTAGAGTGACTGGAGCAATTTCAACCCAACACACATGACTGACAATAAGAAAACAAGCACTGTTGGGGTAAGACATCCCTTGCACCTCTAGGGAAGGGGTGAGTCATGTAAAAATAATGGAATAATCCGATGTTAGATTCGAAACCATACTTCTTTTTTTTTCGGTGATATGAATTAAAGGGTCCCCCGGTGCTTTATAATTTAACAATCAATCCACATCGGAGACAAGGTACCCCGTATAATCCCTGAGGTACAGGTGAGAATGAAGGACAGGTAAGCGCAATATAAAAAAAAGACCGATATTAGTGTTGAACAATTCATTTTTGGGAACACCGAAGCGAAGTGACTTCCTCATGGTCATATAAGTACACGATCACCCTCCATAAGGATTAAACACCCTTTGCGTTGGGGGGTGAGAGAGAGAGAGAGTGTAATGACAAAATAATCGGAAGTTTTTTTCCCCATAAAAGTTATTAATACCTAAAACTTAAATGATTTTTATTTTCTCTTTGATGAGTTTGAATTCAACGTCCTTTACGTAAACATATTTCGACCCTCATCTCCTCGTTGAACGTGTCCACTGTCGATAATTTTTGCCCCAACACATTGCGTACTATGGCCCACTGTCTTCTTCACGGTCGATGGGGGGGGGCTGGGTCGGGGAGGGGAGAGAGAGAGAGAGTCGGGAGTTTTCAGAGGAGGCACGTGCCCAGTCGCCTGTCGCCATCGACCGCCTGTTATACCATCCCCACCACCACACTCTCTTATGTCGAGCCGACCAACCCCTCCGCTGGCAGCAGCTGGTAGAAGAGGAGGAAGGACTCTCAGCTGAGCGCCTCAGGGCGAGTAGAGGTCTCTCTCCAACCGCCTCCTCCTCCCTTATCCCTTCTACGTCATGACACTACGCTTCTATGACCATCGTTATAGTCGGTACATCACTCGACTTCCACGTGTTGTTATTCGCGTCGAGTTTTGAACCACTGTCGCGTAAATAAAAAGTTCTCAAATCTCCATCGTTAATGGTCGACATATTCAATTGAGAATCGAACTACAGAGTAAAAAAAGGCTGGTCAACGATAAATCGCAATGTACACTTGTATTCTCGAAGTCAAATAACCTCGACGTTGGCGAGCCCTAAAGCCTCCCCACCCCCCCAAAAAAAAGAAACATTAGAGGTAACGCAATGTGATTATTAGTTTATCGTTAAGTAGTAATTGTTAAATTAGTTTATTGTCATAGGCATTTTGTAACTGATCTCTTGACAATTTATAAATTTCTTCATTTATTGCCATTCAAACTGGCTTGATGTTGGTACGGGGTTTGTACACAATGTAGCCAACGCTTTTACTTCGCCATCGTCCATAAGAGTAATGATATCTAAACCTCGCATTATGTTGGCAAGATATTCGAATTTCTTAAATCTTAAATCCATCGCAAACATCGGTCACCCATTCAATTCACTTGTTCTTACGGCTCTATTCTGTACTTTCTGCGTCGAGCGTGTGGAACGAATATTACCTTGCGTCTTAGCTTGTTCTGTTATTAACTAATATGTTTTTACAGCAAATAATCGCTTGTATTGTGACTATTATGCATATTCATTGGGATATTACTTAAATGGTAGAATTTGACAATTCGTATTAGGTAGCCATAATGCAATATTTTCGGTAAAGTTACATGACTATGAGTATAAGAACTACGTGAAAATTAGAACAAAGGAGAAATCGCTTAGCAACATGTTCTCCACAACGCTATTTTCATACTTTTAAAAGAATAAGTTACCCAAACCTTCGATACATTTTAATTTATTTTTTCAGTGAATCCTCCAACCTTATAGTTTGTTCGTTATTGATGTGCATTAAAAGTGTCTTATGTTCTCTTGTCAACACAGCGAATCAAACCACACACGATTAACGAAACCAAGAATTTGAACTCAGAAAGAGGCTGGTCAACAACAGATTACAATGCGTGTTCTCGAAAATGAACAAAAATTGTTGGAACAGTTGGCAATATGTTCTCTTACATTCAGAATTCCACGTTCATCGTATTTTCAAAATAAAGCAATTATTTCGGCAGTACAGTACATTATAAGACTTCAATGTTTCCTCCAATCATGTGTCTTCGGGTAGATAAAAAATAAATTTAGTTGTTATCTCCATTACGACGCAGTACCAAAAATGAATGCGCCACGAGAACACTGAGCTGAACCCAAAGAATAAAGTCCAATTATACCCCCAGGGCAGAATTTTCTCAACGAGATCTGGTTGAAAAATACCGTGAGACGAGACAGATTTTCTTCCTGGGTGGGGGTCCACATTAGTCCACAGACGTACCTATTCCTTCGTATAGAGGACACATTACAATCTAACTTTCACGTTATCCGCTAAATCCACATTACAAGAGGATTAATTCATACGACACAACGTGAATTGAGGATAATGTCAGCTCAATGTCGTATTATTCCCAAATGAGTTTACATAAATCATCGGTACTGAATAAGCGAGACAGGAACAGTTGAGAGCCACAATTATGTTGACGGACAGATGAAACACGTGACTGGTTATTTCGTGACCACAGAACACAAGAGAACAGTCCTCAAAAGTAGGTAAACAAACTTCCGTCACTCGAAATTGGAGCCGAATTGCAAATTCTTTTATCCAAAGTTTTATCTGTTGGTTCATCAAACATGCCTCGCTTACAATTCTCCATAAAAAAAAATTTTTTCATTAGCATATGCTCACTAATGGTGCTTCTGAAAGGGATTTGTAACCAAAAGCTTGNATGCTCACTAATGGTGCTTCTGAAAGGGATTTGTAACCAAAAGCTTGGAGATCAACTGACACGTATTTGTGACAACACACCAACGACAAATGACAACGTATGTGTGAAACAAATTTCATTGTTAGTAAATGTGATTGTAAGAAATTATACAACATACATTCAACACAGGAGAAGACGATGTTAACATCGTAATTGTAGACGGAAAGCCGAATTGTAAACACACTGCAATATATTTCCGTATTTTAAACTTCCGCATTTTAAACTATATACCTATCCTTCAACCATTTAAATAAGAGATGCAACTTGTTGGACGGTAAGTAAATAACTCTAAAATTATCCAATTCATCAATTTCTACCGATTTTTAATGCGTTAAATATAGTTAAGTTGTGAGGAAGCGCTTCCAACCTCATTTTTTTAAAATAATTATACATCATGAAATAATTACTTGTATTTTAACGGTGACACATGTAAATATACGTCAGATAAAGCCCCATAACAATGAAAATATCTTCAGTCCGACAATGCCAGCTTAGCTGACGAAAGTACTTTCATTATGAATACAGTTTGCATTTTTTAAATTCTAAACCGAGTTCATTGTTGCCCTTTGATACTTGGCATTGTCAGACTGTTCTTTCATTAGAATAAAAAATTGTACTTGTAGACAACACCACATATATCATTTATTCTCAAAATCAATACTAGTATCGCCTCACACGATATCCAACTGTGTATTAATACACTTGTTTCAATACAATATATGTATTTTTTATATTTAAAAAATAGCATTACTACATACGGATATAGATTCTCTATACTAAATGATTTACATGTTGACAGTGTATGGACGCGTCTTTATATTCTGAAGTCCAACCAAGAGGATTCGCCAACTGAAATTCTCTAATGGCGCTTTCCATTTGCTGTTCTGAACGTGCACTGGTGCACCCCGAGTTCATTGAATTAATAATAAATTTATTGTCAAAAAACAGTACAAACTGCGTATGACCACGTGGAGGACAATAAACTAATTTACTCTCCGGAAGCAAACAAGGGACCATCCCATCAATTCCGAACAAGGGCCCTAAGGCAGAGGCGGATTCAAAAAAAATTCAGCAAAAGTTCCTAGATTAGATAAAAAGTTAGCTCCGAGTTATAATACATATATGATGTCAATATGTTTGTAATTTAACGCAAATATGTTTGTAAATTTACATGTACAAGTTATTATCGAACTATAGATTATTCTGAGTATAGTGTTTAAAAAATCATAAAGAGTTGAAAAAAACCCACTAAATTCACGTTTTATTGTTACAATAAACACACCCTTAGACACAGCCTAGAGAACCTGTATAAGAAATCCGCCTCTACCCGAAGGAAAAACGGAGAAAAACCCGGGCTAGGATTTTGTTCAAAAATGTTGTTCCATTTGACAGAGAAGATACGCCAGTGCGGGGATATGGTTGGTCCATTTGTCTACCGAGGTGCACTTTCCACGCACTGAGAGCAACCGGACTTGCTCTGACAATTTTCTCAGTGCAGGGACTGCACTAGGCATTGTTGAGGTTAGGTTAGTCCGTAGATAAAGTATTTATGATGGATGTTATGAGTTTATTGCAAATACGGGAAAGCTCCTCACACGAAGAGCAGGATTTGTACGTCGAATTCGTCCTTTCCGAAAATTATGAAAATGATAATTTTCCGTTTCGTTAATCAGAATATATAATGATGAACAGGTGATATTGATAACTTTCGGTCAGGTGAAAATGGCGAAAAAGCAGCGAATCGAACCCGGGGCTTCTGAATTGAAAGCAGGGACGTTAACCACTACACCTAGCACAACTGTTCAGCATTCCCACCCAGTGTGGAAATAAGATGTGGAAATAATGACTCCGCACATAAAGGCTATTTGTTGATATATTAGTAATTGTTTATATTCAATTATTGTAGTTTCGTTAACTTTTGCGGGTGACAATGACCATGCCCGAATCGAAAATCCTGCGTGCAGCAAAGATTTTCCATTTACTGGCTACACTCTCCAGGTGGAGCGGGGAACTCGCGCGGAGTAATGACGTATTTATCCGGTACTAGTGGACACTCGGAGCAGTAAATGGAAAACGCTATAAGAGACAACGTGTAATTAAAGAGTTTCTCACTTCACTCAACTCCCATTTCAAAGACAACCTCGCAACTCGGAGGGTGAATACTGGGTGAGGGTTGGTCAAACTGCCCGAGGGATCAATGTACCCTACTGACCACCCGTCTCCACTACATGTTTTTACTTCGACATATCGAAGCACCTGTCAATTACACTGTAGGTAAACGGGGTTAAGGTTGAATTCACTCACTCGGATTTCACTTTACTTCAGCTTTTATTTTATTTTATGCCTTTTGGCGAAGTACAGGCCATGAGGCTTGCTCTTCCCTAACCGTTGAACTTGGGTATGGAAATTGGGAAGGAGATATGTTGGATTGCTCGTAGTCCGACTGAAATTGACTTGCCGCGCCCGCAAACCTTAAATAAACAATAAACTTTATTGCCAGAAAAATAGTTGGAAACTGCCTATGACAACGTGAGAGATAATGAACTAAGTCCGGAGACAAGCAAGGGACCAGCCCATCAATTCCGATCAAGGGCACGAGGGCAGTGGTGGATTTAATATTTATAAAAGTAATTATTTAATAAATACGTTCTGTTATCCATTTACAATTACAAAATGATTCGTAGATACATTGTGCAGTAAAAATTCGAGATTAATCGTAACAAAAGGATCAAAAGATTAATCATAACATTTCCGACCATAGAAAATCCTCCACTGCCCGGGGGAGAGCCGGAGAAAAACCAGGACCAGGATGGGGCAACAGAGATAATGTACACAATCGTGCCAAAGTTGTGTACAATTAGAAATTAACTATAATAAGTAAGAAGGAGCAAAATCAACATGCATGAAAAAGTGATTTAATCAGTATCTAGAATACTACAACAATGGCGTGACAAAGTATAAGAGAAATTAACATCACTTACATCATCCGAAGTCATGTGGAAAACAATATTTATTAGGAAATTGAAACTCTCGTAAACTTCTTTTATCAAAATCTGTAAATTCTTTCAAATTATAGAAGCAATAGAGCATTAGAAAACTCTTAACCGCGGATTTGAAGGGATTCAATTAATTAATATTTTGTTTTTGGGGAAAGGAATTAAACAAAGTTATTCCTGAATGATATGAGCCTCTTTGGCAAAGAGTTGTTCACGCGCCAAGACGATGAATATTAGCCTCATTACGAGTGTTGTGCTTGTGAACTAGTCTATTTCTTCTAAAGCAGAAGTGGGATTTAAATAGTTCTGTCTTAACGAACACGACTACTTCGTAAATGTATACGCAAGAGAGAGGGAGAATTGCAAAATCAAAATTGCACCTACACAAAAATAATTCATTCTCTTAATATATTAGTAAACTAGCCTGTAAACTTTGTATAGTTCTTGACCGCTAGTATCACATGAGTATTATCTTGAGGAATTAGTCAAAAGAAAATAACCTACACAACTCACAAATTTTTGTGATATATTTTATCAATCTTCAGGACTTCTTAATAGTAAGCAAGCAGGTTTATAGGGTGGAGATGTGGATGAGTTATGTTATGTTGTAGAAATAGCCCAGAATGTGGATAAAATAAGTCGGAAATGTAGACAAGTTACGTAGTTTTGCCCCCTTATATTCTTTGGACCAATTCGTCAAGATAATACTATAGCTTGTAAACTTCATTTCTTCGTAAACTTCAGAATTAAATGCGGGACATTATGACATATTTTCGGAATTTTATTGATATTTTCGATATTTCCGTTCAATGTGTCACCTAGGATGTAATTTCAAAACGTTCCACAATACGTGTTTAATTTGTAGTTTAAGGAAATGGTACACGTTTAAAAAGTATGATTGCCATTCTTCGGAGGTCCAGAAAATCATCTTTGCAACAATACTGCTCAAATATAGCTAGAGAATAAGGGATGTTTACAAGTCGGTTTATAGAAATAAAAAACAAAACAAAAACAGAGAGGTTAAAAAGTTGCGAAAATCAACGCGTTCAGTGCGCACAGAAATAAGCCGATTTGCCCCAACAGGGGGTCATGTTCACTGGAGAGTCTAAACGTGTACCGTGTGGAAAGCCCAAGTTGTGACCAACGGATCCGCAATTCCGCCTCCATCGCTTGTCGCCGTCACGCCGAGTGTGTGTGTGTCTGGAGGGGTAGGGGAACGGGAATAGGGGGAAGGAGAGGGGAAGAGGCGCGTGTCACGACAATGCCGCTGTCGAAGGACAGTCGGCGTGTGGGGGAGGGGGTAACTAAGCGAAGCGACACGAAATGAAGGTTCAGCAAAGGGAAAGAAGAGTGCATTGCCCCCGGCCACCGCAATGCAAACAATTTCAAACCATTCGATATCAATAATACAGCACAGCGATTGGCTTGGTTTCCATGGTCAATATTCCGAGAAAGAAAAAAAAGGGTTTCAACTTGACCCTTACGTATTTTAAAGTAGTATTAGCGAAGGCAGACTTAAATCACTAAAATATATATTATCAATATAACAGAGTAACACAATAACATTTCAATGATATGATTGCAATTATAATCGATGGTCGAATACGGAGTGCGACTTACGGAGGAAACACTTATGAGACCAACTTTTAAGTCACGAAAGTGATGGAAATTTACTTTGATTTGTAGTAAATTTTCCGTTCTATATTTTACGTCACTTATTTATCTAGAGGTCACCGGACATCTGGGAAAGATATTTGGCTTCCTCCTTTGAGCTTAAATGCATAAATCACGAAACCCTTGTGTTCGGTGGCTTTTACTTTTAAATGCTATTATGTATTTCAAACGAGTTCGTGAACATTGTTTGTACCATACTATTAATGAAATCATGTTTCAGGTCATGTACTAAATCATGTTTTTCTTCGTAATTTTTATATCGTTTTATTTTAAAGCAATTAGAATAAAAATGTAGAAAGCAATTCTACATCTCATTGATTCGCTGATCTCGCCGTAAACTTGGCACTTTTGGGGTTTTGACGATAATGTTACAGCAGTGCACTGCCCCCCCCCACCCCCACCCCCCACCCCCGGTCTCCCTTCTTTCATTTTTTAATAATAACAACGCAACCGAATAAAGCAGCTCCCGGGGTGTCGTCTTCAAACGATGGGTGGGCGGCAGCCATCATCCATTTCGAAGCCTTCATGCGAAAGCCGTCAACTCGACCTTCGAAAATATCAATATTTAGAACAGCGAGACGGCTCATTCTGTCGTCTAACGCTGACAGCCAGGAGCGCAACGTTGCCATTTTCCGTCGAAACTTGAATGAGAACGACAAACCCAAGTGTAAACTTAAAACGATTGGTGTATAGTAAAAGTACTGACCGGACATGCAATTTTGGTGGATATTCGAAGAGATTCGGGGATATAGAGGACGGCATCTGTGAATTACAACAACAAAAAGAAAATTATGAACGAGATACACGAGGAAAGGAAATTACATATTTGAACAATAATAATATAACTTTAATAAGGGACAAAGAAATGTACTGGATTTTCGAACAATATGTAAAAGACGTCTACATTATACAATTGTTATAACTGTACCCGCATGAAAGCGAACAAAGCGCTCCAGAAACAGTTTTACGAGAATCCCGTAACGACTATGTAGAAGTTATGTCAATTCTTATACTAAGAAATGGTCTCTACCCAAACGTATTGCGTGAAAACAGAGGTCATACTTCACTTGAAAACATAGGAAAATAAAAGTACTGCATGCAAAGAAGAAATTTGAGTTTTTGTTACGAGAAAAACTAAAACCTCCAGCTACCGGAAACACACAAAACATACGTTTGCGGGAACTACTAGCAAAAACAAAAATTATTTTTTTCTTCCAAAATATTAGCTACATTATATAGTCTTAGAACAAAAGTTTATGAATATAGATTTAAATTACTATAGTGTAGATTGTTAGCAAAAGTATCGCCAAATGTCTCTATTTTTCACGCCTTGGGATTTATTGTTGGCCAGCCTGCTTGTGTATTAAAAATCTGTTTTCTTTAACATGAACTAATTCACAACTGTTTTGACACATGAATATGACAAACAATGTCAGTAGATATCAATGAAAATTCAAAGAGGAAAAAAAAATCTCAAAGAAATTGAAAATATATCGCAAGTGTAGTAGCCAGAACTCAGCTAATAAATAAGTAAAGTTCCGCAAAAATTACGTCCATTTTTAAATCTAGAAAAGCCCGTCATCCGACCTAAATTGGTCTGTTTGCAATATTGTGATTTTTTCCTTCGCACAAATATTATTAACTGTTGCATTTAAGGTTGCGTAATGTAATTCCTTAAATTTAAGTTTTTATTTTATAATTATTTTATGTATTGCTCAATTATGATGGTCACTATTGCTTTACTCATTGTTTACGACACAGCTATTAATATAAATTAACAGAGTCAGCTGTTGAGTCGTTCAGACATTATATCCGCTATTGATTGTTGTCCACTATTTATTGCTATGACAAATTTGCATACCATCCCAAACAGGATTGTATCCTCGAAATAACTGTTACAAAAGTCTTATTATGTTACAAAACAACATACCAGTATTTTACTCTTCTTTTTGACCCGCACCAGGAAGGTTGTAGAGATGTAGTGGGTTGTTTTTAGAGGTTATGTTTGGTGGTAATTGATGATGGTGTGGTTCAATATCACACAGGTATGTTGTTTTGTATTATAATAAGACTTTTGGGGTATGTTTTTGTAACGGTTATTTCATAGTTAGATAGTGAGTAATCAGTGATATATTATTTGTGTTAATAAGGTGTTTCAAAGTTTTACTAGAAGTAATTGTGCATGTTCTTTGTAGCCCTGATGATGGCAAAATAAAGTGTCGAAACGTTGGTGTTGTAAAAAAGAATCATTTATTGATGACCAATCTTCGAATATATCGTTCCGTTATATAATGTATTTTGCCGAGGTTATATATTCGTATATATATTTAATNCCACCTATCCGTTGCGGACTTGGAAGAGGGAATTGGGAAGGAGAGATGTTGGGTTATCGAGGAAGTAATGTTACCGAACCGACATTTGTCTAGAGTAGGTGAGGGAAACCCCAACTGAAAACCACAACTAGTTCGGTAAAACTGGGTTTCAATCCCCGCTCTTGAGCTCAGCGGGATCGAGGAAGCAAAGACGCTGCCACAAGACTACCGTTGTCGGTATTTAACGAATGGATTAATAAAGAAAAAAGAAATTAATTCATTAAAATAAATAAGATGTGGAAATAATGACTCCGCACAGACCAAAAGAACCGTTCCACATTTTAACTCTTGGCTCCCGACTCGTGGATGCGAATCGACAAAAGAGAATTCACACATTCGAGTCTGACACTATTTCCCACCCCTCGTGGACGAGGAGAGGGAGCAGCAGAAGTCGAAGGGTGGTAGGACAATAGAAGGGGGTGGAGGGACGGGGAAGACTCCATTGACCGAGCGACCCCTGTGGCACCAGAGCTACCCCCTCGCCCTTCTGTAGCAGCAGAACACAGATCGATACTCCCTCCTTCTCCCAAGTCCGCAACACCGCACCCTACGCTTCGCCTCGCCTTCCTGTCTTCCATATCACCATCGCATACGCGAGAAGACGTTCGAAGGAAGAGGACGTCGTTCCACCTGCGCCGTGAAGGCGCAGAAGATGCACGCGTCCCGCCAGGTTTCGAACTTTTCAGTACATAGCTGTTTGTCTTTTCTAAATTTTTCATAATTGTAATCTGTAAATGGGATATGTAGTGTGCTGTTGAAGCTTATCAATAAGTTGTTAGCAACAGTTACTGATACAAGTAGGAGGAGGATAAAAAAAAATAACGGTTCGCTTTTCAGTAGTTTCAGCTATAAAAACTGGGACATTCATGTGAAAAGCTACAAATGTTTTCTGGCCCCACCAGGAATTGAACCCGGGATGACTTGGTGAAGAGCGAGAACGCTACCACCTCTGCTTCGGAGGGGACAAATACTTGTTCTTGAATCCCCATAAATTGAAAATGTTTGTCCTGTTCAATTGTCAAAACAACTGTGGAATTGCGGATCAATTATGTCACATTGAATAAAAATGGGAGGTGGGACGGAGATTCAAACCCGGCACTTTCAGCTCAGCGCACTGACGCACAACCAACTTCACCTCTAGGCTCAGTCTAACATTGGAACTATCCCAGGTTCGAATCCCGGTCCCGACTCCCATTTTCATTCAACGTAACATAATTAATCTGCGACCTGGCGGTGTGGTTAATCGCAAATTAGAAGATTTACATGTGAATTGTGGATCAAAGCAAAGAACTTGAATGTAGAAACAGGCTGGCCAACAATAAATCGCAATACGCGCTCTTTAGANGATAATCTACAATGCTATTGCCGTAACTCCTATGGCGGGGTTTGGAACTGATAAAGGTAAAAAAAACTTGGGTAATAACATTGCGGAACAAAGTTCCAGGAGAGTTCCAGAATTTTTTATTTTACATTTTTAATAATCTATTCAATATTTTGGTACCCAAGCGTATTATACATTTCTCGTTTCTTCCGATCATATGTATTGTCCTTGTGTTTTCCGTTGGTTTGGTTTAACGGACACACGCCATAAATTTTAAATTTCTCTTTTATCAAAGAGTATCATAGTATGGTTTTATAACAAAAGATTCATTATGATTAAGTACTTTTTGAGAAATATAGGCAGAAATTAAATCAGGGTAACTGTTCTTCACTCTGCAAAATTACACTTCTTAATCCTTTAATATCTTAAATCAAGGGATATATCTTACCTACTGGATAAAATCATGTTAAACATTCGAAAGAAAAATGAAGCCAAAATAATATAACAAACTTTTGCGTCACCATTTTCTAACTATATCCTGTTGTATAACCAAATCGTAAACTCACCACAAGATTGCTAAGTAACAAAATTTCCAGAAACCGTAGGAATTGACATGAACGGAATCGATGACGCAACGATGTGAGGAAGAAATGAAAGCTTAGTTCACGTAACACGCGAAATACATCAAATTTTATTCGTTTTCTTCCTGTACATTCACTTCACCTGGATTCGATACATTTAAAACGGATGCATTGTACCTTGAGTCGATGGTTGCACGTAAGGTCGTGTGTTGTCTTTTCCACTTTCAGATGTTTGTCTAATTCCATTGTCGAGACGAAATGCAATAGAGAAAAATAATTAAGTGCGATGTTAATTTCGATTACGACAATACAATCAAATCTTTAACTATTCATCTGGTGTCGAAACCTTAACATCAGAAGAAAGAACTTTTACTGTTATTTTTAAGATACTACGAAGGTAGGTAGAATGAAATCGCTCACATATCTGAAGGCGGCGTAAATAAGCAGATTAATGTGTACTTATTACGATTTCAACTTGAAAAACATACCACACTGGTCATTTAAATGAAAGAAAATAGCAATTATATTTGATGGTGTAATACATCGCGTCTTATGGAGGAAACAATTTTTTTTCCAAAAAGAGACCTTTTAAATCATGAAAGTGATGGGAGTTTACTTCGATTTGAAATAAATTTTCCTTAGTATTTTTATATCACTTTTATCTATAGGACACTAGATAAATTTATTTCACTTTTACCGAGGTGTGGTCCATAAATCAGGAAACCGTTGCGCTCGGACGCCATGTTTGTACTTCGTGCTCTTAAGCATTTCAAACGAGTCAAGCGAGTTCCTGAATATTATTTGTACTATATTATTAACTATTAGATAAAAAATAAACCACGTTTTTTCTTCGTTATTATTCATATTGTGGTTTTAAAACAATTAGAATAATTATACATCTCCGTGATTTAACTAACTTGGAGTGCTGTTCTCAAAACAAAAACCTCAATGGTGTTTCTTCGTGCTACATTAGCAAAGGGGAAAAGCGTGTACTTTTCCTACTCTATTCAACCAGGATCTCCACAATAAAACTTACTAATAAACATCCTGGCCCGGGTTTTGCTCCGGTTTTCCTTCGGGTAGAGGTGGATTTCTTATACAGGTTCTCTAGGCTTGTCTAGGGACATGTTTATTGTAATAATAAATCGTGGGTTTAGTGTTATTTCAATTCTCTTGATTTTTAAACACTATACTCAGAATTATCTATAGTTTGATAATAATTTGTACAAGTAAATTTTTTCCGTTAAATTACAAACATATTGACATTCTATTAGTATTATAACTCGTAGCTATCTTTTTATCTTATCTAGGAATTTTTGCTGAAATTTTTTGAATCCGCCTCTGCCTTAGGGCCCTTGATCGGAATTGATGGGATGGTCCCTTGCTTGCTTCCGGAGAGGAAATTAGTTTGTTGTCCTCCACGTGGTCATGCGCAGTTTGTACTGTTTTTTGACAATAAATTTATTATTAAACATACAAAGTGCAACGTTGGTATACTACACGAAATATATTCCACAAGCAGCATCAACCATTTTGTTCAAATCCACGAGCAGGGATACCAACTTTGTTGAACGGGGTGTTGAGCTTCCAGGCTGGGGAGGCGAAATGCGGGTTTCATTGCGGAGCGCGATCTATCAGAGGAAGACATATTACATTCCAGAGCTTAAAGCATCAAAATGAACCGTGTTTTATTACGCTTCGCTCGTTTTTCATGGGCGATTAGCCAATCGTGGCAATATTGACACTCGAAGGGGAGAGACGTTTAATAAACCGCGACGTGTACACGGTGTTTTCAAAGTAGAAGATTTTTTAAACAGTTGATTTAGTAGACAAACCACTGTTTTAGATAGATAGGAATAAAACGTCAATATGCCATAAATTAAAATTTTCTGGCCCCGTGTTGACCTTGGCGGAAAAGTGAAATTTGATTCTGAAAGTATTCAAAATGTAACAAAATTAGAGCCCTCCAGCAGCCATGTAACACGTTTCCTGGAAGAGTTATGACGGTGGTCGCCAACTTGAGATTTAAGGTAGCTAACCGGAGTTTTCTCGAATACTATAAGAGGTACAAAAATCCGCTTGGCGTAACAAATTAAGAACAAAAAAGTATAAAAAATTAATGTACTTTCTTTGCCGGTCGCTATAGGTGGCTCGCTAACTTTTAGTATGTAAATTTCACAATGGCTTCAGAAATGTGGATCTTGTCTGTTATTCTTACGAATGCGGCTTCAAACAATTATATTTTACTCGTCTCCCAGATCTTAACCTTTTCTCTTATTTTTGGAGACTTCCACAGGAATGTAAAATATTAACGGAAATATTAATTTAAAATCTAGTTCTAAATACGAACTAAAATAATGAGCTATTTTACAGTTTATTCACGGCAATGTTTCATTTTACTTCTTCAAGTTTGTAGCATTCTAATTCATAGCTGAGATTGCTTCATATCATAGCCTTCTTTACTGCATAGAAGGCTTTGTTTCAAATTAACACGTAAACAGATGAAAATTTTTGAGGTTACTTCTGACATTGATTATTTTAATATTGTCTTTAAATTCACCTCGTTTTATGTGAGAAGGCATATTAGTTTCTAAAAGAATATTACATCAACAAATATCTCAAAGTAATTTTTCCAATTGAAATAAGAAAGAATAAAAAAAATATATATATTAATGCTGTCATGTCTTTGAACATTATGTATTAGGAAAGTTAGAAGGCTGTGACTTTTATTTTCGCACTCTGGTGTCGAAAGACAAAATAAGTGGTTCGCTTAATGCAGTGCGGTGTTGTCACGTTTCACTACTGTTATCTCGAGTTGTCTGACATTATTTAACTTTCTATCAAATATCTCATCTCAGCTCAGGTGGCTTGTGATTCTCATAGGGTTTTAGTACTTTAATAATACAGGTGAATTAGTCCAAAAAGTTTTTAGAAATTCCAGAATTTCCTAATATGCTTTTTTCTCTTTCAGATAAAGTTGAAAATACGTGGAATCCCGTTATAGAACATGTTAAATTAATTTTCCAATAACTCGCAAGCTTTTCTCGTGATGGAGCTGAAACTTTCCTCACTTGCTAGTCACAATACCACTCCAAATATAAACAATTTTACAAAATTCAAATAAAATACAGAATTTTTGAGTTTATGGGAAGTTATTTACCTTAATTTACACCAAAATTTGTGGAAATAGTTCAAATTTTCTAATAATTTCAATGAATTGCGGGGATGATTGCCCTGCCCTCACCACTAGTTATTTTATCTCAGTGGATGGTGTGTTAACAATAACAACAACAATAAGCGTTTGGGTCTCGGCTCCCGTTAATTGCGACCCATTTTTTTAGTTGCGACCCTATGGGTCGAACCACATTCGAAATTTTGACGTTCCGCCTTCCACTGCCATCTGGTAGTGGAAGCTGGAACTTTGTTTAGGGCCTTTTTCGTCGATAACATTCTATGACGCTCAAGGGAGGATCTTTTTCATGCAGCAGAATCACATGTGGATTTTCGCGCCCGAAAACTCCCGTCAATTTCCCATCATGCACTGGGGCTTGAGAGGTCACTACGACAACTACGACGCTGCGTTGTTTCCGAGGGACGAATGGGAAACGTGGAAACGTAAGGGGATTGTGATGGATGGGAGACAGGAGGAGGAAAAAGGAGAAGGAGGAGGAAAAGAAATATCGCTCACAATTTCCTTGCGAGTTTCGCTCCATTACACAACTGGAACAGCGAAGGTAACAAAGTGTCATATCCATCAAGACCCCGGCGGCGGTTGCCGTCCAGAACATTTTGGTGGTCCGCGAAGAAAATCTATACTGAGAGTCAAGTAACTTTGTCGAAAATTATGCAATATGGCTACCTAACACCCATTGTCAACAATGAATTTAAATAATATCCAAATACATATTACCAGTAATCACTAAAGCGACTATTTTCTGTAAAGAAATACAAGTTAATATCACAACATACTAAGACACAAGATAGTATTCGTTCCACACTTTGCTGGATGCAGAGAGAGAGCAGAATAGCGGCGCCTCAAGAGCAACTGCGTCGATGACCCGTATTTGGCAACGGTCTTCAAGTTTTCAGAAGTTCGAATGTCTTGCCAACATAACGCGAGACACAAATATCATTACTCTTAGGGACGACGGCGAAGTAAAAGTGTTGACTACATTGAGCACAAGCTCTGAACCAACATCAAGCCAATTAGACTGACAATAAATAAATAAATTAATTAAGTACTAATTTACAGTCGAGAGATGTGTCACAAACTGCGCATGACCACACTGAGGACAATAAAGTAATTTCCTGCGTCTAATATGCAATAAACTAATGAACACAGTGAGTTTCCGTTCACGATATTTTGTTCGTGATATTTTTGAGGACTTTTCGAAGAAAAGAAACATGACTTCAAGAACAGTGATGTAGACCGGGTGGAAAGATAGAAAATTGGGAGTATGTCAGGGTATTTACCCCGTTCTCTGTTTGAGAACCTTAAAAAGGGGGAACTTATGAAAATTATTACATTTCTGGATAATTCTTTGAGCATTATAGATTTCTCTACCTATTTTGTAACGAAGATCATTAATTGGAACCTCTCGTTAAATACGTAATTTATGGAAAATACAAGTTTTTACTGATTAAAGCATTACCTTTGTTTTAAGATACGGGTGACTTAATTTCTGATGAATCTTAAGTTACATCAAAGTAGATTGTTTTACAAGAATAATCAAATTCAGATATATTGGTTAAATAGTGCTTTAACATATATATAAATTGTAGAAACAAAAAAAAAAAAAATTAACAAAAAATTGTAGAAACTGCAGAATGAATATGTTCATTACTGAAACCATGTTATGCAAATGTATTCTTGTATTGAATACGTTTATGGTGATATAACTGAAATAAATGAAAAAGAAGGTACTACTTTCGAAAGTTTGCAAATATACATTTTGACGATAAAAATAAAAATATTGATCTGCCTAATGAATCTCTTTCTGAAAGTTTTAGACAGTTAATGAGCGATAAAATCTGACGTAATCGTAACATAAAATGACGATCAACATGATCTGTTTTTTGTTGTGTGTTTTGATCCTAACAGGAGAGGAATCAAAGATCTGGACCGTTCCATTGTAATGACGAATTTTTAAAAAAAATAAAGCAATTTTTTTAATTAAATTCTCTCGGCGAATTTCAACCAGATCAATAAACACTTATATACCAGGGTTTTTATAAATTTTTGTCATATACCATGGGAATATTCTAATGAATATTAATTTCTTGTCAAAAAAGCAGTTACAAACTGTGTTTGATCACGTAGAGGATAATATACTAATCTACTTTCCGGAAGCAAACAAGGGACTATCCCATCAATTCCGATCAAGGGCTCTAAGTTACAGGCGGATTTAACATTTCATCACAATCGTAAGATAAGAATAAAATATGAGCTACGTATTGTGATATCAACAGAACGCCAATAAATTTGTATTCAATAAAACACATAATAGTTATTTCACAAGTACGTGTTATTGTTATATTGTTTATAAATTATAACTATTAAATTAACTCCAAATTTGATATTTATTATTTCAATTGTAATTTAACGCAAATATGTTTGTAAATTTACATGTACAAGTTATTATCGAACTATAGATTATTCTAAGTATAGTGTTTAAAAAATCGTAAGAGTTGAAAAAACACTAAATTCACGATTTATTGTTACAATAAACACGCCCCTATACAAAGCCTAGAGAACCTGTATTAAAAATCCGCTTCTACTCGAAGGAAAAACGGAGAAAAACCCGGACCAGGATGGGGCTTCAGAATTAATGTACACAACCGTGCCAAAGTTGAGTACACATAAAACTAAATTAATATGAATCATAAGACACAACATAATCATGCAAGAAAATAGTTTTCGAAATTGTTATAAGTTATTTAAAAAGTACTACAGCAATGGCGTGATAAAGTACAAGACGGATTTAACTTTTTTTTAAATCAATAATTCTTTTTACATATTAGAAGCACTGGTGCAGGAGGTAGCTTTTTCAAACAGTGTTTCAATTGTTTTAATGCATTATCATTCATTAATTTCTGTCAGAACGGTTATCTTCATAGGAACAGAATAGATAAAATTATTGAATGTTTCAATTTTTTTCAATTCAATTGATTTGGTGTCCGATGTTGGCAATAGATTCAAGTTCGAATGTCCTGCCAACATAACGCGAGGTACTCTTATCACTACTCTTATGGACGATGGCGAAGTAAAAGCGTTTGCTACATTGAGTACAGGTTCTATACCAACATCAAGCCATTTAGAAAGACAATAAATAAATAATTGTATAAATAAATTATGGTCAAGAGAGCAGCTGTTACAAACTGCGAAAGACCACACTGACGACAAAAAAAATTTATTGTGTCTAATATAAAACCAACAAAACAAAACACTTTCCGTTTCCGTTCATGTTTTTCTTCTTCTTAAGTTGCATTTCTGGAAGCAAAAGGAACACGATTCTGAGTACAGGCATTACTGATAATTTTTATATTTCCTAATAATAAAACACAAAAACCCTGGGATGTCTGAGATGTAATAAAACGAAAAACAAAAAAACAAAAATTGAAAATCCAAGGAATTATTCTATTTTGTCAGACAAATGAAAAGATCCCTATTTGTACACTCTTTTTGCAAACGTATTCATCGTGTCCGGGAACTTGAAAAAAATAGGATATAAAACTATGAATTTATTCTCGAAGTCATGTTTCTTTGCTTCCAGAAAGTTAACGTAAGAAAGAAGAAAAACTGAGTTTATTCGCAACAAATCACATTGTTGTCGTCCTCAACATAGTCATAAGGTAATCTTTAACAGCTCCCTCGACTATAAATTAATTATTAATTAAATTATTTATTGTCTTTACAAGTGGCTTGTGCACAGTGTAGCCAACGCTTTTACTTCGCCGTCGTCCATAAGAGTAATGATATTTGTACCTCGCGTTATGTTGGCAGGACATTCGAACTTGAATCTATTGCCAACCTCGGACACCAATTCAATTCATTTACTCTTGTGGCGCCATTCTATTCCTTCTGAATCAAGCAAAGTGTGGAACGAATATTACCTTGTGTCTTTGTTTGTTGTGTTCTTTACAACAAATAGTCGCTTTGGTGACTCTCATTAATATTTTTGTAGACATATGTTGTATTCGTAGAAGTTGGCAATTCGTGTTAGGCGGCCATCTTGCAAAGTTACGTGGCAACGAGTTTAGTTGTGCGTGATAAGGTTGGCTATACCACCGATCTACTGCTTCAAACACTTTCGCGACATCTTCCATGTACCAAAATTCAATGTCCGTTAGTAGGTTGTAATGTTAGTCAGCTATGAAAATCTATACCCATTCGTGTTAAAATAAAGAGTCACGACTGTCTTCCATATATTAAAATGTTTTAAAGATAAGGAAAAACAGACAATAAAACACATAAATCCGGATCTAGAATGTCATTTTGGGAGTGGCCCATGCCGACGATACGCTACACAAATACCGCAAACTCCAATAGCCAGTATGATAAGAGAGAGGAACTAACTTACTTTACTTATCTCCACTCTGAACTTTTCAGATCACGAAGTAACAGTACTCACCTGCAAAGAAAGGACATAAAAAAATTAATTCATCACATTACTTCAATAATCAAATACTTAAAATATAACAGAATCAGATTTCTTCTTTATTAGCAATTTGTATTTTAATTTAATTTTTTTTTTCGACAAATCATATGGTTTAAGTATTTTAACAATAATAATAGAATAAAAAAAGTCAAAATATAGGTTAAAAATCTCGATCACGTGCTCTGTTCTGAGCGAAAAAACAGGAAACCAAAGTGTGGAGGACGAAGGTTCACGCAAATATTTGCCTTATTTGAGTCCTTTGATGTGCGACATAAAAACAAGAATAGGACGGATACAGGTGTTCGCGTATTTGCCGCAAGAGAGCAAATATAGACAAATGGCTCATTTACACTCGGTCGTGTTTAGGCAAATACGGCAATTACACAAATACGCAACGCCAAGAGAAGTTCCGGCATAACGCACGTTGAAACATCGCAAAAATTAGTTTTGTGTAACAGTAGCCTCCAGCAGGTTCTTCCTCCATTACTCGACACACTCCAGTATTTCCGTGGAGCAAGGAAGGAAAAGGGTGGGTCCCGAAACAGCTGCGGCGCCCTTTGACCCGCGTCGCGTTCTTGGCAGTGACCCTACCGCAAGGCAGAGGAATGTGGGGAACCACAAACAGTCTCCGTGCGTGACGTCACAGCAGTCGGAGGACACACAATACTTCCAAGGCCAGAGATAGATGGCACTTGTTCAAATCCAGGGCCTGCTGAGCTGCTGCTGCTAAGAGTTTACACAAAGCACACGAGTTAGAATCTTCTTTGTTGTTTCATATCGGTGTTGGGGGTGGGGGGAGGAAAAGCGTGCGTATTTGTCAAATAGAAAATCCATGCACATTCGTAATATAGATTATCACTAAAATGTTTGGCTCAGGATTATTCTCTAACGTGAATGGGAATCATAATGTATACTGTTACTAAAGTGCGTTTTCGTGGTATTTGTAAATGGGAAATGAAGCACGCCATTGAAGCTTATTTACATGGAGCGACACGAGGTAGGAGGTGTGCGGTAGGGACTGTTGTAAGTAAAGTGAGTCTCTTAGCTGCGTTTACGAACAACTTGGCCCGCGAGGAGATGTTATTGGAAGTCGTTAGTGACAGTAAAGAGTTAATGATACTAGGAATGGTACGAGGTGGATAGAAGGAGGAGGGATCGCTTTTCAATTCTCACAGCTATATGATGTGGGACATTGAAGAGAAAAGCTTACAAATTTGTTTCTCGCCCTACCGGCAGTTGAACCCGTAGTGACTGACTGACTAGCATATTTGCTTGCCCCAATTCAATTCCAGGCGGGGTCGGGAAAAACTTGTAGCTTTGCATGTTAGCCATTAAGATACCACAAGGGTTTTTGTATTCTATTAAATATAAATTTGTGAATATTATAACAAGTAGCTACCTATTTTTATTCTTACTTTGTAGGGGGCAGGGGAGGCACATTCTAAGATTTTGCTTTGGGACGCAAAAATGATAAATCTGCGCCTGCCTTAAGTGCCCTTGATCGGAATTGATGGTATGGTCCCTCGTTTGCCTCCGCAGACTAAGTAAGTTTATTGTCCCCCACATGATTACACACAGTTTGTAACTGCTTTTTTTATCATTAATTTTTTTTATTAGCAAAAGAACAGATAACCTGTAAGAAAAAACCCTCCTCTCCCCTTCCCTTCTCAGTTTGCACGCAAATCCGCGATTACGTCGAAGCGAAGCCATTAGAAGGAACAGAGATGCAGATGTTTGAATGCGTGTGCATTAGCACATCGAGATGTACTAATGCATGTGCAGCAGAGCAACTGCAGTGCGAGCCTCAAGGGCAGAGGGGCAGTCGCTCCCTTCGTTAACCTAGTTACAACCCCCACCCTACCCTACCCGCTCCACGTCGCCCTACGCTACTCAACTGCAGCTGGACATGAGGCGACCCCACCGCCCGCCGAGTTCGATGGCCACGTTCCAAAACCCAC
>NNCF01128065.1:73277-86603 GCA_002313205.1 Laupala kohalensis
AAGCTGCAACAAAACATGTATGGTAAGATTGACTGCAATGGCAATTAACCATGTAAAATAGTTTATAGTCCTCCACAAGGCCACGCGTAGTTTTTAACTTTTTTTTGGGTGGGGCTTTACGGCTCATGTCGACATCAAAGGTCATTGGAGCCCTAAAATTGTTTGTACAGGTAGGGAAAATGCAGTTACGCACTAAGGAGAGCCATCATGACTCTCCCCGCGTGTGGGACTCGCGCGATGACTCAACTCTACCCACTAAAAACCCTCCTGAATTTCAATGTATCCAAACATAAAAAAGCGAGAAAACAAGAAAAGAGAGAGAGACAACAGTTTCCTAAAACATTATAAAAACCGAAAAGAAAGAAAAAAGTAAATTTAGAGAGAGAGAAAATGCAAATTCAAAGCAAAGGGGAAAAAAGAGTTTTAAATCCAAACCCTCCCAAGAACTTGTGGGAGGAGCCCCGTTTCGTTCATGGATTTGAGTAATGACACACGAAGATAGATCACATACTGTTCTAGAGGTCACATTCCTGAAGGAATCTAAAAAAGACGTATCAAAATAGGTCCATTTTGTCCCAACATAACGTTCAAGCTGTTGGGTAGATTGTGTCGTCGTCGGCTGGTACTATAGTTGAGAAACCCAAGAAGAAAGTGTTGCACGGTAAGTGTTGTGTTGCAAGCTTCACAGACGGGGGGAGGTTCACCGCGTAAGAGATGACCGTGGGTAATAGTCTTTTACCTTCCTCAGCTTGAATGCGCAAGTGTGACATTCGGCTTGCCATGTCTCAAGAAGAGACGATCTCATGGCAACCTTCGAATCTGACGGAGGAACAGACGAAGGGTCAAGGACTGCCCTCAGTGTTCCCTGCTTCGCTGACTCATCAGCTTCTTCATTACCCATAATGCCCACGTGGTCAAGAACCCAGCATAGAACTATTTGAAAAATTTTGAAATACTAGATGGCTTATTAGATTCTGAATTGTCAGCGTAAGGGTGTCAGAAGTGAACAGTGAAGACACTGACCACAGAGCACTAATAGAGTCACTGCAGAGAACTACACGCCGTATTGAAGATGGATGAATGAACTTTAGCGCCTCAAGGATTGCAAATTGCTGGGCGGAAGAACCTATCCACTAAACCAAATTTACGATGAATATGAATATAAAAATATTTAAAGGGATAATTAGAACAGATACCAATGAACATTTGTTTTGCAAACAATATAGGGAATTTACGATTTCGAGACACAACGCTACCTGAAGGAAAAAATATTAACGGAAATAATACAAGTACGCCTTGACATGCTTTGTAATAATAAGACCAATAAACGTTCTAATCAAATAGTTTGGCGAATAAACGCAAAAGGAAATGAATGAATAAACTCTATTCCAAAAGTCGTGTATTCAAAAATTTACCAAAAGAAAAGAATAAAGTCATTGCACTTCTTTCCCAGAACACCTCGAGAGAGTTTTTAAACTTTTCTTAAAATCTATTTCGATGTAAAAGAGTGCATATGCTAGCAAAGTACGAACAAAGAACGCGTACTTATCAGTGTTTTCATATTCCAAGAAAGTACAACTTTTTCCCATGCGACTGAGGCGCGTCATTAATATAAATGTCCGCATAACACCCCGAAGAAACATTTCAACTTCTATACGTGAGAAGTTCACGCGAGGGTTTATTTGCGGTTAATGCGATTTTCAGCCTTTTCCTCGGATGCCTTATCTGCACCCCCACGTCATACTTCGCCTAGGAAAATGTATTCCCCCGCAATACTCTTGTTATAACACGAATTGTAGCACAAAAGAAACAGGTTAAGATACTTTTATTCTCCGGATTGTGTGCGTGTGTGTGTCTATAGAGCCGGTTGCTGGGAGTCACGGAATGAATAGAGACGAAACGCTACGAAAGAGTTACTATCAGTTCACAAAACACGGAGCGTAATTCTTCACGACGTTAATTAATTGTTCCGGCGTACTAAAATACTGACGAGATCTTTAACAATAGTATTTACACAGAAGAACAAACGAAACTAGTTCAGCGAAACACAGAATTATATTAAATAATGTAATGTACATACGCTGTTCGTTGTGCAGATAAGTGAGGAACTGCATAAGGTTACGTGGAGGGGAATAACCTGCTCTAGAGAGGCGATCACTTCGGCCGCAATCAAGGGAGGAGGAGCTAACCGGAGAGCATTCTTGTTTCAAAAATTACGATTTTACAACATGGATTTTATAAATATTACCTTTAAATAAGATGCATCACAGAATGAATTAACAATCTTTATTATTAACAACAATAACAATTATTTATTGAAGTTATTAATCTGGTAATTTTAATAACAATAAAAATTATAACGTATAACAATTATTATTCTGGTAACACTTTTCAAGGTATGCCATGTACCAACATCAATTTTTACCTGTTAAGAGTTCACGTTCAATGGTCGGGGGTGGGGGGGACGAGGCTATATCCCCCTTAACCCCCCACCCCCACCCCGCACTACCATAGATCCGCCACTGTTCTATCAATATATTACAAGGAAAAAACCCCCAGACAAAACCGGATAAGGACGGGGTTACAGGAACAATGCCACCAACAGCGCTAAGATTAGAGAAGGCAACAAAGAAATACGAACTGTACGTTATGACTATGTCAGAATTTTTGGCATTAAATGAGCGCCAAATTATTTACGTAAAAAAAAAGTAACGGTTTGTTTTTGTAATTAGCACCCCAGTATATTACCACCATTTCCTCCAAAATCTCTGGGAACATTGGGTATTTGTTTTCAAATAAAAGTTGTTTTAAGCACTAAATCAACGTTCAAGCAGGGTTTGTAAAATACTGTTGTACTAAGTTGTTGACGATTCCAAAATCGTTGACAACGATTTACGCCGTGTTATCCGTTTAATTTTGATATTAGGTTATTTAAGTATACGAACTCTTCCCGAAACTTAACTTGCGTTAAATATGGAATTTTCTCGCTACAATAATCGTTCGCCCCAAAAACTTTGTTTGACGCATTCAATTGTCAATACAATTGCCAATCAAACCATATGCAAACGAAACAAAGCAGCGGAAGAAAATGGCTGGCCCAACAATGCACAGCACACCGTGAACACCAGAAAAATTAAAGCCATCTGTCGATATGTTCCGCAACGCTAATTTAGATTTTCATACCTTACGGGGCATTTAAAAGAATGTTTCACCAAAAAACCGTGGAAAGTACTGTTCTAACGGAAATGGCAGTTGCATCACGTGACCGAAGACAACGCGATTCTTGTAAAAAAAAGAAAATAAATAATAAAGAGACAATACAAATTCATTATCAAGGTTTAAAATCACAAAACAATTGTCCTCATCCAATAATAAAAATCAGAAGAATTAATTATAAATTAATAAGAACTACTTTGGTGAATACTTGCAAGTTTCATGAAAAATTGGCGACTTGCCTTCAGTCAATGCGCATATTGAGACCGTGGATTGAATTAAATTATAATTAAAAAACACATTCACAAAATTTAAAAAATAATAACTATTTAGAAATCGTAGCTAGCAGAAGGGAACGCAGAGGGTGGTCTGGAGCAAGCATGGGAAAAAGTATTGTCGGCAAAACCTCACTGGCTCTTTAGAAAAAAATAAGAATCGTAAAAACTATTATTCGACGAAACTCGAAGAAACACCGCTTAGATCCCACGCAGAAGCAAAGAACATGTTCCAACTTGCAGCAACAATTTAGGGAAAAGAACCTTTAGAAATGCAAATAACAAAAAGACACTCTGCACAAGCGGCGGATACAGGGGAATATTATTTCCCGGAGCAATATCAAATCGAATAGTGCGAATGGGCGAGAGGCTCGCGGTAGCAGTACACTGAAAAAGAACCCCAAAACACTAATAAACCGCATTTTAAGAAAGCACTAAGAACGAACGTCGCCAAAAAGGTCCCTAGAGACATCGTACGCGCTGGGAAACGCAAAATGTGAGAGAAGGAGGGTTCGCGGTTAGTTGAAAGAGAAACAAATTTCAAAAGAAAGCCATATAACTTCCGGATGGCGAAGGTTCGCGCAATGTTTCTACACGTTTCAACTGGGTGACCAGCTCTAGAACGTCGTAAAATCATAAAACTAGGGATCTGAGGATCTCGCCGCAGACGCAGCTGCGCAGAAAAAAGAGATCACAAAGGGTATTGTTTGTAAGGAACAAAATGGCCGATGGATCTTCGTTTCTAGCTACTGAAGTATGGAAAGAAAGAAAAACTGAAACCACCAATCGAAAGTCACCGAAGGGCGGAGCCAAGTGGAACTAGTGGTTAAATGAAATAGCAACTAAATTCTCTTTCAGGGAATATCCAATGAAATTGTAGGGGGGAGAAAACCAACAGACGTACGTTGGAGGGAAGAAATCATAAGAAGGAGAACGTCACGTGACGATATTTTTTTTATAAAAAGAGGGGCACGAAAGCACTCGGGATCCATTTATCCAGTTATTCAGACGCAGAAAGTTTTATCCAGAGGAGTGATAGACAGACAGCAGTTATTCAGATATCCATTTATCTAGTTATCCAGATAGGCAGAAAGTTTTATCGAGATATCCAGATAGCAGTTATTTTTGTGCGCGAAGACAGCGAAAGTTTGTTAGGTGTGGTGAGCACACGCAGCATAAGTTTTTATTTTGGTGCGCATAGAACAGCCATTTTCGTGTAATTGCGTGAGTAGAGCACATGATGAGTTTTTCAGCTTTCTAGTTGAAATTATTTTGAATAACATTTTCAAGCTGTTACCAACAATTTATTTAACGAGACGCAGTTTAAATGACAGTAGAAACAAAAGTGCGAATCATTACGAGTGAACAACTTTTGAGTGATAAAACCATTCTGTTCAACATGAGTTTAAAATTTTATTAACTTTCTAATACTTATGAAATTAGTCGATCTGCTGGTGAACAATATTTAGTGAAGTGGAGTAGCAAGGAACACCAAATTTAATCGCCAGTGACGTGTAAATGACAATATTTTTGATCAAAATTCCGAACGATGATCTGTGAGAACCGGTGAAGCCACCGTCATTAGGAACTAGTTCGTTACGCTAAGAACCCCGACCAGTTAATTGAGTGACTCTCGCGAGTAAAGAAAGCAGCAAATTCAGGGTGAAAGGTTCTGATCCGCCGCGTAATCAGTTTCGAGTAATTGTGAGCCAAAAACTGGCAACGTTCGTGTACAGTCACATACCGTGTGTACCCTTAATGTTCAGCCCGAAGGCATAGTATTGATGATTAGACAAGGGACCACGAAGCTATAATTAAATATTGCAAAGAACGTTTAATGTAAAAATAAGGCAAACTGATTTAAGGATCAAAATACGACTCTGACTCAAATCGCGATGGAGAAATAAATAACGGTGTTAGCGGTGAAGAAGACGAGACTGGTCAAAGCGGTTCGAAAAGGAATCGAAGAGGTGTCTTCAAGAGCCATTCGAGTGACAAAGTTACAAACTGGTGCATCACCAAAACAATTTAATAACTGTAAAAAAGTGTAACGTGTTCCCAAATTTGAGTAAGACCCACTAAAAGTGTTACGACATGTGATTATGCAAGTGTAAATGTGCTACGTACAAAAGTGTTAAGAGGTCAATGAACCGACCAGCCCAGTGAGTGATCTTATGAAAACGGAAGAACAGCCGATGCGCAGTAAGCGTTTTTAATGTGTAATGTCCGAGGAATTCTTGTGTTAAAATTAGTCATTCACAAATGTTTATGTGTTTAGATCAATATAATGTTATCCAATAAAGTATGTTTGATGTCTTTTGAACACCACATTGCTGTGTTTTTATTGTGAGTGGTTCCGATAGGAGTGAGTATTCCGTTCTCAGCACTGTGATTGATTAAAATTAATTTTTTTTTTAATTCCAAATTTTTTGAGATTTTTCTTAATTAATTATCAATAATAATAGCAGCAGAAGTCTCAATATAATACCTTAAATATGTCCAAGTAAAGACTACGGAATTAAAATCAATGATAAGTCTTCTTCAATTGTTGACGTGTTGACGGTTATTGAACGTTCTACACCAATTTCGAAATTTATATTTTTGCTTCGTTCGTAAATTATGCCACGCGATCTTTGAGTATATTTTACTTCCCCCCCCCCCCCACCACCTCCACCGTGTCACGTTCGACCAAACCCTTCGTTAACGTGACGTCATAAAACGACCTGCCCTCTCCCATAAAGGAGAAAAGAGAAACATTTGTGAACTTAAGAGAAATACAAAGGTCGAATGGTGTGTAAGGGAATATCGGGGTTTTGTTTTCATTGTATGAAATATTTGCCTAAATTGAGACGATTTTAAACATTTGTGACACACCAAACGTAACGCGACGCTTTCTAAATTACCCCACACCCCCTCACCACCAATCGTATCGTTTCGCCCCCCCCCCCCGATGATATCCACGATCCCAATTTTGTATACAGTAGAAACGTGAGTGCTTACGCATATTAAACCAATTCAACGTACAATTACAAAAATATTCATCGCGTATGATTAAAAAAAAATAGGTGTAGCTTAGAAAGAGGCTTCTACTAACAGCTAAAACATTTTTAGTGGGCTTAACATTAGTGCTTTGGGTATAAGTGGATCGAAGCCAAAAAGCCCCAAGAAGAAGAAGAAGAAAATGTATCCAAATATTTCTTTTGTGCACCTACACGCGGAGAAGATGTGATACCATCGAAGACGAGGAATAGGGAATCGAACCCAGGATCCTTGCTTTGATCACGAGGTTGTTGACCACTACACCCCCCGTTCGCCTTCCCATTTTCCGGAGCACTAGTGAAAAGTGTTATCGTCCGACAAATTCTAAGATAATAAATAATCTCTGGACAGACGTATCAGTCTGGCACTCGCTTGCAGCCAACAGAAAACATCGCAAACGATAAAAGAAAGAAAAAAAAGTTGAACCAGTAAACACATTGCAGACGAGTTCACCTCAATCAATTTTTGTTTTCGTTCGCCGAAGTGTAAGCGAGACTGAATCCAAGAGACAAACAGTTTTCCTTCATCCCCCTCCCATTCGCACCCCTTTCTTCGTGTTTTACTCTTTTTTTTTTCGAGAAGTCTCAGCGAGTGCACCTCGGGGAACCACCGGCGACTGCGGCGCGACGGGTGGAAGTTACACGAACCTCTCGAGGGATCGTTCTGCGACGCTTCGCAAACTTTCGTACTCCGTTACGAATATCCGCTTCACAAAGTGAGAGGACGGGGGAAATGGACCCCACCATCGAAAGCACTCGGTTACTCATTCAATGGAGAGGGAGGATTTTTTTTTTTTTGTCGAAACTCCTGTCGTCGCTTCCAATATCATTTATTGAGGTAGCACTAGCGTTAAGTAAGAATTAAATCACTAAAATATCTTAAAGCGGCGTAAATAAACAGATGAAAGTCACCGGTCATTTAAACGAAACAAATGCAATTATAATTGATGGTGTCTTACGGAGAAAACATTTATTTACTAAAATAATACGAACTTTTAAAATCACGAAAGTGATGGAAATTTACTTGTTTTGTAGTAAATTTTGCGAAGTATTTTTATATCACTTTTATTGATAGGTCACCAGACACTTGAGAAGGTTATTTATTTAACATTTTCTAAGATGAGATCTCTAAATCACGAAACCGTCGTGTTCGTCCGCCATGTTTTTTTTTGCATTTCAAACGAGTCAAGGGAGTTCATGAATATTACTATTAACTGATAGATAGAAATTAAATATGTCATCTTCATACTGTTCATTTAAAACAATAAGTTGTTGGTTCCACCTTAAGAGATTTCAGTACGTAAAAACTATGTTTGTTGGTTTCTCAAATAGGAAATTCTATTAAGCGAAGGCAAGGGAAAGGAACGGAAAATACTTTCCCTCGCACAAGAAAATAAGCCCCGGGTTACTACTACACGTTAACTTAACTAAATACTGAATTCCCCTGTTCCGTTCAACTCACGTAGAGGGTCGCCGCTCCTGCAGCGATAATTTCCACCCCCGAACAGCTGCGGCGAAACGTCGGGGGGCGTCGCTTGCGAATTCAACGACCGTTCGTTTCGTCCCTGCACACACCCCCCCCCTCACAAAAACCGGAAGTTTTATTTGCGTCCGAGGGGTTGGTAACTAAGGTAGCAGCTGTTTTTGTGAGGCTGAGAGAAGGGTTTTGGAGATGTGAGATAGTGTCAACGCAACGTTCACCGAAGGTGGTATTGTCTCCGTATACACCTATAGTATAAAAGTCATCATACTTCGCTTCGAGAAATTCAACTTACGAAAAACAACATTAAAGGAAACTCACGGTGTTCGTTAGTTTGTTCAATATTAGTCGTAGTAAATTACTTTATTCTCGTCAACGTGGTCATACGCAGTTTGTAACAGCTCTCTTGACAATAAATTATTTATACATTTACTTATTTGTTGTCAGTCTAACTGGCTTGATGTTGGTGTAGAACCTGTACTCAATGTAGCCAACGCTTCTTCTTCGCCATCGTCCATAAGAGTGATGATAAGGACACCTCGCGTTATGTTGGCACACGACATTCGAAATTGAATTCATAACCAACCTCTGACAACAATCAATTCACTTGCTCTGTTCTGTTGTTTCTGCATCAAGCGTGTGGAACGAATACTTATTAATTTGTATTTCTTCACAGCAAATAGTCGTTTTAATATTTATTTGGACAGTACTTAAATTCTTTGTGACCACCGTTTCCCCTGAAATTTTCCTACCACGCTCTCCTTGAAATTTTCGCGAGTGAGTTTCAAGAATTTGTTTCGTAGAGGTTGGCAATTTGTTTAATGCAGCCATATTGAATTATTNTAGGATGAAGTGATGTTCGAAGGACCATAAATGTACAGGTAAATTACAGAAAATGACGAAGGTAGATGAGGTGTGGTTGAACAATAGATATGACAACAAAACAGTTTAATGACATGAAACATGAATAAAACAAGAAATAATGAGGTGATACAAATACCAAAATAGAATTAGTAGTAAATAAGGCGCTGCGATGGTGTTGAGCGCTATATGATGTGAGTTGAACACAGCTGGAGTGCAGTTTGCGACCAAGACGATGTTGCGGTGTGTGGAATGGGGTTGAACGTGAAGTCTCGCGGGCTGGTTGCATGGGTTACTGTCATGGTATCCGGGGTGGGGGGCTGCGGTGAACGCGTTTAGAATATCCGACCGTAACATGGCGTGGCTGACAGATGATGGAAGTGGTGTGTTGATGAGTGAAGATGATGACTGGTCGGATGACGTGTTGCGAGTGAGCGAGTGTCCCTAGGTCGGGGCTCGTTTCGGAGAAGCGCGCTGGCGCCAGATGAGAAGTGATGACTAAGGTGAGTTACTTGTAGCAAATGAGAGATCTGCCCACATGTCGTGGCTAGCTTTGGTCGATCGATTGCAGGACGTCGTGACGTCACAGGTTGACCGTATCGATTGTACGTACTGCAACTGGGTAGCAAGTAATGTCAAGCTATTGTAAATTGTTCTGGCAAGGAGAGACAGATTGTAGTCTCATGGATTCCAGGATAATAACAGATTCTTTTGTGAATCAGGTAGTACTATGTCTAACCATTTTATTCACAATTTTTAAAACTCGATGATGTGTATTTCCAATTGACCTATGTGATTTGATGAAATTATTCATGGAAGCTCAACAATCGAGAGATGTCACTGAATTGGCACAAAGAACACACAGTTTACATATTGTTCACTTGTCTAAATGTCAGATATATAAAAAAATGTCTATATTGAATAATTTCAGGCAAAGTATCGTTACTTTGAGTATATACTCCGAGTCATGTAACTTCACCCAAAATAATGCAATGTGGCTACCTGACACGAATTGCCTACTTCTTCGAATTCAAGTTATATGTAAATAAGAATTGATAGTAGTCACAAAGGGGACTATTTGCTGTAAAGAAATACAAGTTAATATCACAACAAACTAAGAAACAAGGTAATATTCGTTCCGCACAGAACAGAATAGCGCAACAAGAACAAGTGCAGTGAATTGATGGCTGATGTTGGCAGTAGATTTAATTTTTAAGAAATTCGAATGTCCCGCCAATACACACATATCATTACCCTTATGGATAATAGAGGAGTAAAAGCGTTGGCTACATAGGGTGCAAATTCAGTACCAACATCAAGCCAGACAGACCGGCAAAAAATAAGTAAATTCATTGATAATTTGTTGTCTATAGTACAGTCACTAGCGGCTTATGAACACTTTGGGGAGAATAAACTAATTTACTGCCACTACTTTTCAATAAACTAATAAATACAGTGGTTAGTTCCTCTTCATGTTTTCTTTTCTTAGGTTTCATTTTCTCGTAGCTGAGTAACATGACTTTTGGGAACAGAAGCGATGTTTTCGGGTCGCTACCGAACCAGCATAAGAGTCTTCACCGCAGCCCCTCTTGTGGCTCAGGTGTCAGCGTTCTTGCTTTTCACCATGTCAATCCCAGGTTCAATTCAGCCAGAAATATTTGTAGTTTCTCACATGAATGTCCCAGTTCATATAGCTGTGTCCTCTATACACCTGCTCCTAGTATCAATAAGTCTAACTATTACTAACCACTTCTACTAACCTCTCCACGTGGGTCAAGTTGTTGGTAAACCCATCTAACCGGCCCACCTATACTAATACCATTCTACCCTCCCACCTCCTATCGCTCCATGTAGATAAGCTTCAATAGCACGCTACTTTTCCCATTTACAAATACAACAATATATAACAAAGTTAGACAAAACACTGAGATTGTATTGTTGTATTATTGTTATGTGGATTTTTATTCTCGTTGCTTTAAAACAACAATATGAATAACAATGATGAAAAATTCGTATTTTAATTTGCATCTATCTCTTAATAATATAGTAAAAACAATATTTAGGAACTCCGTTGACTGGTTTTGAAATGCATGTGCAAACGTGTACAAACATGGCGGCCGAGAGCACCTGTTTCGTGATATATGAATCTCGCCACAAATTTCCGGTGACCAATGGATGAATATGATGTTAAAGAACACCCCAGAACATTTACTCCAAACCAAAGTAAACTTCCATCACTTTCGTGATTTAAAAGTTGATCTTATTTTGTAAATAAGTGTTTTTTCCATAAGACGCAATATATTACACCGTCAATTATAATTACAATTATTTGATTTAAAATGGCCGGAGTGAGGTTATGTTTTTCTAACGTTGACCCACAATAAGGACATCTTTTTACTGTGTTTGTTTATACCTATTTCAGATATTTTAGTTATTTAATTCTACCAGCGCTATAATTCTACCTCACATTGAAAGTAATTAAATGGGGAAACATCACTACTGTATTTTTAAGATATCCGTTTCATTGGTTTAATACCACATACATTTCTTGAATCAAAAATGATTAACACATTTAAAGGGAAATAATTAACGATTTAAGAGACGTTCGTAGAATTTTATGAAGTACTTTAGCATTAAAATGAGTTTGGTTTCATAAGTAGGTAATAATAGCAACGATAGTAAAAATAATGAATTTGAAAACACTGACTTTATTTTATCTTACGAAATAGGTCAGGACACAAAAGAAGTATTATGTGGTTTCTTTCTTTTTTTTATCTTGCCTTATTCCTCACGATAAGACTTCAATTGAGTTATATTGTTTATTTGTATTGCCTTCTAATTTACTTGGGTTTTCTTATTGATCAACAAGTACAAACAACAGATAAGTTAAAATATTCCAGTTTTATTCGCAAAAGTGACATATCTTACCCCTGGTGGGACTCGAACCCTCAATCCTCGGTTTAGGAGACCGATGCCTTATCCATTGGGTCACAGGGGCTTGTGGTGTGAGAGTGGGTTTTTTTTTGGCATTAAACATCATTTTGCCTAAATCACTATANCTTCCTCACTAATTGATCAGTATTACCTATTAACATTGGTAGTGCACTGTTGAATGTCACCAGTGGAAGAATGAAGAACCACTCGTTAGGACGCGAACGTAACAATGCGGACGAAAGTATAAAGTCTACCTCACGAACGTGTGTCATCGTAACTCTTTCCCCAGAATTTTCCACTCTTGTTCACACAAAATTCTTGCTCATCAACACTATGGGTAGTATGAATAAAAAGGAGAACGCATCCTAATTCTTGTAATTTCACGCCTTTTAGCAGCCTCATCCTGTACTGGATATAAGATCTTCCTTCTCCTTCTTCTTCATCGTCTCGTTCGTCATCATTTTCTTCATCCTTATCTTTATCTTCCTCCCCATCTTCTTCATCTTCCACATCATTTTCCCCATCATCTTCATCTTCCTCATTATCTTCATCTTTTTCATCCTCTTCTTCTTCCTCCTCATCTTCCTCTTCTTGCTCTTCTTCTTCCTCCTCCTCATCCTCTTCTTCCTCCTATTATATACTTCTTCCTGAAGTATTATAATTTGAGAGCACTACCTCTCTATTGGATCAGTATTACGTATTAACATTGGTAGTGCATTGTTGAATGTCACCAACCCGTGGTGGAAGAATGAAGAACCACTCGTTAGGACGCGAACGTAGCAATGCGGACGGAAATATAAAGTCTACTACACGAACGTGTGTCATCGTAACTCGACATTGCGTATAAAGAGAAAATGTTAGCCGTATCTTCACAGTCCCTGTCGTATAGAGCACTTGTAGTTAATGTTTCAAAAGGGTCGACGAGTGCAGCTATCATCTGTGCGACTGACGTTGACTTATATGACGAATAAAGAAAAAAAAATCAGTCAACATGCAAATAATACCTGCTCGTTATCATTGAATTATTACTGTCAATCTCATATAGATTTCATTTTCATCGTGTATATAATCATTTCATCATATTCATCAATATAATATAAACAATTAAAATTAGCATAAATCTTGTAAAACCAGTGTAGTGCATTAAGAAAACTTGAGTGAGTGAATGCGTCAGTAGAAAATAGCGACCGAACAGCGAGAGGCAACCAGCCCCGTTCCTGTCATGACTAAAGTGACAGAGTCTCTACGCGAAAAAGAATATATTCGAAAATCACAGCTCCAGCGCCATCTTTTTTGTTCAGGGACGCACACAGGATTTATTTATTGAGGGTGGCGCGGGATAGATTTATTTACTGAGGAATGAGAACATGGCTTCAATGATGGGTGCGATAGGACGTGAATTTAAACGTTGGTTAAAAACCTAAAAATGCGAAAGTCTCGTCGTAACACGCGATAGGAAAAAGCCAGTTGATGTAGAACACAAAAGACAATTTACATTTTACCGAAGAGTGAAAAATACTTCCTT
>NNCF01128065.1:176570-189786 GCA_002313205.1 Laupala kohalensis
GGTGAGGTTTTCGGCTGGGGTTTCCCTCACCTGATTTAGATAAATGGCGTTCTTGTTATGGTAAGTTCGCCGGCAACCCAACATCTCTGCTTCCCAAGGCCAACAGTTAGGTGGAAGAGTAAGACTCACGATACCTCATCATAAGACATGCTGTTACTAACTAAGTAAATAAACGTCTTTTGTGAGCACTTGAACAAGATTGGAACAAGGGATGAATGGTTATGTCCGAAGTTTTATGAATTTCTGACAAAACATATTTCGTGAAACGTCTAGAAAAAAACTAAAACAGGGACGTAATATTGAAACTTAATTAACTGCTTTAAAATATTAGACTACTACGACTTTCACTATGATTCCGCGAATTATTCGGATCATTGGGAGAAAAAAATGCGAGATTTAAAAGAAATTGTTGTGCGCAAGAAATTACCGTACACCCAACTATTGGCATTTTTAACTGTACTGAGATAACCTCAACCCCTACCAACAGGTTATATCATTAAATTGTTCTTTAACTGAATTTTGAGGATTAATTTTTGTTGTTTCCTCCATAATTGTTATTTTGTTATTTTCTTGGGAGAAATTCAATTATTCGGATATTTGATTATCCGGACTTCATTGATCCGTATATTGAAATTTCGTATCCGGTTGACAAAAGCGAACGTGTCTCCAAGGAACGGAACAAGCGTTGTGCAAATATTCTGCACGTTCCTTCGCACTTTGAATCGAACAGCGTAGAGGTGATAACAAGAGAGGTGAAGAAGGTTCTCTTATCGGCCGCGATAAGACACAGAGAAAAGAATGTGAGCGCGACGTATCTCCTGCGTCTCAAACAAGCGAAGAAAGTCACGCGAGATCATGGGGACGAAGACACGTGAGGTCTTCACAAGGTTAGTCGCTAAGTTAGGTTAGGTTTGATTTATACGAGAACTCCCAAGACAGTGGAATCACTGAGATGTATAATTGATTCCATTTATTATAAATCTAATCGTTATTGAACACAACAATATGAATAATAATGAAGGAAAAACTTGATATAAATTGTATCCATCAGTTTGTAATATAGGACAAACAAAATTCAGGAATCTGCTTGACTCGTTTGAAATGCACCAGAGTGCATGTACAAACATGGCGGTCGAGGGTAACGGTATCTTAATTTATGCTTGTCACCTCAAAGGAAAAAGTGAAATATATTCCTTACATGTCCGGTGACCTATAAATAGAAGTGATTCGGGAAATTTTACTACAAATCAAAACAAACTTCCATCAGTTTCGTGAATTGAAAGTTTAGACGCAAAAAGTATATCAACATCAATTATAATTGCAATTATTTCATTTAAATGACCGGTGAGGTAACGTTCTTCATGTTGATATCTCAAATAGTACGTGGAATTGTGTTTGTTTGTTTATTTATGATAATTCCAAATATTTTAGCGAATGAATTCTACCCACGATAATACTACCTTCACGTAATAGGAGCACGTGTCGATCACGTGATCACTTACGTACCTTTCAATTATGTTCTCTACTCTGTTTATATTATTTTAACATTATTACAGTCATTATACCATTATTTCGTGAATCGTTAATTACACCTTANTTACTGTCTCTTCTCACCAAATAACCTTTACGCACTCGTCACAAGATTCTCGAGACGTGGCCATTTCTGTAAAGAGCATTTCTCCTGTTCATTAACAAGGGTCAATCCCGTCTGAGGATTGCAATTCTAATAATTTTTTATAATAATAATTTTATTGTCAAAAAAACAGTACAAACTGCGTATGACCACGTGGAGGAAACTAATTTACTCTCCGGAAGCGAGCAAGGGACGTATTCCATCAATTCCGATCAAGTTCCTTGATAAGATAAAAAGTTAGCTGCGAGTTATAATACATATATAATGTCAATATGTTTGTAATTTAACGCAAATATGTTTGTAAACTTACATGTAAAAGTTATTATCGAACTATAGATTATTCTGAGTATAGTGTTTAAAAATCGTAAGAGTTGAAAAAAAACCCCCACTAAATTCACGATTTATTCTTACAATAAACGCGCCCCTAGACAAAGCCTACAGAACCTGTATAAGAAATCCGCCTCTACCCGAAGGAAAAACGGGAAATTCTTTTCGGGACCTATTTTATTTTGCCCACCCTGTACAACAGCTTTTAATAACAGGTTCTACAAAACCGATGTCGGTGCGAGGTGTGTATCACTGTTAATGGGTAGATCGTTGAACATCATTGTATTAATCAGTGTGTTACTAATAATGAAATGCGGTGGCGTAGTCGCCTTGATAAATAATAACATTATTTCATTCCAATAACATTCCAAACACTGGATCACACTTCCTTTTAAGCCGGTAGTAAACACTAACTACACATAAAATTCTCACAGAAGCTCTTGAGTGCTCCTACACGAAAGGATATCATAGATTTGAGAAGTAACACTTGTATTTGACATTACCTTTTGAATAAGAATCAATTAAAAAATTAAGTACGTAAAAATTATAACAATAAATAAACAATAAATCGTGAATGTAGTGTTTTTTCAACTCTTATTATTTGTAAACACTATACTCAGAATAATCTATAGTTCGATAATAAGTTGTACATGTAAATTTACAAACATATTTGTGTTAAATTACAAACATATTGACATTATATATGTATTATAACTCGCAGCTAACTTTTTATCTTATCTAGGAACTTTTGCTGAAATTTTTTNTCAATTCCGATCAAGGGCCCTAAGGTAGAGGCTAAGGATTCAAAAAATTTCAGCAAAAGTTCCTAAATAAGATAAAAAGTTAGCTGCGAGTTATAATACATATATAATGTCAATATGTTTGTAATTTAACGCAAATATGTTTGTAAGTGCTTCCGGTAGTAAACACTTATTCCGAGTATAGTGTTTAAAAATCATAAGAGTTGAAAAAACCCCCCACTAAATTCACGACATATTGTTACAATATACACGCCCCTAGACAAAAACCTAGAGAACCTGTATAAGAAATCCGCCTCTACCCGAAGGAAAACCGGAGCAAAACCCGGGCCAGGATGGAACGATACGTGTTATATATCGTTCCGTTATTTAATTAATTAAAAGAATGTATTTGAATAATGGTCTTTAGTTTGACTAAATTTTTATAGTTTTACGGCTGTTTCCGTTGAATTACTTTTCTTAATCGTTCGGAAAGGAAAAAGGAAATATTGCAGTCCGTTTCCACATTAAATTTTGTTACCGCGTGACAGTTCTCTTTATATCGATTCTATTATAAATAACGTTTAAATTGAATTGAAAACAGTCCCAACTCACGCACACTTTATTCATAAGACTCCGTACAACACCAATACGGTTTAATTCAAATTTTATTAGTCGCTTTAATAAATAATAACATTCTTTCATTCCCATAACATTCAAAACACTGGATCACACTTCCTTTTAAGCCGGTAGTAAACACTAACTACACATAAAATTCTCACAGAAGCTCTTGAGTGCTCCTACACGAAAGGATATCATAGATTTGAGAAGTAACACTTGTATTTGACATTACCTTTTGAATAAGAATCAATTAAAAAATTAAGTACGTAAAAATTATAACAATAAATAAACAATAAATCGTGAATGTAGTGTTTTTTCAACTCTTATTATTTGTAAACACTATACTCAGAATAATCTATAGTTCGATAATAAGTTGTACATGTAAATTTACAAACATATTTGTGTTAAATTACAAACATATTGACATTATATATGTATTATAACTCGCAGCGAACTTTTTATCTTATCTAGGAACTTTTGCTGAAATTTTTTTGAATCCGCCTCTGCCTTAGGGCCCTTGATCGGAATTGATGGGATGGTCTCTTGCTTGCTTCCGAAGAGTAAATTAGTTTATTGTCCTCCACGTGGTCAGGCTCAGTTTGTACTGTTTTTTGACAATAAATTTATTATTAGTATTATTATTATAATTAGCACTCTACGGCAGTGGCGGGTCAGGGCATTTTTGTTTAAAAATTATGGTTTTACAACATAAATTTTAAAAATATTACCTTTAAATAAAATGCATCAAATAAATAATTAACAGTTAACATTCTCGTATTATTAATAACAATAATAATTTTATATTAAAGTTATTCATATGGTATTATTAATTTTAGTACTCTGGAATTATTAATAACAATAACAATTATATTATTAATACCAATAACAATTATAATTATTAACAATTATTAATCTGGTAACACTTTTACGAAGTATGCAATTTATAAACTTTAATTTTATCTGTTTAGAGTTCAGGTCCAATGGATCCGCCGCCGCTGCTCTACGGTTAGATTCTCTTTCTTTCCGTTGAAGAACAAAGAAAAAAATTCGAAAACGAGGACAATAAAGATCCAATCAAGGACGAAATCCCTCATTTGAAGCGAACCTCTTAGTTATCACTTCCCGTAACTCCGATAGAAACGAGTCTTCTCTTAAACAGAAAATCTTGAAGGTCGGCTAGAAGTGATGGGCGGGAGGGACGCGGGACAGACGTCACTTCCCCGAAAACAGAACAGATCATTTTCTCCGTAATTTCTTCTAATCACCGATATTATATCAGTGTAAAAGTGGATCAGATTGTTGTTGTTAGACATCGGGGATTTATATCCTAAATCATGTTTTTCAAGGAGTAAAAATAGTCTTGTCTTACTTAATATACATACAAAGCACGTGGTCTTCACAAGGGCCAAAAAAGTTCTGTTCTCTCCCATTCCATTTTATTGCTTTATTGAATTAGGTTAAAAAATTCAGAGCTCGTCGAAACGTAGGCATATTTCAATAAATAAATTACCTATGTGACACTTTGGCTCGGATGTGGGCATAAATTCTATAGCCTCGTCCTGACCCGGGATTTTCACGGGGAGAAGACGGATGTTTTATATACTCTATTCTAGTTATAATAATAAATTTATTGTCAAAAAACAGTTACAAACTGCGTATGACCACGTGGAGGACAATAAACTAATTTACTCTCCGGAAGAAAGCAAGGGACGTATCCCATCAATTCCGATCAAGGGCAATTCCTAAGGCAGAGGCGGATTCAAAAATTTCAGCAAAACTTCCTAGATAAGATACAAAGTTAGCTGCGAGTTCTATTCTATTCTAGGGACGGAGTCTATTGAAATAATAAATCTTGAACTAGGAGTGATTTTATTACTCACGATGTGCAAGCAACATTTCCGAATAATCCATAGTTTGATAATAATATGTTCTTCTGAATTTTTTTTGTCTTAATAAACGCATTCTATTAATATCATAACAGGTACCGAACGATTTATGTTCACATTGTTAGGAGCAAAGTGCTGAAACTTTAGATCGGCCTCTGCCGTGGGGTTCTTGAGCGGAATTCATAGGATGTTCTCTCGCTCGCTCACGGAAACTAAATTAGTTTATTGTCCACCACATGTCATACACAGTGTGTAAATGCTTTTTTGACAATAAATTTATTACTATACACAAGAATATTTTGCGGCACTGATTTTACTTATTTAGTCTCGTCCTGTTTTATTTTCTACGTTTCCGTCCGCTACAGCGCTCAACTGTTTAATACTCCTGCGGTACAATTTGTTTCCGTGACGTTGGTAACACGCAGTGACATAAACACGTCGATTTTCACGTCATGTCCGCGCGGAAAAACGCGACGAGAAGTAAAAAAGCGTATAGGTTTCTTTTTACTGCTGTGCTTTTCCCGTGAGGTTTAGGACGCGGTATGAGCGACCAGGCGAGAGTAATATTTTCTGATTATTTTTTTTTAGGTGAAATAATGAACTATTATGTATCAACACGTAAAATAAAATTCGGATCTTGCGGATATAATACAAGGACAAGTCAATAAATACGTCGCAAACGTCATTTTCCCTTATACCGTTTAAAATTGGCAGCATGTGTGTGGTTGTCGTATAGACTGCGTGACATCTCGCAGACACGCAGTCAGTCAGAGGCAGCCAGTGCGCGATGGCGGGTTGTGTTGCATGAGGATACACGAGAAGAACAGCGTGCAGTTGTGCGTTTCCTGTGGGTCAAAGGACTGTTTACAGAAGAAGTGCGTCGCGAAATGCGTCCCGTTTGCGGTGACCACGGAAAGCTGAGTTCAATTGGACAATTTCAACCTTGCCTACCTTCCAAATATTTTTGATCACAATTGCTAGGTCCTCGCATTTCCTAACTTTTTCTCACTTAATTCAATTAATGTTGTGAGTCAGTGGAACTATGAGTCTATTATGGTGTTTTTTTTAATTGTCCTTATCAATGTGAAGGATATCAGGGCGATTATAATCCACTGGTCTCGTTTGTCAACACAGGTCTATCCAAATGGAGGACGTGTGTCTGCTCTTCCAAGTACTGCTGGCGGTTGGTATTTATATAATACGGTGGTGTCACATCCCGTCTTAATAATTAGTAATTCACTCTAAGCTGGTATTATTATTATTATTATTATTACTACATTTTGATCATTGGAGCTCCCACGTATGTAAATATAAAGACGATAGGAAAGAACAAACAACAGTTGACAGAATATTAAAATAAAATATATCCTAAGTTTTATCTTATTCTTGTTATTTTATTTTACAAACGAAAGAGAAGAAGAAAGGGGATGTGAAATTTTTTTTAAAATTCAAGAACGATTATTTACGCTCCGGTTGGACGCGGGTTTCTCATACAGGTTGTCTATGGGCGTCGTATATTGAAATGATAAATCTAGAATGTAGTTGTTATTCTAATACGTACGATATATAAACAATATTTTCCGAATAATCTATTCCATTTCGTACCGAACTACTTTTATTCTTATCGTTAGGAGTAAAGTGTTGAAATGTTAAATGCCCCCCCCCTGCCTTAGGAATTGCCCTTGATCGGAATTGATGGAATACGTCCCTTTGTTTGCTTCCGGAGAGTAAATTAGTTTATTGTCCTCCGCGAGGTCATTCGCACTTTGTAACTTTTGCTTTTGGTCAATAATTTTTATTTGTTTACGCCAATCTTTCATAACCTGTGACACGAGTGAATTCTCGACGGGAGAGCAGCATCGTAATAATAATAATAATAAATTTATTGTCAAAAAACAGTACAAACTGCTTATGATCACGTGGAGGACAATAAAATAATTTACTCTCCGGAAGCAAGCAAGGGACGTATTCCATCAATTCCGATCAAGGGCCCTAAGGCAGAGGCGGATAAAAAGTTAGCTGCGAGTTATAATACATATATAATGTCAATATGTTTGTAATTTTACGCAAAAAATTACATGTACAAGTTATTATCGAACTATAGATTATTATGAACTATAGATTAATACGAACGGAAGAAAGACCCCGAAGGCCTCTCCCTCCGCGCGAAACGCATTCCGCGGGAAAAGCGGCCGCGGCTGCAGGTGAGAAAGTGGAAGGAAGGACGGACGAGGGAACGAACGACGTCCATTGAAATGCAAGCGACTGGTTTGGAGGCGTCCTTGACGAAGACTCTGCCAGCCACCACGCGTCTTTCACTCGGCTCTCGTCAACCTCCCAAGAAATTCGCTTCAAATGAGACATAATATGTGATAAGTTTCGGTCAGGTGAAGATAGCGACGAGCCGGGAATTGAATCGGATTCTCGTTCCGTTGGCTACGTCGACGCTCTACGTAGAGAAGTGATTCCTATTCTCCATCGTAGAGAACGGAGTAGAGATCTTTCCCGCGCCTCCCGTGCAGCAGAAGGATGCGTATTTCGCAGAGGGTTATCGGCGGCATTTTCGTTGTGTTGTAAGGTTATGTGTTTCTTGATGTGTTGGTTATTCTCTGTAAACTCGTTCTTTTGCTAACTTAGGAACTATATTTAAAATAATGTTAAATACTAGTTATATAAATGCAACATACACAAATTAAATATCTAGTTCTACGTTATTTGTGTCAATTACAGAACGGATTCCTCTGATGAGTCTACAAATACGGTGAAATTCTTTAAGAACACAGCTACTAACCAACTCCGCCACATTTTTGTTAACGATTAAAATTTAATTTTTACTTATAAATATTGGGTTTATATTAATAGTTTCTAGTATATATTTCAAAGAATCACTTATGGTAATTTAACATTTGATTAATTCGCTCAGATTCATATAATTTTCTTATCTTATTGGGAAACATGATTGAAAGTGACCATTTGAGAAATAAAGATATAAAGTAAAAATTGTTCCCTAACACACTATAATTGAAATATTACAATGAATTGCATAAAAGTAAAATCGTTTATTTACCATTGTAGATTCGAATAACCAACAATTTGGTTTGTTAACATCTACACATACGATGACTCATAAACATTTGATTATCCATTGCAATAAAGTGAGAACGGAAACTATTAATATTTTCAAAACCAGAATAATACGCGAAATAAAAGTGGAGTCAACATTTAATTTTAACCTGGTGTGTCAATGGATGTGTCTCTCGCTCTGCTAAACAAAATAAAATGCCCGCTTCCCAGTAGAGCACTCTCGATTACGTCATCACCCCCACCACTACACTACAAACTTGAAACCAAGACCTACTCAATCGGACTAGTTACACGTCCATGATGTTTTTTTCTCTCTCTACTCTCCGGTGTGTTGTCGCACGTCCGCCCGCAGAGGTGTTATCTACTACAACACACGTTTTTTGTTTATCTTCCGCAACTGTACACCACTAGCTCTGAATGGAAATGGTATCAATTATCGTGTCAAGTACATTACTATACGAAAACTCCCGACCGAGAACTGCCAACCTACACGATTGATTCCCCCTATGTCGTATACAACTCGACTAGTGATATTTTCATCATTATGTTATTCAAAATTGCACTTTCATCTTTAGTTAAGAGCTCAATCAATTTTTTTTTTTAATTTATCGGACCAAACTTGCACAGATTTTGTACGTGTTTTATTCGATATTATGTAGTCAAGTCAAAGCGAGTGTCGGGTTTTTGTTCTAAAATATTGGTGGTGGCTGCCCTGAAACACCACTCGAGTCCTCCTGGAGTCCGCCATCTTGGTGTTTTTGGTGTACTCACTTACCGTAACTTCAGTACACGTGTGTGTATATATATATATATATATATATATATATATATATATATATATATATATATATATATATATATATAAGTATCCAATTCACAATACACGTATCTTCCGATATATAAAAACATACACTAAACAGTCTTATTTGGATAGGAGCAAGTTAGATCGCCTTTCTTATGCTAAAACACCATCTTACCACTTAGAACACGTGACTACACGATACTTCATCGAACATGTAGTGAATGAATAAGAGGTCTTCAAAACTACAAATTCAGTATGTATTATATAATCGGCAATATATTCCGGAGATTTACTTTTTAAGTGCTGGAACTTTTACAAATATTTTAAAACTCACGCCCAAACAGAAATACGTTTGCAAATTTCGATTCGGAATATAATAAATTTTATTTTACTGTGGAAAAGACGTTCGTTCTGCATTAAACGTAACACAATAGATTGTACTTGAATCGTTACTGAAATTAATTTACTATATTAAAAAAAAAGATTCTATTGAATACTTTTACGCAAAAAAATACCCAAAACGAACTTGGATTCCATCAATTATTTTCCAAATCGTGATTTGTTTCAATTTTCATTACAAATTTAAACATTTAAACACACATTTTCAGTCCATTCGCTACTTCAATAAGCCGTTGTGTGAAGTCCCGTAAACTTCTGCCGTCCACAAACGAGACCCACGCGCATTGATTAAAAATTACGGCGGATAATTGCTGTCGCAAATGTCTTTCGTGCGATGCTTCACGTGACCTCTGAACCACCAAGATCGATAATTTATAGATTCATGCGAGAATATTTAAAAAATAAAAACTTTTAAAATGTATTAAACATTTAAGAAGTATATTTCTCATTCATTTTGGATATATAGAAAAAAATCATATACTTTTGAGTATGACTTTCAAAAATCCGTTAACAAATTAATAATATTTGAATAACCTAAAAAATATCAAATCATTTTTTTTTAATTTTGGTTAAAAGGCTATATATTGTTAATGACGCCAAACACGCATTATTTTGAATCACTCATAAAAGATATTTCTGGAACGAATATGTGAATCCGCGATAATAATCACAGAATCTCGAAAACAAGTATCGACTTTGAGATAAAAACGCAATACAAACAAGAGAGCAAGATTTATATTTGTTTTGGCTTATTTACACTTAGTGTGCACAATGAGAATAGATATTCTCGTGCCGCCATTTTGGTACCTAACTCGGCTCATGCGTGTTGTAAGTTCCGTGAAAAGGCATCGACAACCACATTACTTAGGATCATTTCCAAATTTTGTTTTCGGAAGAAAGTAGCAGTTTTTGATACGAAATATTGAGTTAATAACACATGTTTTCTGTTACTGGCACAGGATTAAAAGATAATTTAATTCCTGTTCGATAATACACGCTCATCATTAGTTTATTGTCCTCCACGTAGTCATACGCAGACTGTAGCTGCTTTTCTGACAATAAAGTTTATTTTATTTACGATAAATACACCACATAAATATGATTCACTTTGAATTTCACAATGCAAGAACTGTTATTGACTAGTCATTTTTTAAAATATACGTTATACTGTATTACAGAAGAGATTAAATATTTTAAAATATGAAAGAGAATTATTATTATTAATTAATTAATTGCTAGAGTAATTCTTATTTGTTAATAAGTGCAATCCAAAAGTAATTCTTTTAAAACTCAGTAGTCGGAGGCAGTATAGTTTTATCCAAGTAAATTAGTTTTCATTATCCTCCACGTGGCCATTACACAATTTGCAACTGAGTTTTTTTTTACAATAACTTGGTTAATTATTGATTTATAACGATGAAACCGACCACTTGTTTTTTGGTATAGTCTCTAATCACTTGCATTGGCTGTTCATGGCCAGGTGACGTGTCAAGAACCAAGTGATGTTGTGGTGGGGGTAGCTACTTGCAGCTTACTAAATACGATGTCTTTCTATTCACTCACGCTCTCCGATTTACTAATACTAACTACTGTTCGTTCTTGTCAATATGTAAGTGGGAGTGACAAGCACTAAGCTCGTGTACACAGGCCTGAATAGTAAGTTATTTCAAGTAGAAGCTATAAAATGTTCACATTATTGTCTCGTAACAACACGACTGATAAAACCTTCTACACCATATATTTCGACTTACAAAATCAAAAATACAATAAACCTCTTCAACGACAGTAGCGTCACAAATAATGGAATTTATAACAAATGTGTAAGATACTGCGAAACAAGGAAAACAGTCACATCGAATCGATCTTCTTCTCCGTTTCCCTGAGTCTCCCTTCCAACCAATCCCGTTTCCTCCGCATCCACCATAAACGCCATTCTTTCAACTTGTATCCGATTATGAAACCAACGACAAAAGACATTGCGACAGTGCTTCTGTATACAGCGGCGGGCACGTTTTCTTGCATGGTTCATCAGTTACGGGGGTTAAAAAGCACAATAAACATCATGTGCACCTCTTTCAATACACAACTCGCGAGAGGCTTAGATTATAATTATTGTTTATTGCTGGCGTGCATTACGGGAATTGATCGTCGATTTTCATTTGACGTCATTTCCAAGTCGTCAATTGTCTTCCCTGTGTTAACAGTCAATCATCGTATAAGTACATAGAGGAATGAGACAAGGTGGAGAGGACGTTGACCAGCCAATGAAACGCAAGATATTATTTGAGATTTATGTAATATGTTTGACTGTGTTGTAGGCGTAAAGCGAATGTTCTAATACGCCCACTCCCTAAAATGTTTTGTATACGATTGTCCTGCAGTGCATGTACTCGGGACGGACACATCTTGCCTTATTCCACTATCGTATAAGTACGCCCTACCCAAACCGCAAATAAATCGCAAGGAAATCGCCCCAGAATTAGGGGATGTCTGTAGCACCCTACTTCGAACAGTGGGAACGGAGAACCTACCACCAAACCAATACTATGGTCTCCACCAAAACGCGAGACGTATTGTTTTTTTCTAAAATAACGTCAAGTTTTGTACAATTTTTGTTGTAAAAGGATTGAGAAATAATTGAAAAATGTCCGTGATAAACAAGCAATATGATACATTTTAGCGAGATAATTCTATAACCTCTCTCATAGCTATGTCACTGTTCACATGTTTCGCAAGAGGTCCGGAGAAGAACTAATACGACCTCCATGTACAAATGCACAGAACGACCTACATCAGATAATATATTCAAATCGAACTTCAGAGATTTTCTGCCTTCAAAAACCCACTACTTTTGCAGTCCCCTCCTGGGTCGGATTTTTCTCCGGTTTTCATTCGGGTAGAGACTAATTTATACATTAAGTGGCAATGTCCTTAATACTTTAGTTATTATTAACATCGAATTTTAATGCATCTAATACATTCGACTTTTTGAAATAATAAATTGATAACAGCACATATTTATTAAATAATATCATGTATAAATATTAAATCCATCACTATCCTTGGGACCCTTGATGGGATGGTCCCTTGCTTGCTTCCGGAGAGTAAATTAGTTTACTGTCCTCCACGTGGTCATAAGCAGTTTGTAACTGCTTTCTTTGACAATCAAGTTTATTTATGCGTTATTAATGTTAAAGCCTTCAACGAATCGAAAAATAATGTTCTAACCGCGCTAAAATATATCAATTTTCGATTATTTGAACGTAACTGCGTGATAGCATTTTTATTTCTTTTTAGTACGTTTACGAAAATTTTCCACGTTTATTCGATGACAACCGCGAATATTATCATCACGTCCTCTGTATTTCCTTCCTGTGGAGAGGCACTTCCGTCCGTCCAGGCGCATCCTCAACTGAGATAACACACGACATAGTATAGAGAGCGCCAACCACAAAGCAGCAAAATCATCCGTTCGGAAATGCTCTCTCCGACACTAGTATTGGCCGATGAGTTTTTGCCAGAACTAGTTTTGAGCGTTTTGAAGGACAAAACTATACTCAAGTTACGGAGAGTTTAGCAAACTAAAAAAAACAAAAATGTCGGACTCGAGTGGTGTTTCAGGGCAGCCACAACCAATATTTTAGAACAAAAACCCTGACACTCGTTAAGACTTGGACTGCCTCAGATTGTCGTTTGATATTAAAATCATCGTTTGGTAGCACTTACA
>NNCF01128065.1:215385-229148 GCA_002313205.1 Laupala kohalensis
ACTCACATTTCTAGACGCTCCGTCATCCAAAGAAGAAATAACAGTATTGCTGTGTACGTTGTGTAATATATACTCCATGTAAGGATACATTTCCAAAACAATGCAAATACGGAAAAGAAATTCAAAAAGGTTTGGGTGAGAATATTTTTTCTTTTTTTGTAATATTCCAGTTTCCGGAAAATAAGCATTACTTTCCTCTACAATTTTATCTCCTAAGTTTAAAATGATTGTTCTAACATATTTTTCTCAACAAGCTCGTTTTAATAGATACATGTACGTTCATCTATATTTAATTTAGACCTTTCGTTACAATTGTTTGAAAAATATTTTTTTTAGAAATTTTAGGAGTGTTTCCGGTCTTCCGATGGATTTGAAATGTGTTTAATTAGATTTCTGAAGACGACAATCGGGATGGGTGAAATAATTTAAATCCCCCCCCCCCCCCNAATCTGAAATGAATTCAAAAGCTATGGGACCTAAACTCCAAAACAGAGTAATCAATAGGAGTTCCAAGGATACTCGTACGTTCCTGGAATCGTTCATGTTCGTATTACGTCACCCCTGAATCTTGCGGCCAGACACATTCATTTGTCACCTAAGTATTCTCGACTCTTAAAAACTCTCGTTTGTTTTCTTTCTTCCGTCAGACGAGAGATTCGTTCGTCGAAGCCCTTGAATCAAATCGATCGTCGAGTGCATAACTGTACACCGGTGAGTCGTTCTCTCCGTCCTTCTGACTCACACACGACGTAGACTCCACACACAACATTTTCAGCGACGTTGTTTTTCTTTTGTTTCTTTTCTTTCTTTTCTTCTTCTTCGCTGTAAGACGAGAGGCGCCACCGCGAGCCTCTTAGTCACAATTCCGCGAAAGCGTGATCCGTCTCGAGGGCGAACGACAATTAATCCCGACGAAAACGAAACGTTTATCCCAACGACTGCGGCGTACGAGACAACAGAAAAATGAAGACTTGGAGCATTCTAACTTATTGAATCCAAAAGTGGATGGCCATCCTGGCCCGGGTTTTTCTCCGTTTTTCCTTCGGGTAGAGGCGGATTTTTTATACAGGTTCTCCAGTCTTCGTCTAGGGGCGTGTTTATTGTAACAATAAATCGTGAATTTAGTGTTATTTCAATTCTTATGATTTTTAAACACTATACTCGGAATAATCTATAGTTCGATAATAACTTGTACTTACAAAAGATGCTCGCTTAATAATACCGAACTTTTATCAATCAAGAACCATTAATAATTTAATTCTGGTATAAGAAAATTACAGGATAAAATTATCCGTCAACAGAAGACTAAAAAAATATTTGAAAAATATCCCAAATGTGAACTTAGCCAGCCTCCGGTGACTCATGTTTTAGCGTTCTTGCTCATCAATTTCCAGAAAAAAGAAATTCGTAGCTTTTCACACACAGCTGTGACTACTGAAAAGCGAATCATCCTCCTTCATCCACATCCCACTACTCCTAGTTGTTCCTCGTGGACCAAGTTGTTGGTAAACTGAGCTAACCTTTCATCACTCCACGCTATTGTATTTGTAAATGGGAAATGTAGCTAAGTGCCATTGAAGCTTGCGTACATGGAGCGATAGAACTCAGGAGTTCGGTGGAAAGGGTTATTGGTAGCAACAACTCGGCCAATGTGGAGGGGTTAGTAGAAGTAGTTAGTAATAGCTAGAGTTATTGATACTAGGAGAAGCTGGATAGAGAAAGGTTTGCTTTTCAGTAGTCACAGCTACATGTACTGGGACATACTATCTCCACCGGGATTCGAACCCGGGATGACTTGGTGAGAAGCGACAACACTACCACCTGCGCCACCGGTGGAGGCTTCTTCCCATTTACAAAAATTAGAATGGAAAAAAATAATTCTGATGGATATCCTTGTAATAAACACGAGAGCGTATTTTCCTTGGAATGTTTTGTATCTCCTCTATTGTCGTTTACGTCACAAGTCGCACTTTGACGTCAGTTGTTTACGTCAATAGCAAAAGAAATGTCTCGTCTTTTGTCCGTCCGTTCACTGGACGAGGAATCTCTTGGTGGCAGAGATGCGGAGTTGTGTACCGCAGTTCCCTCCCTCTCAAAATGTCCGTACAAATACATTAGAGAAAGGTGGACAGACGACGAGGAAGAATTCGGATGGGAATTTGGCTTCGTACGCACTCACCGCCACCAATTGCGACAGATCACAATATGTTTACGTCACGAAGGAATTCAGAGACGGAGAGAAAAAAAAAATTGAAAGGGAAAACTATACTTGAAGTCGTGTAACTTTGTCTTAGACCCCGTCCTGGCAAACCGGGTTTTTCTCCGGTTTTCCTTCGGGTAGAGGCGAATTTCTTATACAGGTTCTCTAGGCTTTGTCTAGGGGCAAAGTGTTTATTGTAAGAATACATCGTGAATTTAGTGGGTTTTTTTTTCAACACTTATGATTTTCTAAACACTATACTCAGAATAATCTATAGTTCGATAATAACTTGTACATGTAAATTTACAAACATATTTGCGTTAAATTACAAACATATTGACATTATATATGTATTATAACTCGCAGCTAACTTTTTATCTTATCTAGGAACTTTTGCTAAAATTTTTGAATCCGCCTCTGCCTTAGGGCCCTTGATCGGAATTGATGGAATACGTCCCTTGCTTGCTTCCGGAGAGTATATTAGTTTAACGTTCACCACGTGGTCATACATGGCAGTTTGTACTGTTTTTTTTGACAATAAATTTATTTTTATTATTATTAGAAATTGAACTCTAAAAGAAAAAGAGAAATATGAACGGAAATGCATTCACTGTGTTTATTAGTTTATTGTTAAATTATTAGCAATTATTAGCAGTTTGGAACAGCTCTCTCGAAACAATATTTATTTACTGTCAGTCTAACTGGTTTCGTGTTGCCGTAGCGCTTGTGCTCAATGTAGAAGAAAAGACTTTTACTTCACCATCGGACATAAGAGTAATGATATTTGTACCTCGCGTTGTGTTGGCAGGACATTCGAATTTCTGTAAAACTTAAATGCATCGCCAACCTCAATCATCAATCCAATCCAAATGCTCTTGTGGCGCCGCTATTCTGTTCTTTTCAGCATCGAATGTTCTGGAGCGAATATTACCTTGTGTCTTAGCTTGTTGTCATATTAACTTGTATTTCTTTACAAGAAATAGACGGCAACATATATTCGGATATTACTTAAAATTCGACGTCAAATTTTAACTATAAGGTACGAGTTTAATAATTTTTACTTGGTTTTGAGTATTTTTGATTGAATTTGGAAGGAAAGAAGACGAGATTTTATAGCGTTTTCAAAGGGAGGGTCGACTTTGAAAATTTATGTTTGCAAAACTGTTACGCCAGGGACACTGAAATTTTTACAGTGTCGCCGAGATAGTTATTCATAAAATATTTAAATTTGCAAATTTTATCTTGGCTATAAACACTTCTTGTAATTTAAAAAAAACTTGTAATCTGAAGAATAGCTAATCGTACAGTTCCCCCATACTCACACCTGATAACGCAAAATTGAATCTTCTAAAATTTGAAGCATTATCTGTTGTATTTTAATAGATAGTGAAATTAAACCGAAGGTTTAAACTCGAGTCTATTGCTTTCTGAAACCAATAGTAAATAGTATTGTAGTATTAACGGACAAAAAAAAACAGGTAAATTTGCTCCGATAGCGTCAAAACGTCGTCTACTATAAAAAGTACATCAATTTTTATATATTCTTTTCACTTATTTCTCAAACATAAATTATAAATCAGTTCATTATTTCAACTACTGCAGAGTAAGAAAATACACCTACGAGTACAGCGACCAGCATATATTCTCGTTTTTAGTATTTTCCAGCAAAAAGATCACGATTAAAATTTCGAGAGAATATGGACGAGTGAAAACTTTTCCGGAAACAAAATTACCCGAATCAAATTAAAAAATTCCAACTTTAAGAAACTATGAGATTTTATAGAAAAGCCCATTATGTTACGCAGTAATGGGTCACATAGTATATTTAGATTTTGCGAAAAATTTACAAATAACGGAGAGAAGAAGTATTAATAGGTTGTTGTGCTCCTTTTCATTTTTGTTAAGGCTTTGGTCGTCAAACAAACTCGGATTTTTACTCAAACCATATCTAACTTAGGTTATATAAACAGTATCATCACGCATCGCATCTCCTTCCTTTTTTCAGTGACTGTCCCACAATGCCTCAAGCGTTACATGATTCTTTCTCGTTATCACACGTCACAATGTCGCGAAGACACACATCAATTCTAAATATGGCCGCTAATGATCCCATAATTCTCGATACGATAAACTTCCTTGTTTACAAATGAATTTGACAGATTAACAATCAACGTTAGCGATAACAAGGTTTAGTTGGCGTGGTTAAGTTTTTTTTTTTCGTTTTCAGTAAAAATAAATACATTTCTATTTTCCGAAATATATCGCTGATAAATCGTCGGAGAAATCAAGGAATAAATATTCTTGGGGCAGTCGTGTCACTCCATAACCCCCTCCCTCACGGCCGAAACAAAATTATGTGTGAAAGAAAGCAGGGACATTGGATCGTATATCGCAGTGTTTCAAGATCTAGAGGAACATTCCTTTGCTTCTTTTTCTTTTCCCGAAAACTATATACTACTGCAGACTCACGATACTTTAAACTGTTTAAAATCAAATAATTTATTCGTTACCTCAAGATTTTGTACTAATACGCAAGAAATAAAAACATGTTTGAAGTAAAGTTGGAAGATTACTTCTGCTCCGATTGGTGTAGGATTGAACCCCTTCCTATGACAGCACTGCGTCAGCTGATTTTTGCCGCGCCCCTAAAATCCACTTGGCTATCGAGAGGGCAAGTCATCCCACTTCACTCCGGGTTCAATTCGCTGTGGGGTCAGAACAGATTTTGCAGCTTTTCACATCAATTTCCCAGATCATATATAGTTGTGACTACTGAAAAGCGATCCCTCCTTCTTCTACCCATCTCCTAGTGTCAATAAATATAACTATTACTAACCACTTCAACTAATACCTCCATGTGGAACAAGTTGTTGGTAAACCTAACCTAACCTAACTATAGCACCTTCTAACATATCACCCATCTCCTACCACTCCATGTAGATAAGCTTCGATAGCACCCTACATTTAACATTTACAAATACTACAATAAAAAACAGGGCAAGGAAACCGATATGAAAACACCCGATTCTCGGAAAACGAACGTGAAAACATCCCAGAATAAAACACTACCACATGTATCAGATACGAGAGGTTAGTAACCGTATCAAAGACGGAGTTGGGCGACTTAATCGGACACTGGAAGCGCAATTCGGTTACAAAGAGGACACCGTAACAAATGCATGATTCTATAAAATTGAACATAAGTCATCTCCGTGATAATGTGTTTCATTGTAATATGAAATAAAACATTTATGTTGGTAATATAGGACTAAAGCATTCGAGTCTCTAAGTTGTGTTCGGATTTTTTTTACACGAGTTAATACACACAAGAAAATCATGATGTTTAACACACTTTTTCTTATTCGTGATAAAGGGCTATTTATGAAATACGCCAAATGCAAACTTTTTGAGGACGAAGGGTATACAGAGATTGTGTCACAGAGACAGGGGTGACAGCTACACAAAGTGTCCCACGCGACTTCTAAAAAATAATGATTCGGTTATATATAAAGATACGGTACCCAAATCAAAAATTAAGTTAAAATCTGAGTGAAAAGAAATACATTTCAGGAGTTAGTATCTTGCAGTATGAAAAAAGTCAAATGAATGATAATTCGGTTGAATTCGCTGATGACTTCGCGTAAAATACCCCCATTTCGCATGTCTTATATCAGCAGGTTCTTCTTCTTCGATGGCTCGTCGGACTCGGGCCTCGCCTACATCAGCAGGTTACCAAGAGGTAATCTGCCCGGGTTTGAACTCCGTCCGATGTCACTTAAAAGTTCCGCGCTATTAGCGGCTGGGAAATTATGGGATCTCAAATTATGACTCCAAAGAAACAGCATTCCTATCTTCCCGTCATCCTTGGTAACGCGCTGATATTTCCCATACAGGGTTTTCACGAAAAACAAGTGAATTTCTATTCGAAAATGACAGGTAAAACTGATGACGACAGATGTTAAAACGGAAAATGTTTTCAAAATTCAAAATACTTCGATCGAAACTTATAAATTCGTCATTTTCTTCGATGTCTTAACAAGTTTTCATGTCTTCCTTGGTAGACACGAAATTTCATTTTTTTTACTTGTCGAGTCTAATACATTTTTTTTTCAGTATAAAATATGATAAGTTACAACATTTTCACTTATTTACACCATGAAATAAGCAACGGACTAAATTTGAAATACGGCACATCACTTTAAAAGTCACATCAATTTATGTTGGGCGAGAAGTTAAGACTCCTTATTTTTAAGATACGCACCAAATAAATATCGAATGTTTCAAAAGCATCTTATAGTTAAGAAACAAAAAAAATCATCATGTTAAAAAGATATCAAAGCTACAAGATTAAACTCCAAGTTATATGAAAGTAGTGTGTTTTCCACGGACAATCGATGAGAATGAATCGCGTTGGTTTCTCGTTAACAAGCACATGGGCAAATTATCCAAGATGAAATTATCCAAGGTCTACCGGGAGTGTGAACCCAGTACCTTAGACTTCAGGAGACAGCGGCGACGTTGAACTGAGTCTTGAGGTAAGCACATAATATTATAACATGAAATAAAAACACTGAGCTCCGTTTCTGGAAATATTGGTTATCTACTGTTACGAATGACGTAGGACATAACCTCAACCAAAATGTTTGTGAAATTGTAACAGGAATCAAACATTTCCAGAAACGGGAAAAATTGTGTGTGGAATCTGGTGCACAAACAACACTGATACGGGCCAAAACTTAATTTTCACACGAGAGAAAAATGTTCAGAAATTTAACATACACAGAAAAATGTATGACAGCACACGCACAAATATGATTCATTGGTATCTCGACATTTGCATTAGAATATTTATCTAGTAAAGGAAGTTATCCCTCTCGCAAGCAAAAGCATACACAATAGATGTAACTCCTACTTATCTCTTGAAAGTATATCTCTTAAAGAAGACAAAAAACTATGTCAATAAAACGCTGAACCCCAATTCAAGAGAAGGATAGACACACCATAACCTAACAAATCATTTTATGTTCAACTGCCAATAGCCACCAACAAACAAGTTCGCCACTTTTTGCAAATGTTTAATATAGTAAAAAACAGTAATAAGCTAATACTGGTTTTAAAAAACAGTAATAAGTTAATTTTAACATTTAAATGAGTTTCTTCTGATTTTCTGATAATCACTCTTCCTTTATTAGTGAGGTACACAAAATTCTAAAAACCTAAGCGATTAAACTTCAAACAAGCCTGAATGCACTAATAGGGGTAAACGGAATTGTCAGAGAATGTAATAATCCACTTTCTGTAGAACATTTGGAGTCAGATTCCAAATACTTGTATGTGTTTAATATTGACCTTGATGCTTAAAGATATAAAATCCCAAAATGATTTTTCAAAAGTTATTAACAAGAATGTCTTGCCACAACACCCTTTTGTCTGCATTATAAATACAACAACCAGATTGACTTCATTTTGTAAACACACTAAATGATAAAGGAGGACAACCTTGTGTGACATACTAATCTGGCGCTCAAATAAGAACAATGGCACCTGATGAAGTAAACACAAACAAAACAATAAACACAGAATAATAACCAATCCTATGATAAGACAATGAAAAAAATTCAGTTACACTGAAGACTATACAATTCAAATTCTCACCCAAAATGTAGTACCCATCTATCAGACTCAGACTAAGAAAATTTTCATTTTTTATCGAACAATTCTATACTATGTTAGCTACTTCCTCATAAAATACTACAAAATTTGAAAATACAATCCTACCCAGCAATTTGCACTATCACTCCTGCATCTGTCAGGTGATTTTAGCTAATGCATAAATAAGCAAAAGGAGACAGGAGGTAAAATGTCAGTAATAAGAAGAGGTAGTATTTGTGGAAATTACTAATCAGTATAAAAAATAATGAATCAAAAACTGATGATGAACAGAAATTAAATGTCTTTTTCTGTACAGAATTTTTTATCAGTGAGCAACCCGTTAATGGAATACTTTTAAATAATTTAAACCTCAACTCCCATTAAACCAATCTGTAAATGCATAACTGAGCGATATTAAAAACCCACTTTAAAAAAACACCTGCCAAAGAGAAAGAAAAAGATGACACCATAAGATCTCAATTTTTTCCCTTACAAAGAAACACTACCATTCCAAACATGCCAACCAGAAGATGTACTAGGCAATAACAGAACAACTAGGAAATACTGACTTGTTATTTCTTCTAGACAACAGGAAACCACAAGCATTGAAAACCACATCCCTCATAACCTCCTACTTCACTCGTTATTAGTTACACACTGAGGTTAACTTAGAAAAAAATCAGGACACAAGAATATGCATTGCGTCTGACAATCCAAGAGTTTCAATATAATCACATTCCACTTCCTTTAGCATTGATGGTTTCAACTGCAAAATGGGGGAGAAAACAAGAAAAGTACTGTGTTCCTAAACTTATGAATGGTAACAACAAGAAAATCAAGTATCTACATGAAAGTTATTGAATTAGAGATAAAACCCAACTTTATTGATGTTTCAACTACTGAAATGATATAAGTAAACACAAGTACCCCCAAACATACTTTTAACAGAATTATAACCTGAATACAAAAACTAGACTTTACCAGATTGAAGGAAAGATCAAATAGACAACAGTAGTACATATTGTATTTTGACTGAAATCCTCTTTCTCACATAGGCAAGTAAAAAAATACTCAGATCTTCCAAACATCCATTAACAACAATCTTTCTCTATTATCCAGATTCTTCTGTAGACAACTGAATTCTTTCTTATACAGTTCATACAGACAGAATCCCAACTTGTGTTAGAATCAGAATTCCAAACAAGACAGAACAAGATAGAAGGAATAGCAAAAACTGTTTCAATGAATAAACTAAAGATTAAAATATACAGAATTTGGTATTTCTTTTCTAACTACAAAATATTATCCAGACTGAATTTCCAATGGTTTTGTTCACTTTCTAATCAGTTCTTTGCTTGATGCACCAAGATGATGGATAAGAAAAGTGATAAGAGTGTAAAGATCAAAAACCAAAATGCTTCAATGTAGATTCTAACAAACATGATTGACCAATATTAACTAAACCAGTAAGTCTACGTCTGTATTACATGGAAAAATAATTCCATTCGGACAGAACAGTGTGATACTGTAGTACTTTAAGATCCTTTTGTTTTCTGGAGTACATAAACGGGTGACACAACTATCTAATATGGCAACAACATCCAAAACAAACTTTGGGGGAACAAATAACAACATAATTGACAAGTAATGCATAGTCTTCCTTCTCGAGATTCCCAGAAACACATTCTCAAATGAGTCCTCAAGATTTAGGTTTTCAATTCTAAACAACCAACATTACAGGAACAATATGAATGAAGCGCACACACCGATTGCATTAGCATTATCAACATTGGGACACAAATCTTCCAAAGACTGCAAGTATGATATTATCTTGCTATAAAACACAACAGCAAAACGAGCATTTTGGCTAACAATGAACCTATTTCATCACAAATCGTGGTCAGGAGCATAAGAACAATAGATGCAGACAGTGAAGGAGTCACGTCTGACATTTCTAATTGAAACACTTCGTTAGCAACTGACGAAACAACACAGACTCTGCCAATCCGAATCAAGGTAATACCAGATACAAAACACAAGATTTTCTCGATCAAATGAGGATATGTTAGAAATTACATACGAGGTAGTGTCCCCATCATTTTGTACGTCACTAGTGGTATAATAGCATTCGAACTCGCGCACTGGACGCATCCTTCTGCGGGAGCACCAAAACAAACGAACAGCAAAGCCTTCAGGAGGCCGTGCACCGAAACAAAACGAATAATAAACCCTTCAGGAGGCTGTGCACCAAATCTCACCCGCACGCTATTCGCACGCACAAACGCACCTTGTCTCCGATCTTGCCAGTCCACCATCCCTCATCCCCGGAGATTTTGGCGTCTGTCGACAACACTTCCACCACCTGTCCGCGTCTCAAACTGAGTTCGTCCTCGCCCTGCGCCTCGTAGTCGTACAGCGCCGTCCACAAACTCAACATCCTCGGCGAAGCGGAGGACGAGGCGGCGGAGGCGGTCCCCGACGACGAGGGGTGTTGTCCCCCGGAGGATGAGGACGCCGTCGTTTGCGTCGTGGTGGTCGTGGGCGGCGGCGGAGGCGGAGGCGTGCCCAGAGGAGGACCCCGGGACCACGGACTGCCGCCTCCCGAACTCACGACGAAGTCCGGCAGGTCTTCGTCGTCCTTCGCGGCAACGGCGCCGCCGCCGCCTCCTCGGCCGTTGCTACTACTGCCGCTGCTGAACGCTCGCTGGTGGTGATGGCGGTGGCGGTGGCGATAATGGTGATGGTGATGATTGCCGTTCCCGCCTCCTCCTCCTCCTCCTCCTCCGTCTCCTCCATACCCCGCCGCCACCGCCGCCGTCTTGCTATATTCCATGGGAGTCTGTACGAAAGGAGGCATACGTCGATGTGGCTGAGCACCGAGAAGGTGGCTGCTGCTTCTGTTGTGGGTTGATGTTTGGGTTGTTGTTGTTGTTGTCGTCGGAGCTTCGTTGGCGGCGGGCAGAAGAGTGGCGATGCCCGCGGCGACCGAGACGACGACGACGGCGGCGAGCAGCGAGCGGCCCCGTTTTCATGGCCTACATACGAGAGACGGCGGCAAGAGACAGCAGCAAGCAAGCAAGCCTACTACTACTTGTACTACTACAACGACTGACGACGCTGCTGCCTGCGCGCGAGCAGCGAGCGACGGATGGATGGATGGCACAGGGGGCAAAGCAAGCAGCGCAGGCGGAAGAAGAAGAAGGAGACCAACACACGACAACCGACGACGCCGTTCGAATGTGGAAAACGACGCGAAGGCTGCACCACGTCACTAGCGACGCCCCGCACACGTCGGACGACGGCCGACACAGCCTTTACGGAAGCGAACACGGGCACTCATCGCTGGCGCAGGACTGCAACTTCCACCATCTTGGATTCGACTGTGATGCGACACAGTCTACGGACGCCGAGCCACTCTCTCTCACTCCTCTCGTTCGGGAACTCGCGGGCAGATGGCGCGTCGGGCGCTTCACAGACGAGGAATGCGGAGGAAGGAGTCTTTTTCGTTACGGGGGGATCTCGAATTATACCGTCTACGTATTTGCTTTACTAATAACTGTGGAAAGCGACTTCTGATGGAGATAAAACCCGCGCTTAGTGGAAAACTGTGCTGCTCGGAATATCCTGAGGTGGATCCAGACTTCCATCCTACTTCCAAATTGAGGGTAGGACATAGGGCCCCTGAAAAAATGAAATTAATATGTATCTTCATAAAAATAACCCCATTGTATGCAATGTTAAAGATTACTTATGCAGGGATGGGGGTGGATCGTAGAAGTTTATGGGGAGGGAAGGGGCAAGAAGTGGCGATAGCAATATTATTGAAGTGTGTGTGTTTTAAAGTTAATGAAAAAATAGAAAAGAAAACTCATGAAAGTCACTCACAAAGACGGGCAATTTATACTTCTTCATCCACGGTTCTACGTGTATATTCGTCCTTGTATTCCAGTGAGTATGATTAATACACTGTTTATCCAGTGCAAGTTAATTTACTCTATTTTATGGGTGGCCTCATGGATCCCATTTCACTCTGAATAGGCAAAGGGAACAAAAGTTACCGTAGGACACAAATTACTTAACCGTTTTCCTGCTTCACATTAAAGAGACTCTTATCTACTCCCTCGACATCAGGGAGTCTAAGAATTCTGTTAGGGATTCCTTCAAAAGCACTCTTTTAAATTTGCATTTTTTTAGTAAAGAGATTAAAAAGCCAATACTTAAAATACGGCATCAAGAAAAGATACCAACACAATGGAACGAGAGCATAATCTTTCCTGTTTACGAAAAAGGTGATAGATTCGATTAAAAAAATTACAGACTCATAGCGTTGTTAAACATGACATACAACATTTTTGCTGCTCTTGTGAAGAAGAGGCTACTTGATATAGTTGAAGACAAACTCAGTGAAATTCAAGTAGGATTTCGTAGGAATAGATCGACATTTGACAACATATTTGTGATGCGACAAATCTATGAAAAATGTTATGAACATGGAATCGAATTACACAATACGTTTATTGATTATATCCGGGTCTTTGATTCAGTTCTAAGAAATAAGGTCTTCGAAAACCTGGTAAAGTAATAAGTACCAGCAAAATTGAGGAAATTCATACAACTGACTCTATCTATAGATATTAAAGGAAATATAATTGCAACCCCATAAAAACAATGTGTTGTCTATGCAGACGATTTTTTACTGTCAGCACAAAAAAAAGCATTAGAAGACGTTTTTAAACTCCTGAAGGAAGAATCATTATCATTGGTTATTCCTTGATTTATTTTTAATCCAAAACACATGAAATGTAAAACTGGTGAAACTATCTCACAAGAAGAAACACTTGACGATGAAAAGTACCGATCANCACTTGACGAAGAAAAGTACCGATCACAGTCAGCTCCTTTAAATATTTGGGTTCAATTTTAAATCAAAGGAATTCCATCGAAGAAGAGATTTTTCGAGAGAATTGCAGCAGGTAATAGAGCTTACTATGCTAATATGGAACTATTCAAGAGTAAGCTGCTTTCAAAAAGTGCAAAGCTTAGACTTTACCGAGCTGTCATAAGACCCATAGTAACATATGTGGCAGGAACTTGGACTCTCAAAGAGAATTATATCAGAAGAGTAAACGTCTTCGAGAGGAAGATCATGAGGATGCAAGAATCAGATGGTACCTGGAGAATCAGATACAATTGTGAAATTGACAACCTCATCAAGTCAAAGAATATAATAAACTACTAATAATGGCACTGAGACTTGGATGGTTCGGCCACCTGCGTAGAATGCAGGATGAGAGAACAGTGAAGAAAAAATTTTTTTATAACTGGTATCCTGCGTCAACGTATTGAAAAACATCAAAGAACTCGAAATAAAGAATTGACCCGTATTGGTACAAAGACCGAAAGAGAAGGAAAGCTGTCGTGGAGCAGGTCAAAACATCAAGAAATATGTCGTAGAGCATATGAAGAAGAAAACGAAGAAGAGATTGAAAAGGAATAGTATATTTACTTCTGATACACTTCGTGACTGGTAGCACACAAGACAATTCTAATTAGTTACATCTCAGGAAAAGCAATATAGGGACAATATCCACTTTAAAACAATTTCGAGAACGTCGCGTGTTCTTAAATTTTTACGATTTTTTTCCGTTTCTGAAGCTATAATTTTTTATTTGACTCAGTGGAAAATCGTGTAAACTTTACTGTTTATTCCTGGCAATGCGTAGGGATTTCTGTCAAATTTCTTGGGCTTTACAACACCAAATAATAATAATAATAAATTTATTGTCAAAAAACAGTACAAACTGCTTATGACCACGTGGAGGACAATAAACTAATTTACTCTCCGGAAGCAAGCAAGGGACGTATTCCATCAATTCCGATCAAGGGCCCTAAGGCAGAGGCGGATTCAAAA
>NNCF01128065.1:231943-250905 GCA_002313205.1 Laupala kohalensis
AGAAGCTGATTTCTTATACAGGTTCTCTAGGCTTTGTCTAGGGGCGGGTCTATTGTAACAATAAATTGTGAATTTAGTGTTATTTCAATTCTTATGATTTTTAAACACTATACTCAGAATAATCTATAGTTCGATAATAACTTACATGTAATTTTTTGCTTAAAATTACAAACATATTGACATTCTATTAGTATTATAACTCGCAGCTAACTTTTTATCTTATCTAGGAACTTATGCAAAAAAAAATTTGAATCCGCCTCTGTCTTAGGGCTCTTTATCGGAATTGATGGGATGGTCCCTCGCTTGCTTCCGGAGAGTAAATTAGTTTTTTTTTCCCTCCACGTGGTCATACGCAGTTTGTAATGTTTTTTACAATAAATTTATTGATTTATTTTATTTATTACTTTAAACGCCCAGATATGCAATCCATAGTACATCTGTGCGTCAACATGAATATGGCAGTAACGTATGTTCACAAATTCTAGTGATACTGAATCAGTTTCCACGAGGTTCAGCGGAACAATAGTACGGTGGAAGAAATAAACTTTGAAATCGGGTTTTAAAAATATATAATAGTTTAATTTTGTTTCAGTCAGTTCGGATGATACGCGTTTGAAAATGGCAAAATTGTCACATCTGCACAAAACCGACACATTGACGTAAAAAACTACAGTTTTTCTTCTTCTTGCGATTTCGCCGAGAATTGAACTCGAAAGCATGCTAGCCACTGAGCTACCAGAGGGGCCAAAATTATTTAAGCAGAATACTTAACAAGATTCCTTTAATAGTTTAGATCTATTCATCATACCCTGTTTTTTATGTCATTGAAACAATGTTTATTAAAGTTGTTAAAAATGAATGAGAATATATGTTAAAAATTGTCTCGTTTCCGGGACCGGGAAACAAGGTCTCCTGGTCAAAATGGCATTATTTCTTGTTGTGTGTAGGTGACTCCGTGCGTCTGTCCAAACAATGTTCCATTGCTTCCATGAGTTTCTGTGTTTTTTTATTGGTTTCCCGTGTGTATTTCACGTGATTACGGCGTATGTGGTATTCAGTCTAATGCGATTATTTCGCGTTTTTTTTGTTTTTTTTCAGTTTTAAAATATACGAGGAACATACACAAAAATAATCCATATGTATTCAATCTCATTGTCCCTGTTTAGTACTTCCCTAGCTTCTAAGTTAACCTTTTTATTTTATCTCCATAGTGGGATCAAAGAAATATTCCAGAACCCGTAAGCTTTTCGAAGGAGAAATTCAAGAACATGATTGAGTTAAAATTCGTAATGTTAATTCTTTACATCTCTTTTTAATTAATTTTGCATAAATTTCTTATTGTTTTAAGTTCTTAACAGTTATTTCTAGAAACAAAATTTGTATGCGGTATGTATTTTAGAGTATCTAGAACACATTAATTAGATTTACAGACATCTACATAAAAATAATTGCTTCGGTTTCGTCCACTAGTTGGGTATTTCTCCACCTCATACCGTAATGTTGGAGATCCTGTTGAAACATTTTCAGCGGACGTAATTGACGCCACTTCCATACGTCTGTGTTGCGTTGATATAAACACTCGTTGGATGACGTTGTCGAACACTTTTGAAGGTAATCAGTGATCGCACACCGGGTTTTATCCGGGCCATCACAAGATGTGCCTACCATATAAAATGAGATGTTACCTTGCGATTCGGCAAAAGTTCTGACATTATGTCTTTCTCTAGGTTTCAAATAACATTTCTGTTTTGTATATCTCGAGATTATTAGATTATATCAAAATCATAAAGCCTATTTTATCTGATTGGATAAATAATATGCCATACATCTTTTAAATTAGCATTTTATAGCTATAACTTACACATAATAATCATAGATTTTTCTTCACCTTGAAAATAATAGTAACTGGAAAAGGTTCTTGATTTGAGGTCTATTGAAATAACACTATTTATGTCCCAACATTTCGTAGTATATTAGTTCTTCATCAGGACTGAAGAAAATAAATAATACAGTATAGTTTGGAGAAAAGAAAAAGAGAAAAATACAAATTACTTTTACGAATTATTTTTATTTTCTCCAAACTGTACTGTATTATTTATTTTCTTCAGTCCTGATGAAGAACTAATATAGTTCGAAACGTTAGCACATAAATAGTGTTATTTCAACAGACCTCAAATCAAGAACATTTTCCTGTTATTAAACATTTATTTCATTTGGTATATACCTAAAATAATTTTAATTTTAAAAGAACAACAATAAATTTCTAAGACACGCTACAACGTAGTTTTACTTCCGTTTGTCCCCGCAACAGAACAAGTCATTTATATCTGATTATAAACTTAACTTATTTGATCGGATGTGACCCTCTGCCCCTCCTCAAATGACGCCTCTGATCTGTTGATATGTTGGTCGCAATTGTAACAAAATCAGTCAACTTTATTTATGTGATACTCGAAGATAAGGACTCCGGTACGACTCGGCAATAAATTTTGATTTTGGTTTGACGTATAAGAACTTGTGGTCCCCTAAACTAGGGGCCTTGGGGCCCAGTACAGTTGTATAGAAAGACACCCCCCACCGCTCAACAACTGCACTCCTCTGCCCATGTCAGAATTCAATCTTTGCCTTAGTTGTATACATTGACTACAAACCAACCTCGGGATTTCTCTGGTTTCCTTCGATCGGTATTGTTGGGGAGGGCTTTAATTACAAAGTACATTTTTCTATTTATGTCGGAAAGAAATGCATGCACTATAGAATAACTTAGTTGAAATACTTCAATTTAATTATGCCTATATTTTTTAGTTGTGTCCTTTTTTTATTTTTTTCTCTGGAGGTTATAGTTTGCTTAGTCTTCAAGAATCTTGGTTTATTTGGTTTCCCCCTAGAGGTACATGGTAGTGCTCGTGTAAGTTGATATCTTCGTTTATTTTCCAGTCAAAGAGACACATTACGATCAAAACAGGGTGTGACAAGCATTTTCATTGGTTCTTGATTCACCACGTGATACAGAATTTTCAAGATGTCTGCCTTCTAAGACATTGATTGTGTCATTACTGCAGTTAGTACATTTAACCTATGTGTATGTGAAAGCAGGTCAGAATGAAAAATGTACGCTAAAAAGAAAATACGACACAATGGGCTCTCAAACACTTGAAATTCTTCGCCAAGGAGTATGGGCATCTTTAACAGGAGGCTGGTTTTATGATCCGCACCAGGATATTTTCTGCAACACATTTCATCTTTACGTGTGGCTTTTCCTTCTGTGTTTACCTTTTACTATTTATCTGGTTAGTGATTTAATGGAATTCTAATAGTATTAAATTTAATACTGTTAAATTGTGTGACTATTTCCAAATTTGGTTCGGAGCATGATACGTGTGTAGCAATAAGCCAAGGAGGTCAAAGTCCTGACTGCAAGTGTAGTTTGTATCAATTACGGACAATCATCTGAGAGGTTATCACGTGTTTGATATATGGAAGCAATGGTTCTCGTGTATGGGGCTAATTATAAAGTGGTTATTGCTTTCATGTTGTGTACAGCGTTATTTAGATCTCGAAACTTTATCTCACATAACCTATCATTGGTAATGCGTCCGACATCGTGATTGAAATCTGATACGACGGTACCTTACAGACTGTCTCTTCCTGTCAATGTTAATTATCGATGCAATATTTATCGAGAACGTGATCGATCCAATTGTCGAATATCTAATTATATAATAATTTTACTTCGATTTTTGTAATATTTCCAATGCTCCCTTGTTTACCATTGGTAGATGTACACTTTTAATTTCGGGTTTCCATATTTCTTGTTCTGTAAATTTGTAAACAATAAAGTACGAAGTGACAATTTTTGTCAGAATTATTTGACAGCAAAGTAATTATTTTGTTGGATAACTTTTACTGACAGTTTAGTGAGGCATTTTATTCACAAAAGGATCTTACTGTTATTTTAGTTCTCTTGGACAATTTTTTATTGTGTAAATTGTAATGTTAATAGTTGACATTAATATTTTACTTATATTTCTTAATAAATTAATGTTGGTAGTCTTTAGTGAATTAAAAGTCATTATATGCTCTATAGGAGACAGAACAGCTGTTTCAAGTTGTGAACTGTATGTGTCACTTTCCACAAACAGTATGTTAATTGTAATCTTCGTGTTAAAATAATTTCATTAAAAAAATTATATTCCTGTGTTTTTTGGATTAATGGTTCACATCACATTCTTAATTTTTAGTTATTGACTGAAATTTTTAAAAATATGTGTTAGACAGAAAAATACTTCACAATAAAATTTATTGAAGTTCTACTAGTCAATACTGAAATTACAATGCCACTTTTGTTCTTTTTCTGGGGGAATATGTATTTTTTTTACTGAACCAGTTTTGTCTTTGTGTTTCATTAAATGCTGAGAAACTAAAAGATTTTGTTAGGTTCTTAGAGAACTTGGATTAACTGTGAGTTTTGGACTAAACAAAAATACGATTGAAAAACATTGTAAAGGAGGCATAGATTAGATGAGTAGCTGGAACAAATTGTAAACAGATGTTTCTTGTTGTGAAACATGACTCTGTTTCAATGCTGAGGTACTTTCGTTGTAGAGAGTGCAGAGATGCCTGTAGCCTTTTTTAGATCTGTCTGATGCCAATATTCTTGCAGAAAAACTTTTTGGAGGGGTATTGTGTCCCCAAATTGTTCTTGGCTATGTCATTGGATGTTCGAACAACTCACCTACATCTTTCATTTCTTATGTTTCATCCACTGTAAAGCCATAGCCCATGTAATGCATTTAGACTACATTAGTTTGGACACTACCAAGCACGGTTTTCAAAGAATACAACACTGTAATACACTTGGACAAGTAACTCCCTGAAATTCTAAGTAATTTTCTTTCCCAGGACACATGAAAATCACATGATTAATTTCAGGAAACACTGAAGTGTACTCAATCAGCTCTTTAGGCACCGATATATACAGATATTTAATTAAGGAGTGTGGTTTAACCAATTGAATGTGTGTATTATAAACTGTCCTTAATTTTCTTTACCTTTGACCCCAAGAAGGTACAGTACTCACTACTAGTGTTTTAAGTCTTGTTGGCTGCAGACAACTGGGAATTGTTTTGACGTTATGGAGGCAAACTGCAGATTCAGCATCGTTGCTCTTGTTGATGTAGTGCGTAACTTACTGTTAGTATCACCTGGCTTCAATTGTTTTCTTCTGAGTTATTTTCAACCTTTAAATTTGAAAGAGTTTTAACTTGTGTATGTGACCAAGGAAACAAGTTAATATTTTTGTGTGGCCAGATTTCGTGGAAGCTCTTTCTGATGGTCTTACTGGTTGGTTGTAGAGGAACAAAAATGGTCCCAGGCATTCTGTAATTGTAGTGCAGATTAAATTGCAAAAATTAAAGACTTGTAGGGATATGACCGGTTTTTATTGTGGCAGAAGTCTTCAACTCACAGACTGTGTATGCTGTGCATCATATAATTATTGGCAGTCTGAAATGATTTCAACCTTAAAATTAATAGATGGTTACTTTTCCAGATGCAGCAAAATGGCTTGGCAATGTGCTGTTTTCATTTATTGTATATATATGGAGAATTAAAGACTTAAAATATTTAACCACAACAGTTATGTTTTAACCTTATATGGTGGTAAACTATTGTCAAAAAAGCTGTTGCAAACAGCATATGACGACGTGCGGGGGGGATGCAATAAACTAAGTTTCTCCAGAGACAAGCAAGGGACCACCCCATCAATGGTACTGTAATTATGGTTTATTTGTGTTATGTGATGTCATTCGATTAACAAATAAATGTGGCTTACTCGATAATCCCTCTAAAAGTGCCACTTTGTGAAAAAGAAACTTTTATTCTGTTTCTTTAATTTACTGATCCTATGCCTAACTGTTGCACCTGCTCATCTGCCTCATAAGCAGTGCCAAAAATGGAATATATAATTTTGCATAAAATTACAAACATATTGACATTCTATTAGTATTATAACTCGCAGCTAACTTTTTATCTTATCTAGGAACTTATGCTGAATTTTGTTGAATCCACCTCCGCCTTAGGGCCCTTGATCGGAATTGATGGGATGGTCCCTTGCTTGCTTCCGGAGAGTAAATTAGTTTATTGTCCTCCACATGGTCATATGCAGTTTGTACTGTTTTTTGACAATAAATTTATTATTATTATATTATTATTATTTAACAATAATAGTTGATACAACAAATAATTTTTAGACAACAATATAATTGAAGTTGACTTATTTTATGGATTATTTTAATAATAAATTACCGGATATTAACAGAGTAATATAAAATTTATTTTATGGATAAAATTACAAATTCAATCATATGATTATTAGTACAATTACTGGAAAGTACACTGGGGTTACTTTTATATAACCAACGTCTTAGTATCTAGTGGTAGCATCTTTGTCTTTGCTTCCTTGATTCTGCAGAGCGGTAGAGCTGGGGTTCAATGTGAGGTTTTCACCTATGGTTTCCCTCACCTACTTCAGACAAAAGTTGGTTTGGTACCATAAGCTCCCGGCATACCCAACAATTCCCCTTCCCAATTCCCTCCAGGGGTTGGGCAGAAGAGCTGGCCCTATGGTCTGAACCTCACCGAAAGACATTAAATGAATAAATGATGAATAACATCATTGTAATGGAGTTATGCCATGTAATCACAGTGTCACATAAATTCATTTATTGACATATACAGTGAAACTTACATTAACGGACACATTTCTATAGCTGACACTTTTCCATTCCGAGTCGATTTCCCAAAAGCGGACACTTCTCAATAATGGACACATTTTAAGGTTCCATGAGTGTACATTATAAAGAAGTTTCACTGTACATGTAAGTGTTCCACCTTAATGTTTGAACAGTTCTTCCTCTGTATGCTTGTAACATGACTGTTTTATGTTCGTTCAGTACTTCCCTCCATCCGCCTTCGCTTGGGGAGCCTACTGTGCGACGGTAGCTGCTCTGTTCGCAACGCTTAAGCTGACCAACCTGGGACTCCACCGTATGTTCGACACCTCGGAGCGCATCCAAGAACCTGGACCCCCGATCAGCGAAGACCCCTTGGCCGGGAGGCGCTTGGGCCTGCTGCACCCCCACAAACGCCGGCGGTACGCAGTTGCTCATTTGTATGACAATGTTTCATTTTTTTAGCATGAGTGTACTACTCTTCTCGTCTGGCTGTCACTTTGGCTCGGTGGTGTTTACTTTGCGCTCCTGGAATGGCCACAGAGTAGTATAAGGTTGCTTTTATTCTTAACATGAGAATGATTCTTGCATTGTAAGTTATTGAGTAACAAAGTTACAGTGTCGTAATTGCTTGAGAAGTTATTGTTCGTTAGGATCAGAAGCTTTGGTGGTTAAATTGAATAATTATATTGAATGAAAAGGGGAGACGGGAATGAGATCCGAACTCGGGACCTTCAGCTTAATGTGCCGATGCTCTTACCAACTGCACCACCCCGTTTGTTTCCAGGCCCTGTCTATCGTTGACATTCAACGGGGTGGCGCAGTTGGTAAGAGCATCGGCACATTAATCTGAAGGTCCCGAGTTCGAATCTTGGTCCCGCCTTCCATATTTATTCAACATAACATAATTAATCTGTTACCTGGCAGTGAGGATCACCGCAATTTAAGAGATTTATGTACAAATTAAATAAATTATTATTGTCTATTAGTACTTATTTTTGAACTTCATGTAGAAAAGTTTGGTCCTTGGCTGTTTCACATGTTTTTGTCTGTAGTGTGATAGAATTGAATGTGGTGATATTTTTCTGAAAATGTCGGTCTGTAGCATTGTTTATTGTGATTCTTTTGTGTAAATGACAGATAGTAACATGTACAATGTGTGTCTATTTGTAATCAGTAGTGTTTTGTATTCTATTTGTTGTGATAAGAAAACAAGTACTGGTAGATGTAAATGTAATTTCGTTCTGCTAGTCAGTTTAACTTGGAAAGTCGGGGACAATCCATGTCTTAGTAGACAGATTTTCTACTGTCTGTCACTTAAGACTCGGAGTGTTGCTGACTGTCCTCTACGTAAATACTAGTAGAAAACGTCTGTTTAGATGTAATAAATAAAATTAATCAGTTTTTCCTCACAACCTCACTTACGTTACCTTATTGGTCAGGAACATGTTATCAGGAGACCTTACTCCTATCTTCGGCACTCCACTATCTGAACATAATTGGGATTAAAGTTTTTCGCAGTAAATCTTTTCCAAACGTTGAGTCCTCTCTTTTGGTTTTGCCTCGTTTGAGATGATCGTGTTTATCTCACCAAAAATGTACCCCCACAGCTGATTTTCGCATATGTTTAAATTTTACATTCCTGAGGTGTTAGGTTTAACTAATTCTTCTAAGATGAGAGTTAGGTTTCCTTACAGCATTTCCAACTTAAAGGTTGACTTTAGGGATGTTGTGTGTTACAATATGATTTAATTGAATTGAGTATTTTATGAATATCTATTTATAAAATAAACAATGTATATTTCTTAACCTGTAACATGTATGTCATCTCTGTTTACTCATAGACTCACTGTGTCGTCCTTTGCCTCTCAGATTTTGGCGAAACTAAGAAGGAATTGGTGGAGCTTCACTAACTTTGCAAAATAATCCTGTTGCTCATCTATGTTTGGATCTTCCTTGATTATTACTGACTGTTCTCTTGGAACAAGTCTTATTAAGAAGAATGATGTGTAATGAATTTTGTTTTTGTGTTGAAATAATAACAGGATCATAAATATATACTGGAAGCGAGTTCAGTAATAGAACTACTGCGCACCTAGCCTTGGTTTCTTTTCTAAACTCGTCTCCTGTACATTTTTGTTTTTTCATATTTTGCTCTAAGAGTGCAATTCTTTTAGCTGATAGTTTAGAATTGCTAATGGAAGCGGACATGATTTTCACCATGTTGTTGGGTACAAGCTGTTCAATCCCCCGATTTTAACGCCATTCGAGCTTTCAATTCCGGCAAGACAAAGGCAAAGTTATTCAGACTGTTCCCCCAACACATTAAGCTTCATATTTGGGCCGGGATTTATGTTGAAAAATTAAAATTCCGAGTATTGAATTCTGAAGTACCAACTGGGAATAAAATTTTTACAATCGTGGAAATAGTTCTGTTTGGTTGATGATGGGGGAGATCGTGTGGAAGCGTGCTCTTGACGGAAAGGTACGTGTTGGGGAAGACGTGTAAAATTAATTTATAATATTATGAAGACTGTGTGGAAATAATGAATTGGATGTCTAAATAACAGAAGGATGCAAAGACTGCAGTGGCGTAGGACCTTGTCCAGGCGCGGAATCATTCTCTTAACTATGCTTTATATTAGGAAATTAACTATTCACTTTGCAATGAAAAAATGTAGTTTCATTTGAATAGTGATTACTATCTCGGAAACTAAAAAGAAAGCTACCAATCAATGCAATTGAGTAGTTTCACGTTACTTTAGTGAATGCTGCAGTTCCATATCTTCATCTGTTCATAATATTAGTAACAAATTTACTGTCAAAAAATCTGTTGAAAACAGCATATTACCGTGTGGAGAAAAAATACATTTATTCTTACTCTTTTTAAGCCAACAAGGGACCATTCCATCAGTAGTGCAGTAGCAAGATTCAATTGTGATCTTGAATTGCCCTCACCTCGATAATCATTATATTTCACACAGTTTGAGGCGTGGAGAGGGAGAAGGGTTTTCTCCCTCCACTGCTGACAATCCGCACAAAGAGGTTCTTCACTCACCTCGCCTCCTGTACTTGCTACAACGTAATGTCATCAAATTTTCTTTTAATAGATTATCGAAAAGTTATTTAACAAATATACGTGTTATTTATCAAATATTTAAATTTTTTGGTAAATATTACTGATAAATAGTATCTATTAAAATAACTCAAAATTTGAAATAAGTAATAACAGGGGTGCTAATTAGACTACTGCCTCTCGGCCTGAGAGCCTACATATGAAATCTGTCTCTATCTGAAGGAAAATCGGAGAGCAAAACCAGGCCGGGACGGATTAGTCCGGTATCACATGGTCATATAACTATGTTCAGAGGTTTTCTCAACGAGAACCTATGTCGTAGTCGACCTGTGATCAAAGCTAATAAGCATTACACGGTCATGTTTTTGATCATGGATATGACACGTAGAAATACGACCAGTCTTTGAAGCGTTTGCTTTCACTGACTTGTTGTACTGCCAAGTTTGTCGTATTATCCCTGCGATCTGGTGGCTTACACCAACACACTTTTGTATTTCTGTACACGTGAATGTACGGTAGTGAAATAAAATAAATGTGTGCAGAGAGGAGGAGAACGGCATCGAGCTGCAAGTGCTGGGCGGCGCCGGCGGTGGCGGGAGTGTCGCTGGAGGCGCGCGCTTGCCTTCCTCCGGAGACTCCCCTCCCGCTGGACGCTCGTCGTCTCGGAACTCTTCATGCGGGGGTGGCGGCGGTGGAGGAGGGATTGTCGGCACCCCTCTGCCCTCTCGCGCTCTGTCGTCCCACGGCGGCGGCGGAGGCAGCGGGGCGACGATGGCGCTGGCGTTGGACGGGGACAGCGTGGCGTCGGCGGACTTCGCCACGGCGTCGTCTTCGGCCGCGGCGGCGGGCGGCGGCGGAGGCGGGGCGACGGCGACGGCGACGACGGCGTCCGTCGAAGACTCCCTCTACGAGCCTTCCACTTGCATCGGTCAGTTAATCTTCATTTATTACCATTGTTGCTGTACTCTTTTATACAATCTAGCAATGTTTTAACTTACGAGGAAATAAAAATCAACGCGTAATTGCAGATAGTAGACCCTCACGTCCCTCCCCGTAACAAGGACAGGAACGGCGTGTGACGGCTGAGCTGCGGGTGAACAGTACAAATACAAATGACACGCACTCAAACGGACACATTATAACAACTACGATGAGAAGCACAGGAAGCAGAAGACTACATGCAACACATTAAACACAAGGAGTCACGCTCTGTCATTAATGACAGACTAGAATAACAGAGCTGGTCCACACAGGAAAAACACATGTGCTGTACCCTAATTCCTGACACCAAATGTTGTGGCGGAGGGGACTGACATTAATCCCACTTTACGAGGTCCATTTTACATATTGTTTCATATAATACACTCCCGTGTATACAGATTGTATGGAAATTTTCAGTGCGACTTGTACATATTGGCTCGCGCTTTCCTAGCGTCATCTCGGCTTACTACTTGATTGTTTCGAGTTGATAGTGCAGTTAAAATAGTGCGCATAGTCGTGTGTTTTATCTGTTGCAGTATCTCCTGGTTAATTGAACTTAGGAAATCAATCAAAGCGAACAAAACACTGCATTAAATAAAGTCTGTTGCCATTTTCCATTTAAATGTGGGCCAAACTGCTGCGCTGCACGACATTATCAAAATATGAATGTGACAAGTAAAATCCATTTGAGACATGTCCACTCATGCCTACCAGAACCAGAGTCTTTCTCAGTCCATGCTAAAGAAATCCACTAATACTTTATAGAATGGACTCGCTAATTCATATGATGGCTTTGCAGTTGGTAGCTCACTCTCAATTGATCCAAGATTATGAAATCTCCCCCCAAATTGTTCCGACCAGATGTGGGTGGAGTTTTTATGAGTAAATATAAATTAATTTGTGAAATCGTCCCTTATTGTTTACACTGTCAGCGATGGTCTCATTATAGCGTCTTTGCTTCCACGATCCCGCTGAGCGGTAGAGCGTGGGTTCGAACCCCGCTTGGCCGAACTAGTTGGGTTTTCAGCTGGGGTTTCCCTCGCCTACTCCAGACAATTGTTGGTTTGGTACCATAAGTTCCCCGGCAACCCAACATCTCTCCTTCTCAATTCCCTCACAAGTAATGGTTTGGTGGAAGAGCAGGGCTCACGGCCTGAACCTCGTCCAAAGGTTTAAAATAAATAAATAGAAAATATTTGAAAGACTTTTTCCCGTTAAAAATATTAATAATTGTTTTTATATCAATAGACCTGCGGGTTGACGTGCATCGCAAGAACAGCAGCGAAAGTGGCGAAGAATGCAGCGTAGGATTGAGGCCGGTTGTTGAGAGGGTCGCTGTCCATCGAGCGGAGCCCTGCACGCAGGCTGACCACGAGCGTTTCCTACGAGCAGGTCGTCTTCCTCCATCAGGTTAGAGGAAATATGTCTCTGCTTAGAAGATCGATAAAGGTAGAATTTAGGGAGGTACAGGTTGTTCGGGTGACAAACATTTTTTTAAAATCTTGCCTTGAAATATATCTAGAAAAATTTTGGCATTTACAATGACAAATTTCAATATAAAAATATAAAGCTATTTGTAATTTTGTGGGAAACCTCTCGTGGGCTCCAATATTTTGAAATATCTAAGGGACCCAGATATTATCAATGAAATTTGTATCTAAACTGTCACCAATCCAATGGAGAATCTAATGTTGCAAAAATATACAAGTTTCACTGTGTGATCAGAGAATAACAGAGAGAAAACTGTATATAGGTGGATGCGTCAGTAATTTAGTATGTGAAGCATTTCCACCAAGGACGGTGAACAGTTATACTTACAAACTAAACACTGCATTGCTTTGGGTAGTAACTGAAAGCGTGGGAAATTCAAATGATGTACAATAATGGTGCATTTGAGTTTGCTGTTTTATTTATTGGTATTAAAACCAAAAGCCAAAGGTGAATTAATATTATTTATTGCTACCATCTTCATCATGTGAAAATGTGAAAATAATGCCAAATGGTTAATTTGGAAACTTCAATTTGATCTTGTAAGTAATATGTAATATTTATTTACCTTATGTTTGGTATTTCCATCAAACATTTATTAAAATGACAAATGGTTGATTATTTGACTAGCATCTGAAGCAACTATTCTAACTTAAGGTGTAAAAATTTGATATTAATTTGGTAAAAAGAAAGGCATATTCATGTCTAAATTCTGAGTTAAGTGAGTAGTGGGATTCATTCTGAATTAAGATCAGTTTTATTCATTTATGGAGTCAATGTGGCAATCAATTAACGACTAACACTAATAATATCGTTCTTTCTTTCTTTGCCCGGTTAGAGAAAGATGAACCAAGAACCGCTTCGTCCGCTCGCCGAAGAATGAAACTTGCTCATCAGACTTCGTCAACTGATAGTCAAGAGGACAGGTCGGGCACAACAGCTGGCAACATGGGATCTGACCAAAGACCTTCCATTGCCTCGGCGGTGGGTATTAATTAGCTTTAGTCCCTGTGGTCATGATGCCTGTGAAAAAGGTTGATAGATCTAACATTTTCTATTTTTGCCGTGAACATGACACAATTCTTAGATTTATTGACTAGCTCCACACAAAAACAAGTGGGGTGGATTGTTAATGGGTTGCCCTGAGGAACAAATGTCATGTTTCAATGAATACTATAAATTTATAACATGGCAGTAATGATGGATTGCATTGGTGAATTAACAATATTGCTAAATGATTTTTTAATTTCAAAACTGTCATTTCATAAAATAATGGAAAATAAAAGTTACTGTACTATACTTAATAAGTGTTACTTAAGGCTGCCTGTAGATAATAGAATTGTCTTTGTCTTTTGGAATTTCAAATAGCGGAGATTCAATCAGTGCAGTCTCACTGGTATTTGCACATGTGTTTAGTACATTGGTGCCTGTTATGTATTTGAGGTTAAGATTGCGTGCAGTGCGAGAAACACTAAATTCTGCTGTTCTAGAGTGTTATTCACACTTTGTTATTACATGTATTTCATTACATTAATAAGCAATCGATACAGTTAAATTCACATTTACACTGGAGGGGTGTAGAGAAAATATTTCATTGAAATGTTGCACTCCCCATTAGAGTACAAAACTCGTGCTGGTTAAAAACAATTAAAAATAAAATTTTAATGGGTTTTATTTTTGATGTTGTTGAATTTGAGATACTTAATTCCAAGATTTATGATGTATATAAATTTGGGTTTATTAACTGTCGTATGGTCAATCATCTCAAAGTTAAGTTCACCCTTCTGGTAAAAATAATGCTATTATATATCAGTGCTTGAGGATGATTAAGGTAACTTGCCCTTATCTCTGCAACCCCCAAAAAGCCCTTAGTTACCCATTACTAGGGACCGGGAAAAATCATAAGTTGCAATAAAAATTCTGAAAAAAAAAAAAAAAAAAAAAAAAAAANGAGAAATAGTTAATATATAAAAGAAATGCAAAATGGAGTACTTAACTTGTCAAAATAAATGCATTTAAAAATGTGTTAACACTGATATTTATATAGATAAGATTCTCTGAAGGCACACAATTGCGCTTTTTCACTTGAAACGCAATAATGTATGCATATCAGAAGAGTGCTGTTGTTCATTTCATTTCTCTATTGTTTTGTCAATACACAGGAGATGGTCGGACGTATTTTTCTCTTGTGTGGTGAAATCGGTGGTGTAACATGCATTCGGTTAAGTGTACGAATTTAGGCATTGATTCTGGGGTGCTACCTGGTTAACTCACTTTCTTATTCAAGAAGATAGAGAAGTGAGAGGTGTTTTTCTCAATACAAGTCTGTTGTGACAAAAAAAAATCAAACTTAAAGAGGACAATGCTTAATTTTTTGTTAGTATAGTATTTGGTATATGTTGGAATGTTGACAAGTTTTTCTAAAGGAAGGTACAATGAAAAAACAAGTATAAAAAAATTTTTTTTGTTCTCTCGCTTACACATGCTTTATTGACTTTTAAATTAATCATCATGTTTACACTTGAAAAGTAGCAACAAAAAAACAATAACCTGTCATTGAAGAATCAGTCATTTGCTATTAAATAGTTGTATATGTTCAAATTAACTCATGGATTTAATACATATTTGTGTATTTTCTACTGAAACATTCACTATTAAATATAATAAAATTCTAGGTCTTAAGAAGCCAAAAAATAGATGCTAATTTGGTAAAAAATAAATGCTATTTTTTATGGTCCCCAGCCATTACGCAAAATCTTTGCCTAAGTGAACATAAATGAAGTGTTTATATTTCCAGGAGTCTGGTCCTGGTTCCGTGGGGTCGGTTCGTCCGTCTGGCTCTGGACGACGCTTCTCCAGCGTCTCGTCTGCTGGATTCCCCGGGGGCTCCGTTCTGAAGGCAACTGGGTCCTTGGAGCTGGGTTACATGTTGGAAGCAGGCGACGGACTGACGACTGGTGCTGGCTCTCTAAGGGATAAGGGTGAGCAATTGCAATGTGTATAGTCAGAGGCATAGGCAGAACTCTACCAAATAGATAGAAATGGGTAAATGTTACAAAATGAGAAGCCTCATTTAAGGACTCGCCAAAAGTTATGGATTTTGGTGTAAAAGATCATTCTTATTCTCATTTATTGGCCCTAAACTATTTAATTTATTATCAACTAGCATTCGGCATAAAAGTTTTGTCCGTTTTTTTTTTTTAGGTAAGAAATATTGGTTGCTTAATAAAGAATCACTAGATCTACTAAGAGTAACTGTGTTGTTACTGCAATGTGTATGTATTTAAATATTTTGCTTCTACTATTATTTAATGCTTTGGACAACCATAATTTCTATTTGTAAGTGGTTTAGTTTTGCTAATAAATTATCAAATGTTTGAGAGTCTTTATTAAATGATTTTGTTAGAGAGTGTTTCTTCAATTTTATTTTTGTTACGTTGCATGAGCATATTATTTTGTTTTTAGAAATTATGTATAGTATATGTAGATTATTGACAGCACACTCGACATCAACGTCGTACCGCTACCCATGTTTTGTGAACCTAACATCTGTTAACTAGATATTGAGGTTAGGTAAAGGTTTATATTCATATTCTATTTTATCTTTGGATCGAAAAGATTTTGATTTTACTGATCTCCTAAAATTGCTCCTACAATAAGTGCGGGTGGGGGCTGTATTGGGGTAAATACAGTAGTATATTGGGGTCAATATGGTACTCGTTTCACGCCGTCATCATCATCTTGTGCTTGCAGGGTTGGTGTATTGGAAGCAGAGGCAGTCGCAGCAAGAGGGCGGGAGCACCAGCAGCTCTCGACTGCCCGGCTACCGCTACCTGCGTTCGGGTCGCATGCTCTGCAGCCAAGGACTACCTCCTCTCGATCCCGCTTCTTCCCACCCTGCAGGCCTCCAGGTGCTGCAAAACGTCTCAGCTGCTGCTCCTCCTTCGTCTTCTTCTTCTTCCCCTTCACTGTCCTTTTCTGGCAGGTCCCCTCGGATGAGTGACGAAAACTCCCTTGACAGTTTTGAGGAGAGGGCTGCAGCCGCGTTTGTGTTCTCGGCCAACTGGCGTCAGAGACTGAGCTCTAGACGGGCGTGCTCGGAAACTCCCCTCTCCGGGAAATCATTATTGTCCCGACAAGTTTCCTACTGCTAAGATTTGGACTGTGTTAGTCATTTCCTTTCAGAGAAATATTTCCTGCGAGAGTCTCGAACATTCAGACTTTGACTGAATTTCTATATCAGTGTTCCTCGAAGACTCCGGACAACTTTTCTTGTTCCGTATGACGAAACTGTATTCGTTCTCTTCATTTCTTATTCTTGATATTATTTCTAGGAAACTAAAACTCTTATTTTTCTAGATTTTGAGTAATTTATAATTGAAATTTGATAAAATCTTCTCTTTTATCTAGAGAGTTCCCTCTGTATAAATTGTAATTTTTATAAATTATTTTAGTTGTATAGGATTGTTTCACTTTCAGTGATACAGATCTTGTATGAGTTGAGAAATATGTTGGTCTACATGGATCTCGTGCTTTTCTATTCATCCTTTTTTATGTTCGAAATGCAATTAATTACTAGTAAAACTTTAAATGTGCAAAAATAAAGGAGTACATTTTAGTAATGGGAAGTATGGGATAACTGAAGTATGAAATATTTGATATTAATAGTCGCTCTGTCTGATTCTGATATTAGCTACTCACAAGTTTTCATTGATTCATTTCGCTTTGGTTTACTGGGCCATGACAGTAAGCAAAGTTTTGACTCTTTATAGCACCATTTTTTAAGATACGTTAATTGTGAATAATTATTTAGTACAATTTTTAAGATTACAATTATTAATTTACGAAATAATGACTGAATTTTTTAAATTTAAGATCAACGGGCAATTTAGGAAGTAATACAAAAAAATAAAATTAAAAAATTCACTTATAAAAGTGTAAATATAAATAACAAGATGTAAAAAATATCAGAAAAGTTTATGAATACAAAACATAAAATAACCATTTGGTAAAAAATACCTACAATTTTAATTATCGGTATATCATAACTAATGAGCAAAGATTACTCTCAAACAAAGATGTGCTTTCAATATTTGCAATATTTAAAGAAACAACAATTTTATTCTATTTGCGCCTTAATCTATAAACTGAATAAATCTATAAATCTTTGGTCAATTCTCTGTCAGCCCTCTTTTCATTTTATTTATTTTATTATTTATTTTATTAAAAGGTATTACTCTACATTAAAGTAAAATACTGATGAACAAAGGATTAAATTCGTATTAGAAACTTTTACAAAGTATTTAGTTCACCAGTGGTTTGATGCTTCCCAGAAGTATAACAAGTCCATGGGCTTGATTTCCTTGGTTCTTCCTGAGCATGTGGTATGTCTGTATAAAATATCTTGGGTTGCAGAATCTTCTTAGTCTTTCTTCCTTGCAAGTGCTTTTCAATTGCTTACGGAATCAATCCTTTTCACCTCTTTAATCTCCCATGCCAGTGAAAATAACCTTATCGCTCCCTAACGATACTTGCTTATTTCTTGAATGGCCTTCATCATCGGTTCTCGTTTGTCTGGGTTTGTGCAGCATGTGTGAATTCATGTACTTAATATTCAGCATGAAGTTAACTTGTATTAAAAAATTGTTTAAACCATGATTGTAAACATTGTGGAGATTTGAAATTAAACATATATTGAAATGGTTTTAAAACATTTTTGTATTGAATCCAGTCTTTTTATTATTTTGTGCCAACATAGACATTTTGTTGCTTTTTAGTAGGTTCATTTACGCATGTTTTTACGTAATTTCTTTATTTATATGATTTTTAAAAATTTAAATAATACTTATATTTTCTTTAAATTTATAATAATTTTTTTAACATTGTAATAATTTTTTAAATTTATTAGTGTTTGTTTATTTAAATTTTTCTTATTGAACTTCTGTACTTGTGTTCTAGGTCAAAATTTATTTTTAATTTTGGAAAATGTCCTTTATAGAAATAGACATTTTAATAAGGATTAGTGTCGTGCAGCTTCCCACTAGCATAATGAACCTCGCATGGATTCAGGTTAATACAAGAGTGAATGAGCAGTCTTGCCCTTTCTGTATTAATTCGTGTGTGCTGTTTTATATTTTAAGAACTTATTTTATTTTTATTTTTTTCATAAGCTTACATCCTGCCCTAGGGATTACTTTGCAAATTAATTTTGAAAATCTCTCTCAATGACTACTTATATTTGTTTGGAGAGAAACTTTTTTCTGAACAAACTACTCAAGAAAAATTAGTTTGGTAATTTCTTTAGTTAGGAATAGTTTAAAAAAATGTACTTATTGTGTTTGTTTCTTTATTTTTATAAACCAGAGTATCCATAAGCATACACAAAGAAGTGTAGCAGAACCCTTGATAAGTAAAAATGGATTGTGTAAAATTTGTGCTTAGTGTTTGGAATTCAACCAAATCAAATTTATTTTAAATTACCAGAAAAGATTATCAGATTGTAATATGTAACATCAAGTGACTAAAAAGGAGCCTTTTTACAAAAATTAATCGCTCTGGGAGAGCGCTACCAAATCATTGAATTTACTTATCTTTCTCAATATTGCATGGTAGTCTTAGTGTTTCATTTTCTTTTACACAAAAAATTCAATACCTGAACTAACACAAAATGTGTTTCTTTTTTTTTT
>NNCF01128065.1:258444-296835 GCA_002313205.1 Laupala kohalensis
CCTCTCGACCGCCTCTCTCGTGGAGCAGGGTTTTTTTTCTTCTCTCTCTTTTTAAGTGTTTTTGGTGGCGAGTAATGACGAGTATTGATTGTTTAATGGGCCTTTAGTGAAAAGTAACTCGGGGTGACACAACAGTAGATGCGTGTTCCTTATCCTTTTCTCCTGCCTCTGCAGGGGTCGGAGATGAGGATGATAGTGATGCCTCTTTTTGATACGACGGGGGAATTACAAGAGTACCTGATGCACCTCCCCGAGGCAGATGATGAATGGATGAATAAATGAATGAATGACGTGAGTGAATGTTGTGGTGGAACGAATGGCTCGTTGGAAATGGGAGTAGCCCGAGAAAACTTGCCGCGAACACTGCTTTGTCCGTCACCGCGAATTCTACTTGTATCGGACGAGGTTTGAACCAGTATCGCCGGAGGTAGAAGGCAAGTACGCTAGGTACTATGCCGTGGGTCACCCTCTACACCACGGTACACCACAGTACACAACGTTAGGTGTGTTTGTTTCATTGTTTTGTGTTTGTTTATGTATATACGTTTGTACATGTAGTACAATAGAATCAGTTGCAATGGTGTCTCATTTGCTTGTGTATTGAGGATAACCTGATGAAAGTGTAGGCTCATTTTGAACAAAATACAATTTTTTACGGGCACCTCAGATTAACTGGCCAAACGGGTGACCCACCAGGGTCTCAGTCTCGAACAGACTCTGGTTAAGAGGGAATCTACTGTATTTATTACTGTTTTGCTAATGCAGAGGAATATTCTGAATAACAACATCAAGGGGAGTTGTAAAAATATAAGTAATATTCACAAATGATCACCAGTTTTTGACAGACAATTTATTTTCAAATAAAAATTAATATAAATTCGTGAGTCACAATTAAGAAAACTTTTTTTTTCTATTTTCAACTTATTGACAGTAAAATTATTTAATGTATCTATAATTATTATCCGTATTAATAAATTGAAAGTGGTATTTTAATTTTTTTCCGTAGCAGGCACAGCAACTAGCACAACATCCTTAGACCAAGGGTACCTGGCAGTCTTCCGGAAAAGAGGAGCAGCGGCTGTTGCTGCTCTGTCGTCCCCCACACCTGCAACTGCTAGCTCTCCCGATGCAGAGGTAGGCTTGTTGTGAGTCGAGTTAAATCCAAGACTAATAACTAATCTCAGGAATGGTAAGAAGAAATGGAAAAAGAAAGAAAAATGTTTAAATCAAACAGTATCACAAGGAATAAAAGTATTCTAATACCGAGAAGGTACAAAAAAATGGTAGTAGCCAAAACAGTGTAATAAGAGCAATAACAGTCGTTAATTGACTACCAAATGAATTTAATGTCCTTAGCGATGGAAGTACAAGTAATATAAAGTTAAAGAAATGGGTTGTATTAAGTTTGTGATGAAATAAAATAAAATAAAATCTATTTTTAATAGCAGTATTAATAGAAATTTAAGTATGCCATTAAATTAAAAACTATTGGATGTTCACTTGTAATGAAGTTTATAAGATTATATATTAAATTATAATTAATTTTACTTTTCTCTTAGTTGTAAGTTCTTTTTGTACCAAGCCCACAAACAGGTAACCCCGATTACCTCTGTGGGATTTACAGATTGATTACTTGTAATGTCATGTAAATTAAACTGGTCTAATAAATTGAGTTCAGTTCCCAGAATCGAAAAGGACCAGTCATGTTATTAATCTTGAAATATGGATACAACAGTGTATTTCATTTGTCACTTATATTTTTCACTACATACTACATGGTAGATGCAAATAAATAAACAAAGTATTTACTATGGTTCTTGGACGACTACAACAACATTTCGAGGCTAAGGTTTTGGTCTCCTGTTCAGGTTTATTATATTCTTCTACTTCCACACACACACTGAGTAAATAGAAACTCCAGTACTACACATATTAAGTGTTGATATGTTTGTAATAAAAATTATTGTGTTTGTAACTTTCAAATTTTAAAACTAATATTTTTGTAGATTTATAATAAAATTCAAAATCAGCCATACTTGTAAATGGCATCGTGCATCATAGCTATTATCATTCTAACGATAGTCTTAATATATAATGACTTAACATGTGTAGTAGTGGACCCAAGGATATAATGAACCCTAAGAGGAGGCCGGAACCTTAGCCTCGAAGCATTGTTGTTGTCCAAGAACCATAGTAAATATGTGAATTTTAATAAATCAAGCGATTATGTGATATACATATATCATTGGTGTATAAATAAATTGATTGTCTTTAATACATCTTCTCACAGAATAGAATAGAATGGAATAGAATGTATAAATAGACAATCAGAGTGTGTGTGACGTTTAAATTGAAATTAACTTTTTTTTGCCTAGAAATATATTATCTCTTTTAAAAAGTAGTTTACATTTTGACTGCGTGATTTATGTTTGTATCAAGATCTGTATTCATTTAGAAAATTTGTGGAAATGTAATTTATTATAATGAATAGTTTTTGCGTGTTAACGTACACACTGAATATTTTTAGTTAAGATGATTTTCGAAAACAAGTTTGTTTTCAAACTTTATATTACAAATTTGTTTACTGTTGTTAATAATGGTGTTGCAGACAAATGATTGAATAGTACAAATAGCACTTGTTATTCAACATTGACGATAAAGTATTTCAGTGTGTGTTCCGCAATTTGTATTTGACGAGGTGTCTTCTGTAATTTGAAGATAATTTCATCATCACTTGTTTCTTCTATTTCGTCATATTCTGATTTCTTTTTTCTTTTGTCCCATTCTCCCATTCTTTCCCTTTCCCTTCCTGTGTCTTCCTCCTCTATTCCATCTTCCACTTGTCCTCAGTCTTGCTCCTGTCCTTCCTCCTCCTCCGTCTTGTTCTTGGTCTTCTCCAATTCTTCTTCTACGTCTTCTCGTCTTTCCACTTATCCCTTCTACTGCGTCCAGTTGTTTATAAACTCTCTCTCTCTCTCTGTCGTGTATAGGATTGCGTGGGAGTGGGTACGGGAGGAGGAGGAGGAGGAGGAGGGGGGCTGGGGGGCAGCCTGAGCGCCGCTGGCAGTAAGGACGGCCTCTTGTCCGCCGGCGCCGGGGCCTGCGCGTCCTCGTCGCCGCCCACCGTCCCCAACGCCTTGTCCTCCCGCGTCGACGGCTCCCCCGACGAGGACGACGACGGTGAGGACGGCGACGAGGAGGACGAAGACGACGATCCGGACGACGAAGAAGATAGAGGGGGAGGCAGTGGTGGTGACGACGAGGACGAAGACGACGAAGAGGAGGAGGAGGAGGAGGAAGAAGAAGAAGAAGAAGCGATGGATGATGAGGACGAGGAGTCGGAGCGACGCAGAGCAGCGAGGAGGGCCGCTGGCGGAGGAGCGGTTGCCGCGGCCGGTGACAAACGGAGGGGAGCCACCGCCGCGCGCAGGTGAGAACACGTGATAGGAAACTTCCCTCTCCTCTTCAACTTCTTCACTGTGACGAGGTGTGTTAAGTTCCTGCCCCGTTATATAGGCGGAGGTGTAGCTCAGCAAGTACAATGCACCGTTATTAGAAGCGGATCTTTTCGTCGAGAAACAAATTTATTTAAGCACAAAACCAATGCGATGTCGCCACGGTTGAGATAACAGTTAACCCTGGTGAGGATGTACCACATTTATCCAATCATAGTTCCCCCTTTTTCTCCGAAAAAATCGCCCAAAAATCCGTGGGAGAACTTTATTTGGAGTTTGAATGAGCGATTTTTCCCATTCTAAAGATTCGTGAGTGAAATCAAGTCGAGCCATATATCGATTGAGGATTTTTTTCTTCTTTTAATGGGGCTTTGGGGCTTGCCTATGTCTAGGTCATTACAGCCCTTGATTGATGATGGTGGGATTTGATACTCATTCGACGTAGAAACCGAACCGGTTCGTGTCGAGGAACGATGGATCGCCGTCACGTGTGCACGTGATTTTGTGGAGAAGCGGGGATTTTCTCTGACTTCAAAGCTAGCTTCAAACTGTGAGTTCTATATTACGCTGAGACACACGGCACAAAGTGAGGATTTGTGGAGCTCAAGTCCTTGTGGATTTGGCGATGTCAAGAGAAGAAGTAGGACTGCACCAATTAGCTTTCGATTTTTAAGTCCTAATGGTTATACTTACCAGAGTGAACTATTTCACATGAAATTTTGTATGAGCATTCCCCTTCAGTAAGACTTCGAGAGAATTTAACTCAATTTCTTTCTCTTTCTCTCTCTCTCTCTCTCAAAATATTGCAAATGTTATAAGGGGGGACTACTTTCGTGTATGTACGATAGATTTTGGTTTTTGATAATGTTGAAGTGTAGACAGATGCAAAACATCTGAATAACCAACACTATTTGAATATGAGTCGAGTTGTACCTAACACCTGACTTACAATGTCTTGAAATTGGTTGTCAGCTGTGAACATATTAACTGGACATTCGCAGAGTGTTTTGCTCTCAGGATCATCTTAATTCTTCAAAGCGCTTTTGTCGTTTACAATCTTTACCTCGATCACTTCCAGGAGGAAGAGACGCCACTCTGGGACTTCAGATCCGTTGGTGGACAACGGTCCTGTTCCACCCTTGAAGCACGAGGCGTCTGTACCGCCCACTGGTATGTGTAGACGGCGTGGGGCCACTCGTGTTCGACCCACCGCTGCCGAAGCTCCGGTGCCCCGACCCGCTCGTTGGCCCAGTGACGAAGGTAAGGGCGATGTGTCACACTTAAGGTAGTTCTAGTGTAAGGTAGAATTAAATCACTAAACTACATGAAATTGGCATAAATAAATAGCATTATTGTGATTTCAACATGAAAGACATACCGCAAGGTTCATTTGAATGAATTTGCAAATATCATTGATGGTGTAATGTATATTGCGTCTTGTGGAGGAAACACTTATTTTGGAGAACTTTCTATTCACGAAAGTGATGAAAAATTACTTTGCTTTGTAGTAAATAGTATTTTTTGCATCACCACACATTTGAGAAAGATAAATTTACTTTTACCAAGGTGTAGTGCATAAATTGCTAAACTGTTGGCTCGGCCGTCATGTTTGTGCGTGCTCTTATGCATTTCAAGGAAGTCAAGCTAGTTCCATAATAATATTATTATTATTATTATTATTACTATTGTTGTACTATTAAATTATGTTTTTTCATCATTATTATTCATATTGTTGTGTTTTTAAACAATTGGAATAATAATAACGGAAACAATTATACATCTCGGTGATTTGACTAACTTGGAGTGATGGCTGCTCCCACCTTAAATCATTTTGGGACCCTTCAAATTTTGAAACTGGTTGATAAATACATCTTTAAAAGTTGATTTTGTTACTTGTGCTCAATTAGTAATGTAAATGTTGAAATGTCTCTTACAATTATTTTAAAAACTAGAAAAACCATCCGCAAAAAATAAGTCCAGTACATAAGTATTTTGGGTTAGTGGTTAATAAGGTTAAATCAAGAGGGCCGGGTAGCCCAAATGTTATCTACTACTTTTTGGATCTAATTTTTGGTTTTTTTCCTTGTTGACTCTGACATATGTTAGATTTTTTTTTTAAAATGGAGGTACAACTNAAAAAAATGGAGGTACAACTGAAAAAACTACCTCTCAGGTGAACCTACACAGTTTTATTGTCCAGGGAATCCACATTTTTTTATTATGTTTATTTAGGGTTTTACCTTAAAAAATTAACCCTAGATACCCTTTGTGAGGGTCATTTACTGCTTTCATGATACTGTGGGTCAACTGATTCATACTTTGTGTTGATAGGAAAGCGAAAATTTTAATACATCCTTGAGCATTTCTGTTTTATTTCATAAATGATAATCTTGATAACCTGCCTTCACTGCTGGTTTATTATTACTATGTGATAACTCTCTGTTCCTTTGTTTGTTGATCGCTTTCATTATTTTTCTATAAAGTTTTGTGTTATTCCAAAAGCAATATTATTGTTGTTTTTTTACTTCTTGTTCTGTGTTAACATTTTCTTTCTGATACTATTTTGACAATCGTTTTATGGTTTCTCGTGTACTTCAGTGTTTTGTTAGTAGTTGACTCCTGGTTTGTTTCATCCCGTTCTTTTGTCTTTACTTGTGAAACATTATTTTCCCAATCCCAAGTTATGTTAGCTGTACCCTGTTCTCCTGTGAAATAATCACCGTATTTACCCGAATATAGTGCCCCCCGCCTTTTTTAGGAGGAAATTTTAGAGAGAAAAAATGAAGTTGAGTAAAATTAATTTTCTAAAGGGAAATACTCATTCAAAATTCAAAGTGAAATGGTTGGCACTGGTAAGTAGAATGGAAAGTACTTTAAAAGCTAAGTGGTGTAGTTAAACTTCCCCTCTTGACATCACCAGATCCACACGGACTTAGGTTCTACTTCGGAATTCTCGTACCATTGCTTTATTTCCGTGTGTCTGAGCATTATCCAGAACTAGCAGTTTGATGTTGGCATCGAAGCATCTTCGATCGCCCAACTTTCGCTGTGTCGAAGAAGTCCCCCGTCTCTCGAAAAAATCAAGTGTCATGGTCGGCACGGCGACGGCAGTCGGTCATTATTCCTAGACGATGTGGACCAGTTCGGTTTCTATTTCGAATGAGCGTCAAATCCCGCCATCATCGATCGATGTTCTTTGTGTTACGTTACGTATAAGGCTCGTGTTCGCTCAACTCGTTATCACTCACGAAACTTTGAATTAGCAGTTTCCCCGTCCTAAACTCCTCATATAAAATCCCCCACAGGATTTGTTTTCGGAAAAAAGTGGGGGGACTGTATTCGGGTAAATACGGTATTGATAGTGTTTTATTTTCTTAAAGAAAACTGGTGTCATAAGATTATTAAATTGAAAGATATTTGCGACATGGGATACTTCACTGCAAATAATGTATCGTTCCGAATGTGTTTGAGGGCGTCTTCAATGATCTTGAACTATGCGATCAGTCAAAAGTGTTATGTCAGTTCCATCGTGAAATTTGAATTGCATATATTAACCTGGTACAGTAATACGGGGTAAATAAATACAATACAATTGCATTAAAAACTCCCTGTGGATGCTATGTAAAGAGTCTGTGTACAATTCCAGTACAAAAGTAAAAAAATACTTATTACTAAAATTAATCTAAAATAAAAATAACAAAGAATAATTATAATTCTAGAAAATTTCAAAATATTGAACTATAGTTAAAAATTATGTAATGGTCATTTTATTTTGGTTTTCTGATAGCCTTTTAGTTAATTTCTGGCAGATTTATTCACTTTGTCAATTTCTATGAGATCATTAGGAAATAAATTGAGTACTTGAGTAGCTGTCCAGCTTGTATTGTTTTTACCTTCTTCTAGTTTTACTTTCTTTAACTGTACCAAACTATTCCTAATTCTATCTTTATTTAAGAACTCAAGTTTTACATTATCATGAAGATGAATGAATGGTTTCAGATAATAGTCATTTTTAGTAGTCAAAATTTGCTCGGACTTATATATTTCTATTTGTTGCAAAAAGTTGACTTTATTAAAGACTGAAACCCACGCAATGATTCCATAGGTCACACACAATTCAAATAGCGCATAGTACACTAATAATAGCAACCTTATTTTTTCAACAATTTTTTGTTTGGTAAAGAAGTATGTTAGGCACTTAAATCTATTTTTAATATTGGAATTAATAATTTTATTTTCAAAAATCTAAGTCCGATCTCTTCATGTTTTAATTATAATTACTTGAAAATTTTATTGACTGTTTTAAATTTAAGCATATGATTACTTTATTTATGTCTTTGTGCTGTTTGTTCGATGTATCATTTTTATTGAGTCTCTTTGTGAAAATGCTCAATGCCATTCATCGTTTTATTTTTTTATGATTCCATTTNTGTCTCTTTGTGAAAATGCTCAATGCCATTCATCGTTTTATTTTTTTATGATTCCGTTTGGTTACTCTTCATTTCCCCCTTATCTTCTTTTGTTGTTCATTAGTTGTTTTCTTTTGTGGTTTATTTCTTTCAAATTGGATTTCTTTGCTGTTTTGTTATGTTCTGGTGATGTATCATTTCAGTTACCTTCTCATCTCTGTGATATTTTTGCCCCATGTTGCTTTGGAATATTCTGCGTTATAGTTTACTTTTTGAACTCAATAAACTTTCATAAATCAAAGTGAAAATTGCGACAGTTGCAATTATTAAACTCACTCGATTTTCACCTAACTGTTGACATTTTGCAAACACTCCTTCACGTGTAGGTACTCGGAAGGTGTGAGTTAATTTCATAATTCTAATTTGCTCGTAGTGTAAATTTACTTTCTTAATTTTTGAGACAATTTTTGCTAATCATAGTTTTTTCACAAATGGACATATTCGCTTATTTTGGAGGCAAACAAATTCATTAAAAAATTGTTGTAATTTTTTTATCAAAGTGCTCAACTTTATGAGAGAAATCTTGAATTTTTTACTAAAGAATATAACATTGTTCTTCTTTTATCATAAGTTTCAAAACATTCTGGTTTATTGTTTATTAATACGTTTTGATTTGGAATAAAGCAACTAGTTTGCTTCTTCTAAAAGGTTAAATTTTATTATGAACTTGAGATTCTCCAGTCAATCAATTTGAATTTGAAATTTATCTTATCAATAGTGATATTTGTCTGTAGGACTCGCCACATTTAGATCATTATATTCCCCCCCCCCCTCCCAAAAGAAGTTTTTAAAAACTAGACAAGTATCACTATGATGATTAGATAAGTTTCAAAATCAAATAGATTGACTGGAGAATGTTTGAGTTAACAACAAAGGTCAACCTTTTAGAGAATAGAAAACTAGCTGCTTTATCCCAAATCAAAACCTATTTTAAAAAACAATTTTTTTTACCTAAAACTATTATGTTTTTTGTTTTGATTTTATAACTTAAATTTGTCTCGTTGATAATGATTGTTAGGGGAACATTAAAATTTAAATCTGTTGCAGCGTAGATGCTATGTTAATTTATGAAAGTTTATAAAACCAATTCCACTGTAATATTCCCGAATATTTTTACGACATCCCACTTAGTCATGGGAGGCGTCTTCTGGAACACCTCGAGTGACTACATTCAGAGCGCGAGTGGCGCCGCCTACGCCAGCGTCACTTCCGGTCTCAAGTGGCTGTTTCGCCACACAGATTCTGAACCCGATTCTCCTCGACCGCCTTGCCAAGCTTCGTCGGAGACTGGTAAGTCACGTCGCCCTTTGTCAGTTCTGTGGGGTTCGGGACACGATTCGAGGCCTTGATACTAGCAGTGGCGTATCAGTTTTTAGGAGGACACTTGGACTGATGTTTATAAGTCGAGTGTATGTGGGATGAGTGGCAGCAAAGAGTTGTTGTCTCGTGGCATTTTCCATTTGCTGCGCTGGTGCACCCCGAGTGCAAGAATGTTGTGTCATTTGACAAGTGAGCTCCTCCCACAAGTTCTCGGGAGGGTTTAAATTTGCATTCTTCTTTCCTTTCATTCTTCCTTCTTCCTTTGTTTGGAAAATTATAGGTTTCAGAACTTTTTTTTATATACATATAAAGTATTGGGCAACCGTTTTTCCGTTTTTCCCCAATCATCTTTGTGTTTAGATATTTGGTGAATTCAAGAGGGTGTTTTTAGCGGGTATGGTCGAAGAATTTCGGAGTTGCACACACACACACACACACACACAGGGAAGAGTCACAATGGCGCCAAACTGCATTTTTCCTCACCCGCAAGGACTCTAAGGACCTAGATTTTGGCAAGCCCTAAAGCACCGTACAAAATAAAATAACCGAGATGTTGCACCAGTGTTGGGATATGGTTGTTCCGTTTGTCCATAGAGGTGAACTCTACACGCACTGGGAGCAATCGGACTTGATCCGACACAATTTTTTGTCTGCGGAGTGACACTGGACATTGAGGTTAGGTAGTCTGTGGATGAAGCATTCATGATGAAAGCTATGTCTTTATTGCAAATATCGTGGAGAAGATATGTCAGATGAAAATAGCGATGAGTTGGGAATCGAACCTGGGTCTCTTGCATTTGATCCCAGGGGTATTAACTATTTTCATCCGACCTCAAGTTATATCACACATCTTCCCCACGTGTAGGTACACGGGAAGAAATATATGCATAACCCACCTTAACATGGCTTCGACCCCCCCCCCCCAGGGGACTTACATCTAGTAAGTATGTGTTTAGCCCCGAGCTGAGTCTGGCATTACTTCCACTTACTTGTGCCATGCTCCTTCCTTTCTCTTTTCTGACCTCCCTTGGTCACCTCTTGTTCTTTTCGATCCCGACGCTATTAGGGCTAGGGTATCATTCATTTTACTCTTTCCTCTTCTTCTTTTTTTTAAATGTTTGTAGAAAAGTCATGAGATATGTTGGAATTTGTGTTTTGAGTTGTAATGCAGGAGGGTTTTTAGTGGGTATGGCTGAGTCTTTCGGCGAGTCCCACACGCGGGGAGAGTCATGTTGGCTCTCCCTAGTGCGTAACTGCATTTTCCCTACCTGTACAAGTTTTAAGGGCTCTAATGACCTTTGATGTTGACGAGCCCTAAAGCCCCACAAAAAAAAGCAAAAAAAACGGCTTCGATTCCCGACTTGTTGCCATTTCCATCCGACCAAAAAACTGCCAGATGCTGCCAACGGACTCCCTTTTGTTGCTTTGCGTAGCGGTGGGCAGAGCGAAGGACTCCGATTCGGGCAGTTCCTCCACGACACTCAGTCTCGACCAGGAGGCCACGAAACTTCTACCTCCGCAGCCGCCGCCGCCGCCCTCGTGCACGACGACCTCCTCGCTGTCCGCACCCTCTCCCCTGGCGTCCATCGCGCACACCACCGCCGTGCAGCAGGTAAGCGGCTTCACTTCCCATATATGAGGTGTTTACAATCGTTTGTTAATAATGTATAATATTTGTTTAACTGAAAAATGGACTGATCTTACGTGGTGTCAGAATATCAGGAAATACATGTAAATTATAATAACTTGTACATGTATATTTTTTCAAACATATTTGCGTTAAATTACAAACATATTGACATTATATATGTATTATAACTCGCAGCTAACTTTTTATCTTATCTAGGAACTTATGCAAAAAGAAAATTGAATCCGCCTCTGCCTTAGGGCCCTTGATTGGAATTGACGGGATGGTCCCTTGCTTGCTTCCGGAGAGTAAATTAGTTTATTGTCCTCCACGTGGTCATACTTGGCAGTTTGTACTGTTTTTTGACAATAAATTTATTATTATTATTATTAAAGTTAATATATAAAAATACGTATCACAGAGAACTGAAATTAAAGATTGTTAAATAAATGATTAAAGTATATTATTATACTAATATTAAATATAAAAACGTATGTCACTGAAACAACTAAAAAATTAACAATTACTTATTGCACATTTTATGGTGGAAGACCTACCAAATGTAATTATCGTAACTATTATGAATAATAGTATCTCACGTTATGTTGGCAGTGCTTTCGGATTTCATTAAACTTAAATCTATCGCCAACACTTGCTCTAGTGACACTGTTCCGTTCTCTTTGCATCGAGCAAAGTGTGGAATGAATATTTCACCTTGTGTCCTCGTTTGTTGTGTTTGTTTACAACAAGTAGTTGCTTTTGTGACTCTCATTAATATTTATTCGGATATAACTTGAATTTGTAGAAGTTGACAATTCGTCTTGTGTGTGTTACTCGATGCAGGGAGCGATCCCCAAGCAGCCGCGAACGTCGTCGTCTTCTGGAGTGGGAGCAGGAGGAGGAGGAGGAGCAGGGGGTTCGGGATCCGCGTCGGCGTCGGTGTCCGGTGGACGTCGTCCAGTGGCTGCCGTGGCCCCTCGCCAGCGATGCCCTCCTCCGTCGACTTCGTCCTCCGCCGCCGCCCACGTCCCTCCGTCCCCGCCGCCATCGCCGCTGCCGCCGCCGCCGCCGCCGCCTCCGCCTGGCACCGCCGCCTCCGCCGCCCCCATGGCCACTCTCCTCGCCACGTTCCTCTCGACGCGTCCTTCGGCGGCGGCGTTGGAGCGGAGGATGCGCGGCGGACGCGAAACGGCCACGGCCACGGCGACGGACCATCATCATCATCATCACCACCACCAACACCATCACCACCAACAGCAGCAGCAGCAGCAGCAGCATCCACCTGCCCCGGGATCTGCGACGCCGAGGCTGTTGGTGGTCGGTGCGCCGGTCAACGGAGTGACTTTGGGCAGCGACATGACGGCGGCGGAGCGCGAAGCGGCCAGGGCGTGGGCGGCGGGGGTCTTGGTGGGAGCTCAGCAGCAGCAGCAGCAGCAGCAACAACAGCAACAGCAGCAACAACAACAACAAGGTCTGCCCCATCGCAGCAGCAGACACCCGCGACGCCTCAAGCGCATCTCTAGGGCGCACAGGTACAGATTTAGTGTTCTGAGGAGCTGTCCGTAAAATTATGTTATTATTATTAATATTATTAATTCACGTCTGTTGAGGTAAGTTTTTGTTGCGATTTTTTTTAGAGGTTGTCGAGGTTCAGATCACGGTGACAAACTATCAGCGCGTGGCGAGTGATCGAGAAAATGAGGAAGAAGCGGGAGAATTTTCTGTTTCTGGAAAGAGTCAAGGAAATTGTTCACTGCTCAGGGGAAGAAACGAAATTAAAAGCGATAACAAAGTTCGTCAAATTAAAAAATTATGCCACAAATTCTATCAAAATTTTTTTATATTTTTCTCCAATTAGATTTAAGTCGATGTTTGAAGCAGAACTGTGAGCACTGTTGCAATGAAATGACAGTGAGACTGTTCCAATAAGACCACTGTTCCACTGTTTAGCTCCGTAGGCAGATCCAGTTGCAGCAACCCAACTCTTAAGACATGATAGAGTGCACTGTTGTCATAGCAACTATTTGCAGGGAACAGTGGACTGTGACTCCGCTCCTACCCATTATTTCCTCCGTTTAGGAGATAACTACGTTCTGTTGACAGCAAATAGTTGCTATGACGACTCCACCCATTTCACCTACAACCACCAATTCCTTCTCAAACCACCTAAGTGCTGTTCCAATGATGACAGAGCTAAAGATTACGTTCATCAGTCTTTCCTCTCTCTAATGCCAAGCTTTGTTTTATTTATATTTCTCATGAGAGTGCTTAGTTTTTAAATTTTTTAATGACAACGCTTTACTTTTGAATGATTTATGAATTATTGAAAATTTCCCGTTGTGAAATTACTTCCGTATTTGAATGATATTCTACCTGCTAGGATGTTTGTTTCTCGATTATTATAGTGATGTTTGCATGCATTTTAGTGTGCAATAATAGACGGGGAAAATTAATCCATTAGTAAGAGAAACGGTAGGGAATTTTGAAATGGAGTATCAACCTGTCTATAAAACCTAACCTTGAGTAACACCAAGGCTAAAAACCTCGTTATCGATATTACACATGCAACAACCCCTAAGGAGAGAGGTTGAAAGATCGGGTCTCAGAAATACTCGAAAGGATGTGAATGTCAAACTTGGGAAGTGAGGAGTTGGAGGATCAAAGCTGAGGGAAGATTGTTGCTTGTTCCACTTTTACAGTTTCTGATCTGTACTCTTTGCGCCTTTTCAGATCTCGCGCGAACGCTCAAGGGAGCGACTTCCCCCTCCGGAGGCGCGGGGCGGCTCCTCCTCCTTCTTCTTCCGCGTCGTCTTCCGTCGTCGCAGCCGTCCCCGGTGGCGGAGGAGACCCCAACGCGGCCGCCGCCGCCGCGGCCGCGGCCGCTTCACCGCCTCTGGCAGCTCTGGCGGCGGCGGTGGCGGCGCAATCCGGAGCGCACCTCGCCGCTTCGCACGACGACACCTCGGAAGGTAAATAAAAAGCACAAGAGTCTTAAAGGACTTCTCTTACACATTGGTGTATTGCGCATGGAACACAGTGAGTATTATCTTGTGCCATTTGCAAACAAAAGTGGTGGCTGGCAGGGTAGGACACTTCCTCGAACACTGCCGATTCCCCTCCCTTAATCGTCGTACCGCTCCATCTCTCCGCAGTTAAGCTCTTACTCTCCTACTGGACTCAAGAAATGACAATGATACCTAACTTTATTTAATGTTTTATTACTGTAATAGGATATTTGTATTCTATATTAAACTGCAAATAAAATGAATCCAAATATACTATAACTATGATAAAATCAATAAGGACAATATTAACTATAAAAGGAAGAAAAAACCTTAATTTTGTCGTAATAATGTAGAGTTTAGATTTTTTTGTGTGTGTGTGTTTGTTTGTAATTACAAAAATATCATTAAAAAGGTACTATTATATTAAATTAAAAAAGGTAACATTTCTGGGTTTTTGGGTCCTGTAAGCTAAGTTGTATGACTTGGAGCTTACCCACGCAGAGGCCGAGCGGTGCAAACACTTCTCTGTTCTAGACACTTTTTCCACAGGTGTAGGGGGTAGGGGCTATTGTTAGTAGGTGTGCCCGTTAGCTGGGTTTTACCAACAACTTTGCCCATGCGGAAGCGTTAATACGAGTCAAGTGGTACTAGAGGAAGAGAAAGGCTTTGCTTTTCAATTGTCACAGCTATCTGGTCATCCTGGCCCGGGTTTTTCTCCGTTTTTCCTTCGGGTAGAGGCGGATTTCTTATACAGGTTCTCTAGGCTTTGTCTAGGGGCGTGTTTATTGTAACAATAAATCGTGAATTTAGTGTTTTTTCAACTCTTATGATTTTTAAACACTATACTCAGAATAATCTATAGTTCGATAATAACTTGTACATGTAAATTTACAAACATATTTGCGTTAAATTACAAACATATTGACATTATATATGTATTATAACTCGCAGCTAACTTTTTATCTTATCTAGGAACTTTTGCTGAAATTTTTGAATCCGCCTCTGCCTTAGGGCCCTTGATCGGAATTGATGGGATGGTCCCTTGCTTGCTTCCGGAGAGTAAATTAGTTTATTGTCCTCCACGTGGTCATACGCAGTTTGTAACTGCTTTTTTGACAATAAATTTATTATTATTATTATTATTTTATGAATTGGGACGTTGAAGTGAAGAGTTGGACCCAGACTGAGTGAGGTGACGAGTAAGTGTGCAATCCCCTGAGCCACCGGAGGGACTCTTTCCCCCAGTATTTTATCGTTGCGTGTGTGTGTGTGTGTGTGTTTGAAGGCGCGGTGCACTGCTTCCGCGACGAGCGAGGCCATTGGTTGGCGTACACGTTTGACGGTCGAGGGGCAGGCACTGCGGCCAAGTTGCCTCCTCAGCTGCAGGCGGCGGCGGCTGCGGCGGCGGCGGCGGCGGCGGGGGCGGCTTCTCTGTCCGCTTCTTCCCTCTCGCTCTCCTCACAAGGTCAGAGTCTCCATTATATTATTTATTCTTCCTCGACTTTTATTAATGAAAACCGGAGTGAGAATGTTACGTCCAGTGGCAGGGCGACCCTTCCGTTGTAAGAAAATTAAAATAAAATACATGATAGGAATAAACAAATATCGCAAGTTCGAAAGAAAGAAAATGAAAAACAATTAATTATTGTCGTAAACGTATTTCTTAAACAAACTGAGTAGAAACTAATTTCCATAACCAGCTTTATATTGAACATGTCATTTAATTTAAATAAAGTACACATTTATACAATTTGTCGTTACTAATATTTTTGTAAGTCAGACAGGAAGTGAAGTTTAGTGGGTACGTGTAGATTGGGTTGTTCCCTACTCGGACTCTGCACGTAGCGACAGGAGAGTCGGAAATATCGACGTACGAATTCCGAGAATTCTCTTTTGTGTTTCTGTTATCAGCAAAGAAGGAAATCGGGTAACATAGGAAAGGCAGTAGCAAATTACAATGAGACAGATATCTAAATAAACAACGAAAAAAAACTTTTGAGAGAAATAATCAAGTAACAATAAGTAATAATACAAATTATGTTTTATACTGACGGTGATTTTGTTGTTCATTTAATGTATATGTTGTAATTGGGTATAATTATGTAAGTCACAAAACGAATTTTTTTTACAGAGGGGTGGAATCCTTACAGCCGCCTCTGATTACATTATATTACTAGGCAATTCCAACAGAGACATGATTATAGCTGTGCGTAGGAAACTGGTACCTTGCTAACTAAAGCAAAATTCTTAACTACTGAGATATAATTTATGTATATAATATTTGAAAACTATTTCAAAGCAAAATAACAAGACAAAGTATTTGTTTATGTAATTCAGTTTAGTTTCATTTAATAATAAAGTGAAAAAGAAAGTATATAATTGTCTCTATCTTTAATTATTACTTCAAAATATTTTCAAAAATTCAAATCTTGATTTTTGTTTTGATTTGTTTATTGCTTTTTGACCCATCTATTGTTTTGTATTAATTAGGTAATTTGTTAAATAATGTAATTACATTTTAACGGACTTATTAGTACACATTAAGAAAATTACAAATTTCCTATTACTTACATTAATTCACCAAGACTAGTTTAGAAGGTGGTGTTGCTCCCATCAACACCTGCTGACTAACTTTGTCAATTTATACTGAATTGAGATGTTTACAGAACAACCCTGTACTCGTTTTAATCATATTACAACATATCGAAACTTAGTTATTCAGTTTTGTTTGGTTTCCATATTCTCATTTCTCTGTTGCACTCACGACAAGGATGTTTCTGGAGCTTGAGTGTGGTACAGAACATTAATATTTTAGGACAAAAAAAACACAAAACTATATTGGTTCAATTTGTCGCGAGCTGAGGGAAACCAGTCGTATTTCGCGTGTCTTCAAAAATCCATATCTCTGAAACTAGTGCCCGAAATCCTATCAAATTTTGGAAATGATCTAATATCCGTAGAAAGAACAACCAGTTAAAATTTCATCAAAATCCGTGACAGTGGGTTACATCGCTGAAATTACCCATATTTATCCAGCCACCTTTCCAGCGTAAGTGGCTGAGCGCGTGCCACAGATTTCGCATTCTTCGTGTCGAAATTCTTGGTCGCCCGTTGACCGTTCCCTGGTTTATGTATCTCGGTATCAGATTTTGTAAACACGGAAGTGTTAACTGCAGAATAAAATCGCGTACCTTTCTTGTGCGTTGTTACTACATTTATTAAATATTCCAATTTTCTTTGATTAAAAAAAATGAATTTTTAGGTGCGAGGTATCGATATCCATGATCCACTTCTCGTGCATCGCGGAGTTCAACGATGACGTATTGTCTGATATTTCCCCGCATTCATCTGTTTGTTATGGAGAGGACTGTTTCTGTCCTAACGACGACTTCGTGCCGTGCTGTGATTCATTTGGTGTGACGCGTTATCGTATACGAGCTTTTCTCGATCGATCTGCGTTTTCTTGACACGGCCTTTCGGATATCAACGAGTATCCACTGTGCTTGTTTTCTTCGTACGTATAGTAATTAAACTCGTTGATTCCTCACTGGATAACATGCGAGCCGTATTGTCAATAAACTCAAATCTTGCCGCAGTAAGTTCCATGACGTATTATCTTGTCGCTGCGAAGGAATGTGTGTCCCCAGTGATTTCGTCTCGTCTGCGTCACGAGCGATATCCTTTGCGGTTGTTCGCGCAGTGTGTCTGCGTTTCCGTGTGATCCAAAGGGGTTCGCAGGAGGCCTGGATTCGAACCACGTCTCACCGCTAGGGTCGCATCGATACGAGAATTCGTTTTTGAAAAGAATCCTATCTCTGAAGACGTTTCTAGATTTTGTATATGTAGCATTTCTCTTCCAATATGATACAATGAGGTATTTAGTGTATGCTTCATTTACTTTAATTAAATTGAACCTTTTACTGGAAAAGAAGATTAAATTTTAAAAAAAGGTAATTTAGCTGAGTGAAACACAGCTAAACTTAGCCAAATATATCATGCTACAGCTTTATATACTGTAATGTAGCCAAATAGTTAACTCTATAGCCTTACCCATTACTCGTCTAATGGGTAAAACTGTCACCTAATAGATAACTCTGTAGCCCAATGGATAACTCTATAACCTAATGGATAACTGCAGGCCAATAGAAAACACTATATTCCACTACTATTAACGACCATTATGTAATCTAATTAAATAAGTAATTAAAATCTTATGACCTTTTATTGACGAATAATATTTTTACTTTTTGTGAAGAGCGCACTACGTTTCGACGTGAATTTTAAATTATGAAAGATATTAATTCGATATTTAATTAGTAAACACTATAGCCTAATTAATCGCACTATAGTCTAATAGATAACACTATAGCCCAATAGATAACACTATAGCCCAATAGATAACACTATAGCCCAATAGATAACACTATAGCCTAATAGTCGTGTTATATAATTCGTGTACCTGATGGATGATTCGTGTGTGTTGCAGCCGCGTGTGGCGGCGGCGCGTCCTCTTCCAGCAAAGGGACTGGAGGAGGGGGTGTGTGCGCTTCGTCGTCTAATGCCGTGGTGGCCGCAGCCGTGTCGACGCCGGTGGGGGCGGCGGCGGCAGCGACGTCGTCGGGACCTCCTTCGTCGTGGACCTCTCCGCCGCTCTACATCCCCTTGTTGGTGTGCAGTCGGGGGCCGGACATGGCGGCTACCGCCGGGGGCTCCGGCGTCGCGGGCGGAAGCAGAGGGGCGTTGGCGGTGGGGTCCGGGGGATCCGTTGGGGGCGGATCGGGGGCGGGAGTAGCAGCGGTGGGGGCGGGCGCTTCCATCAGGGGAGCCATGATCCCCAACGCGGCCGACCTCTCCTCAGTTCCAGACTCAGTGCCTCAAGTGAGTTAAACTAATGCATTTTGCAAGTGCGGAAGGCCGCGCGCATTGGTTAGGATATTCCAGAACCCATTTGGGTGAAGGGACCAGTTTACCCTCCCAGGCATAGAGGATTAGGATCCGCGTGTTACCTGCTCCCCATTCTATTCTGATCACTCAACACAATACATCACTATAAAAGTGGCAAATACCTGGCCCTTGCGAGTTCCCACAGTCATAAACTGCTAATGAGCCTCCTGGAAAGTTTTACAGCCCCCNGGGAACTTTCCCCAAATGGTGACAAGTACATGCCGATTCTGTCGGTTCATACCAATGCCATGCAATGGAAACAACCTTTGGGAAATCTGACACAGTGGTGTTAAGTTTCTGTATTCAAAACTCGAGCGGCCATCGCAGATAAATGTATTTCTCTGTTTTATTTCTATTATTAGTTTTCTTTTTCTCAAATGTGGTTTAAAGAAACAACAAATTACCTTAATTTGTGCCATTGCAAACAAGTTCCTTCGGCGGATCAACAAATTTTTCTTGAAACTTGTGCTTTGAAGTATTTTAAAAGTGAGTTAAGTTTAACCACTGCCTGCGTATACATTGTGGTATTTTTGTTGACGGAATGTGAACATTTAGAATCACAAATAACAAAAGCCTTTCTTTCATTTGCAATTCAAAGCGTTTTAAATTCAAGTTGCAAACCCACTTTTACTGTTGAATTCTTTTCACCTCCGTATCGTCGATTTGTTGGTGGGATTGCTGTCATTGTTTTCCTGCATTTTTCAGTCTCACGCCGGTCGTTTTCGCTTCCTTGACTATGGCTTCCTGGACGTGGCGACGCGTCGATCACCTGGCGATGTAGCTGCTCCGGAGTCGAGTGTGGGCAGCGGGGCGCCCAGGCCTCGTCATTACTACAAACTAAAACTTCTTCCTTTCCTAGCCATCAAGGTATGGTGTTATTTTGGCTGTAATGCTGGCACTTCATTTGCCATTGCGGTGTTTGTGTAGGGTATTCGCTATATTCGGCAAAGTATTTGACGTATTCACAAACATGCTATCCTCACAGGGTCCAAATACAAAAATAGAGTTGAATTAACAAATTACTGAATTGTTTACCACAATAATCTAGTACTTTATTTGTATTTTTTTGTTACATTTGATGTAACAATGATTCTCTTTGAGCACATAGGGCTCAATATGCTTTTTGTTGAATAATTCAACAATATAATAGACACATTTGAATGCTAGCACATTGCGCTGGGAACGTGTAGAAGGTGTTATTAAATTTGAGTAATTAAGAATTTTGGATATCATCCCTGTTATTTGCACCCTCCCCCCTCTAGTACGGCTCATGGTATACTCAAAGTCTTGTAACTTTGCTGAAAATATGCAATATGGCTGCCTAACACGTATTGCCAACTTCTACAAATTCAAGTTATATCCAAATAAATAATAATAGTAGTCACAAAAGCAAGTATTTGCTGTAAAGAAAGACACAACAAGCTAAGACACAAGATAATATTCGTTCCACTCCCTCGACGCAGAAAGATCTCGATAGCACTACAAGAACAAGTGAATTGAATTGGTGGCCAGTGTTGGCGATAGATTTGAGTGAACAGAAATTCAAAAGTACAGCCAACATAATGCAGGGTAGCCTCTTACGAACAATGGCTACGTAAAAGTGTTGGCTACACTATGTACAAGTCCTGTACCAACATCAAGTCAATAAGACATATTGGAAATAAATAAATTAATAAATAATTTATTATCAAGTAAGCAGTTACAAACTGCCTATGACAGTGTTGAGGACAGTGAAAGAATGTACTGCTACTAAATTGTAATAAACTTATGAACACAGTGCATTCCCATATGTTTTTTTTTGTCTCTCTGAGTTAATTTAGATTATAATAATAATAAATTTATTGTTAAAGAACAGTACAAACTGCGTATGACCATGTGGAGGACAACAAACTAATTTACTCTTCGGAAGCAAGCAAGGGACCATCCCGTCAATTCCGATCAAGGGCCCTAAGGCAGAGGCGGATTCAAAAATTTCTGCAAAAATTCCTAGACAAGATAGAAAGCTAGCTGTGAGTTATAATACTAATAGAATATCAATATGTTTGTAATTTAACGCAAAAATTTACACATACAAATTATTATGGAACTATAGATTATTCTGAGTATAGTGTTTAAAAATCGTAAGAGTTGAAAAAACACTAAATTCACGATTTATTGTTACAATAAACACGTTCCTAGACAAAGCCTAGAGAACCTGTATAAGAAATCCGCCTCTACCCGAAGGAAAAACGGAGAAACACCCGGGCCAGGATGGGGCTACAGAATTAATGTACACAACCGTGCCAAAGTTGAGTACACATATAACTAAATTAATATGAATCATAAGACAACACAATCATGCAAGAAAATAGTTTTTGAAATTGTTATAAGTTATTTAGAAAGTACTACAGCAATGGCGTGATAAAGTACAAGACGAATTTAACTTTTATTAAAATAAATTATTTTACATTGTAGAAGCACTGGTGCAGTAGATAGCTTTTCACTGTGAATTCGAAGAGAATCAATTTCATAATGTCTTTTATATTCTTGGGAAGGGAATTATGTAGAACGATTCCTGAATGATGCGATCCTTTTTGGCAAAGACTGGTTGACACTCTAGGGCGATGAATATTATTACTTTTGCGAGTATTGTGTTCGTGAACGAGACTGTTTCGTATAAAGAAAGGGTGGCATTTCAGTATTATTTGAATGACGTTTGTTTGTTTCTGTTGTAGGTCCGCTTCGACCGCCTGGCCCTGCTGGCGCTGTTGGACCGCAGCCCCAACGTGTGCGAAGCCGCCTTGGGTCTCCTGCTGGCGGTGGCCGTCGCCGCGTTGGGAGGGGAGCTCCTGCGTCTCGGTTTCTACCGCGACGTCTTCGCCTTCCTCTTCTGCGCCGTGGTGGCCGGCTGCCAGTACAGTCTGCTCAAGTCGGTGCAACCCGACGCCGCCTCCCCGACGCACGGACACAACCGCGTCGTCGCCTTCTCCAGACCCGTCTACTTCTGCTGCTGCGCCGGAGGAGCGCTTCTCTTGGACGCGGCGGCCGCCGCCAGGGGCGCTGCTAGCGTGGCGAACGGCGCCGGCCGAGGTGAGGGGAAACGCAACTATTACCGAACATGTATTTTCCTTTTTTTTTTCCTTCCGTGTGCCCTACGAAATGTCGTTCATTTTGCTTTACACTAGATACGATGTAGTAAAATGGGACTATACATTGTTTGATAATATTAGACGCTGACATTTGAGGCACAACTGACAGTCAACACTAATAAACTTTATCATTGAAAAAACAATTCTGATTACTTATGTAACTGGTATGTAACTTATTTAAACTGTTGGATGAATTGTAAATATAACAATATCAATATTGTTATTTGTAAGATCCGGGCATATTTAGTATGTGTTACTGTTGCCTGTATACTATACAATAAATGAATAATAAATAAATAGAAATTGACCGTATCAATTTATCCGCTAATATAGTCAAGAGTGATATAAACAGGCGAACAACAAACAAGCAAATTGAAACAAGGTTCCCGGAACTTGTCATCAAAACCAAAGAAGAAAAAACTCCAAGGATATCTTAAGACATGTTAACCCTATCATAGATGAGAAAAGAAATAGACCTATTAACAAAAATTTTCAAAAAAAAAAAGGATAACTCTACTTATTATGTGTGTAAATGCAGAAGATGTGACAAATTTGTCTTCGGAACTTCAGACTCATCTTGGAAAAAATTACAATGTTTCTACTCTCCACAAGATGAAACCCAATCTTAAAATAATAAATGTTGACAATGACCTGTCTATTGCAGAAATGGAGAAAGGCATTATAACCAGGAATTTTAAAGTAAATAATGCATGCAAAGTCATTCACTTCGGTAAAATAAACAAAAGTACAAAAAACCAGAAATATTATCATAGAAGTAAGTCCTGAAAGCTTTAGTCAGCTCAAGAATAATAATATGATAGTATTTCTGGGACATCAGTTGTGTAGATGTATGGACTACATAAATGTTAAAATTGGTCAAAAATGTGGAAGAACGGGACATCACCCTATTAAGTATGAAAACCAAATTACATGCTTTATATGTGCAGGAGATCATCTGGGTGAGAACTGCAGTGATAAATGCAAAATTGGGTGTGCTAACTGCATATATTCTAATAAAACTTTTGGAACGCATCATGACTCTGACCATTGGACCATCGATACTAAAAACTGTGTTATTTCAAATAGCAAAGTACAGTAGAACTTCCCAATAACGAAACTCAAAGGACCTAAATTTTTCACATTCGCTCAACAGACGTTCGTAAAGCAGAGGTGATTTCCGAGTAGCGTCAACCAGGGGCCAAAATAAATAATTCCTATATGCTGATACCAAAACATCTTAGTAGGGACATAATTGCAAATGAGTCTCCGATTCATAAGTTAACTTCTTTATCACCTAATCACTATGGTAATTTGGTGTAGAAGAAACGCTCTTCGCCAAATAACCATGTGTAGATAACACTGTATGGGGTAGACTCGTAAGAAGTGGCAAATACGTTGCACAAGTAAACACAGAAAGTCGAAAGAATAAATCAATTGAAAAAAAAGAAAGGTCAAAACGAAACGGGAAGCAACAGCACAGTGGAACAAGTCAATAGTGCTTGTTGATCTGAAAGGGGGGTTTTTTTTTTAGTGCTCAACAATTTTTCAGATATTCCATTAGTTTAGAGACTTGATTCAGTAGAGATTTGTCTGTTGTAATAGTATTAGTTGCTTGAATTTGGGTAATCTGTGTTCTTGTGTATTGTGATTTTAGGTCTTGAGTCCATGGGGGAGCCGCTGCGCCTGTATGGGTTGGCACTCCCTGATCCTGAGCTCATCCAGCTGGCCAGGGACGCTCTGGTCATGTTGCTGCTCCTGTTTCCTGTAGCTTTTACGTTGGGACTTTTTCCTCAGGTGAGCAAACACAACAAAACAAAACTCTCATCTTCTCTGAAAATGAAGAGAACTTATTTCTTTATCTGGTCAAAAATTTGGTGTTAAATAGTTATTGCAAGCTGTGTAGATTTCCGTGTAAGGGCGCAGCTGCCTAACATCTGGATAGTAATCGGTATTATAAGAAATAATAATTCATAGGTAAAATAAGAATTCTTTTATTAAAAATTCACTTGAAAATATTCTTTTGTAGAGTAAAGGCCAGTGTTGCTCTGTTCCCAAGTAAAATAGTATTAAGAGTAAAAAAACAAATGTATAACAATTTTTGTTATGGGCTCTAATGACCTCGATGTTGACGAGCCCCAAAGCCCCACCAAAAAAAAAAACAAAAAAAAAACAATTTTTGTTTTTAACATAAATTTTATTAAATTCACAAATTAAATTAACTTATCAAATTGGTTTTTGAAAAGGTGTCTATAGATTTATTTATTACAAATTTACTGAAAATTATGTTTGTAATGAATCAATCCAAGCGTAACTCGGTCCCCTGATATTAAATAAATAATTACGTAACAAAATAGGAATTCTGGTTATCATTCCGTATAATAATCCAAATTAGAAATTATTGGCTACGGGTCAAATTGTGACAAAAACATTAATATGGCATTGTTTTCTTAAAATCTTTTATTATCTAATAAAAGATATCTTATATTTTTCATTCCGCCTCTGCCTTAGGGCTCTTGATCGGAATTGATGGGATGGTCCCTTGCTTGCTTCCAGAGAGTAAATTAGTTTATTGTAATGTAATCCAGCATAGGTAAACATAGTTACCTGGTACTAATATGTATACTTAATATGTATTTTTATATTAATCTTAAAAGCTCAAATTAGAATATTTGTTAGTGAACTGTAAATGTAATTTGTATCCGTTTGTTCCGTTATCCTCCGTCAGGTGAACACCTTCACCATGTATGTCTTGGAGCAGCTGGACATGCATGCGTTTGGTGGCACCGCGTCGGGTAGCCTCGGGGCCGCCTTCTATTGTGTCGCTCGCTCTCTCCTGGCCGTCGCCGTCCTCTTCGGATTCGCTTTCGGAGCTCTCTCGGAGCCAGCCGCCGGACAGCATCCTCTCTTCTCCATCTTCTCCGGACTTCTTACGGCCGTCGCTTATCACCTCAGTCGGTCCGCTTCTGATCCTGCTCCTCTTTGCCAGCTGTTACAGGTAATGAACCGTCATTAATCCTTCAGCTTACCGTCGCTCATTGCCCAAGCCATCCCAATTCATTTCCCACGGGGTCAGAAGAAAAAAAAAAAATTTTTTTTTTTAGCTTTTTCACATGATTGTCCCAGTTCATATACAGCTGTGACTACTGAAAAGCCAACCTTCCTTCCTCTGTCCAGCTCCTCCTAGTATCAATAACTAACTACTTCCACTAACCCCTCCACGTGGGCCAAGTTGTTGGTAAACCACGTAGATAAGCTTCAATAGCACTAAGCTACATTTCCCATTTACAAATACAACAATATAATATAAGGAACTTAGCACAATACTGTACATCATTCCAATGTATTAATATAAGATTTTGTTACTATATTTGTTACCTAGTGAAAACTAGAAGGGTTTCATACTTAGTGTGCTTTCTGTATGAAGCAGAACCATGCAACAAAAAATATAGGTCAGGTTAAAATTTGATACATTGTTGAACATTTTTTCTTTTTTTTCTTTCAAAATTAAAGAACTCTTTTATGGAGGTAACCTATTTTCAAAGTATGCTTACTTGTTTAATGTAACTGTAACACACATCATCCTGGTGGTTCATATATTTAGAAAATTTTTGGAAATATGTTCTCTTACCTTTATCTTAATCGCATCTTTCTAATATGCACATCAATAAGATATCACGTGTGTGTTCTTGACACATGACAGTGAAAACTAAAAGGGTAATTGACTTTGAGAATTTTCCATGTGCAGCTGTATCATTAAATTTTTAATGTAGGCTTTGTTCAAGTCAAATAGTTTCAAAAATATTTTATCAGATGTTAAAGAAAACCACTCTGCCGGATATTACTTCAATTACACGTGCATGTGTCTAGCAATAGGGGCCTCATATACCCATATATTGGATGAAAATACTCGTTTTAATGCTAAGCGTGAAATTGTTTTTGCAATGCAAGAATGATTACCCACAATTATATCCAAATAGTTCTTTTAGTAAAATAAGTATTTGTTGGTTGTCCTTTATGTATTATCACTTTTGACCTGAGCAAAGCCGGGAAAATAAGCTTGTTATTACTGAAAAATTGTTATTAAAACAATTCTTATGTAACACACAAGTGACGTGTTATGTTCCATCCATCATTTCATGCTTCATAAGCCAATACTAAGAAGTAAGGTTGTATCTGATCACCATGAATTTGTGTTCACAATTTGTGTTTTTCTTGGCCTCTAGGTGTGTTTACATACAAAGTCAGACAGTTTTGCTACATACGAAGGGCATTCAATAATTAATTCAACACTTCTTTTTTCTCAAAACAAGATGGTTTTATTCAGGATTTAAATACTTCATATTGTTTCCCAATTCTTTGGCCATAAAACTCTACTTCAACGTAATGTCTGTTCAATTCTATGGCCTTACGTCACCTTAATATGAGATCCCGTATACCGTCCTGGTACCACTCTGTTGTACTGGTCTGTGTCTGATCCACGCTCTTGCTGCATAAATAACTTCCCCTACCATTGCTGTAGTGCTTCCTGCAGAGTCCATCCTTCAGTGGGCCAAAGAGATGGAAGTCGGATGGTGCAAGATCTGGGCTATAGGGTGTATGAGGAAGAACAGTCCACCAAAGTTTTGTCATCTCCACAGACTTGCGTGTAGCTTTGCATTGTCGTGGAGAAGGAGAAGCGTGTTTGCAATCCCAGCGAACGCAAACCTCTGAATACGCTAGCAAGNAGAAGGAGAAGCGTGTTTGCAATCCCAGCGAACGCAAACCTCTGAATACGCTAGCAAGAGGTCAAGTGTGTCAGCACGACCAAAAGATGTGCCGAAATGAGAACTGAATTGTTTGATTGTTATTCATCGAGCACCTCGTTTAAGAGTGACTGCACGTTCCAACATTGCCTGCGTCACAGCTGTGTATGTGAGATCAGACATTTCTTTATCCTTGTTCTGTTGATGGCAGGTGCTTCACCCAACAACTCACCGTGCTTTCATCCATTGACAGGTGTCCTTAGACATTCTGTAAACTGCCGAATCAAATTCAATAACTGCTATTTCTTTACAACACATTTCAGTTGCAGACATAATTTTGATGGCCGGTCACAGCGCAGCCATCGATCTGGAGTTGATGGAAATATATGAGATGACGCAGGAACGTTTAAGGATTTCCCAAACATATTTCCAATTTTTTTGTCCGAAATTGGTGGAGAAAAAAATGTGTTGCATTACTTATTAAACGCTCGTCGTAGAAATGCCTATCCCCCTCTTCGATTTACTCCTCATGACGGTGCGTGTCGGGGAGAGATTGATTCATGTTCAGATGAGATATTTGCTTATTTCAGGAGCAACTGTGGCCACCAGAAGGTTCTTTGGGAACAGCGCAGATGAACGCTGCTGCAGAGGATGTGGAACGTGGCGTCTTGGCCGCATCGCAACAGCACAGAGGGAGCAGCAAAGGCACGAGTTTGGATGTCAATGCTCGGCATCAGCAGGTGAGAAAAAGTTGTACATATTGCTCTTGAGCTATGATTGTAGTACAACTCAAAAATTGGAAAATGATGGAATAATTAATCATAAAATTAGGATTTTTTGTCACAGAAGAAGACATACTTCTGTGTAGTTACCATATTACACGAATATTGTCCCTCTTTTTTTCCGAAAAATCACCCCAAAATTTGTGGCGGGACTATATTTGGAGTTTAGGACGGGAACTGCTAATTCAAAGTTTTGTAGGTGAACACAAGCTAAGCGAACACAAGCCGTATATGTAATGTAAGACAAAGAACATCAAAGGCGGGATTTGACACTCATTCGAAGTGGAAATTGAATTGGTCCACATCAAGGAATGTCTGATTGCTGTCACTGTGCCGACAGTGACACACGATTTTGTGGTAAGACCGATCTTCTTCGACACAATGTAAGTTTGGCTAGCAATGAAGCTTTCATGGAAATAAAAGGAAGGCTTTCATGGAAGGCTCATGGAAATAAAGAAGGGGCACGAGAATTCGAAGTAGAGCTGAAGTCAGTGTGGATCTGGTGATGTCAAGAGGAGAAGTTGAACTGCTCCAGTTAGCTTTTCATTTTAAAATTCTTTCGATTCAACTTGCCAGAACCAACCATTTCACATAGAACATTGAAGGAGCATTTCCCTTCAGAAGGAGTATGATTTTACTCAACTTAATTTTTGTTCTTCTAAATTTTGCCTCCCAAAATAAGGGCGGGGACTATATTTGGGTGGGGTGTGTATATTCCGGTAAACATGGCAACAAGTTTCCCATCACTTTCAACAGTTCTTACGGTACATTGACTGTCAGCTCTTGCACTTCAGCAGTGTTTAAAAATGATTGGTCCACTTCTGATTCTCCCGTGATACAGTTGCTCACTTGGAAAATTGACGCTCTGGCTCACTTTATCAAAACCTGCCATTTCCCTTCTTGTGTTTGGAACATGTTAAGGCAATTAGCTATGCAATGCTTTTCTAACGGAAAAGTGTCAACATATTTTTTTTCTCTTTTGTATGATATGGTGCGCTGGGTACAAATAAAATTGTTGTGTGCTCCCTGACATTTAGAAGTGTGAGAGTTTTGTGATTTTTTGATCCTTGATGCACAAGTGTAGTCTATTGGTAAGCGAGTATCAGAAGTAATGAAACATGCTTTTAGAGGAGACTGTAGTAAACGGTGGTGTGTCCAGAGCTGCTGTCATCGATACCTTGGCATGTTAAACTGAGAAATCTGAGAAATAAAAACTAGTTATTTTATCTACCAAAATTGAAGTCTTAAGTTATAATGCACTCATGTGGCGGATCGTTAAATGACTCTGATTTAGATGTCGTATCGACTCCTAAAAGTTACTTTCAGAATGAGCTACACTAATTATTTCACGAGAATGATAAATAAATGTATATTGAACTTTGTAAATTTGGCGATTGCCTGTATACAATATGTATTAATAAATATATATGATTAAAGGAGAGAAGAAAAAAAAATTGTACCACGAAAGGTGAGTTGCATGTTGTGTTGTTTTGTTCTTCGGTGGGGGTGGCAGGCGCCGTCGTTGGCGTCCACGACATCTATGGCTCTGTCCGGCGGCGACAAGGCGTCCTCCNATAAATGTATATTGAACTTTGTAAATTTGGCGATTGCCTGTATGAAATATGTATTAATAAATATATATCATTAAAGGAGAGAAGAAAAAAAAATTGTACCACGAAAGGTGAGTTGCATGTTGTGTTGTTTTGTTCTTCGGTGGGGGTGGCAGGCGCCGTCGTTGGCGTCCACGACATCTATGGCTCTGTCCGGCGGCGACAAGGCGTCCTCCGGAGACACTGCGCCCGTCTCCTCCTCCACCGTCGCCGGCGGAGGCGGAGGCAGCAGTTCCCTCACCGCCGGTGGCACAATCACCACCACCTCCGCAGCCGCCGGAGACGCTTCGTCGTCGGCGGCCGCCACCACCACCACCGCCGCCACCACCCCTGCCATGGCGGAAGACGGAGTCGGCGGCGGGGCTCTGGGTGGTGGTGGAGGAGGAGTCGGACTCTCCGCCGAAGCGGACCCGCTGCCGGGGAAACTGCGGGGCACCGTGCGAGCGAGGCTGGTGTCGGACGTGCTGGCGTGCCCGGTCGCTGCCGTGCTGGTGAGTGAACTAGCGGCGGCACCCCTGCACCCCTCTTCCCCTCCATGTTTTCACGGTCTGTTTTGTAAAATTTCAAAACTTTCAAAAATCTTTGTTCGCCAGCAAATATTACATTATAACTTGTTCCTTGGGGAGGAGCATATCCGACAAATTTAAAATTATTACAACTTCTTATTTTGGAATCACTAAATTATCCTTGTAAGGAATTCAAAACAAACTGCATACAAATAGCAAAAGAGTAGAGCAAGAAACAATGCCTCCTAGGCGAAAGAAAAGTGTTTGTAAAAAGAGTAGTTACATTGTTGCTGTAAAGATGTTTGATTTTTACCTAAAGAACTTGGCTATTACTATGAATAATGAGTTTATTAAAAAGAAATTAAAAGACAAATGAATTCAGCGCAACCTATTATTTCAATTAGGCCGTGTTATGTCATATAATGAATAAATTTTGTATTTAAATGACATTTGTATATTTGATTCTGTTAGTACACATTTGGAATGTATTTTAAATTTAACTAATACTTGTAAATCACACAAAGGAAATTGGTAATAAATAATAGTAATGTTTTGAATAACAGGAAATATTATTATAGAAAAATTGAAATATTATGAAACATTTAATTTTTTTTACAACAAGGAAATTCCTCTGTATTCAATCATTCTCAATCAGTTTTTTAGTGTAAGTTTTGTCTTCTTTTCCTTTTTTGAAGAGTTTTAAGTGATTTTATTTTGCAGGCAACATGTTGAAAAGAATTATGGCAACAAAATAGCTAACTTTTTGGTTCTTCCCAGTATTTAGTTGTTTTTTCATAATCAGTTACTGGAAATAACAGATTTATATATACTCACAAATAAATGAACAATAGGATATTTAGATAACACTGTATATTGAGTCATTCCTGTCCTTGTATGACCTGAACATGTGTATTCCAACCTATATTGTGCTGAAATGCCATCCACGTGCAACTATGCTCTGATAAAGTTACCTGACTGGTTTTCTTGTGGACAGGTGGCAGCACTGCATTGTTCCACGGCCCTTCGTCAACCTGAGCTCCCCAAAGTGATGGCTGCTGTGGCTGCCGTTTTGGGTCTTGTCCTGCACTACATCTGCCCCCAATTACGCAAACAGCTGCCCTGGTTGTGTGTGGCCCAACCTGTGTTGCGTGCGCACGAGCACGGCAAGTTCGAAGTCAGGCGCCCTGCTCGAGTCATGTGGTTTGAGAAGGTCAGTACTGGTTTTTTATTTATTATGTCAAATTTATGCTTCTAATGTTGATAAACAAGTATGTGTTGCTTTGATAAATTATTAAAAATAATTGTTTTGAAGTGTGTAGCTATTAGTTGCACGCGCACCGGGATGGCCAGGACTGTTGTCCCGGATTTCCCAAAAGTTCTTTCCGTTGCTTTGCATTGGTATGAACCGACTGAGATGGCACGCNTGTCCCGGATTTCCCAAAAGTTCTTTCCGTTGCTTTGCATTGGTATGAACCGACTGAGATGGCACGCACTTGCCGCCGTTTGCTAAAAGTCCCCAAGGGAAGATATTTTGGAGTGCTGTAAATCTTTCCGGGAGCCTCATTAACACTTTACGACTGTGGGCACTCGCAAGGACCGGGCATTCGCCACTTTGGTTGTGTTGTGTCGAGTGATCAGAATAGAACGGGGAGCAGATAACATCCTAAACCTGTACGCCTGGGAGAATGAACGATCCCTTCACCCGGCCAGGTTCCGGAATTTCTGAACCAGTCTTTCGCACTTGCAAAATGTAGGAACGTCCATCCATCTGTCCGTGCATTGACGTCCCAGTGTATGCGCGTGTAGCTTAATACTGTGAAGTTAAGTTTAATGTCTAATGTGTATCAAACTGAATTCTATTCACTCGTACAACATGTCTCAGAGGTCTTCTTCCTTCAATTGACTATTGTGAGAAGCTCCTAGCAAGGAATACAAAAATGTTAAAGATTTTCTTATTTTATATACACGTGGCCTTCCAGATCGTTAGTCTTCAATGTTTCATCATTAGTTTTAAACACTCCATGGGACGGACGGGTTGTGACCATGTTGAAGGCATGATTTGCTTTGCCTTAATATTTATTTTATTATTTATTTATCGTTTCGTGAGCTCTGTAGACTCTCTACAAATTAATATGTAAAGGGCATCATCACCCTGCACCAGTAGTTGTGCCACTAATATAAATATTGTGTTTAATAAATTTCACATATTATAAACAAATCAAAACATTTAATAATTTATTGTCGTAAACTCGGTTCAGAAACTCGCTTAATTTCACATAAATTATATAATATATGAAATATATTTAAAAAATATTAAAAAAAAACTTATTATTTCCATATGATTATTTATTAATTCATATTATATTGTTTCATTCAATATAGATAAATTTTATAAGGTACATTTTTGATTTGCGATTTGTTCATGTATGAACATATAAGTACTGGGCAATAGTTACGATAGAGTTTAAGAACGGGTACTTAAGTGCACACAGCATAGTGTGCCGCATGTTTTACTTATCTCCTGTACGGGAATGTGTCGCAGATCTTGCGGGGTTTAGGTCTAGGTGGAAATGATGTACAGTTGTGGAAGGTGAATGGGTGGTGTAGTGGTAAACACCCAAAGCAGGAGCCCTGGGTTTGGTCCCGGATACTCGCCATTTTCATCTGACTGAAAGTTATCTCAGTAACAATAGAGTTTAAATAACTGGATACTTAGTTTTGTCATTTAATGTTTTGATTTTCGTGCCTTCTGTCTTGGTAGGTGTATGTGTGGCTGAGTGCTGTAGAACGCAACGTCATCCTGCCCGTCCTGATCCTCTCTACGCTGCCTCGCGATGCCGCGCACCTTAGCGAGCGCTTGGGCCCTGCCGGTGGCGCTCTGGTCACCACCGTCGCCGGTCTGAAGCTGCTGCGACAGGCCTTTGCTGACCCTGCACAGCAGTACCTCGTCGTGGCCTTCGCCATGCTGCTCTTCAACGCAGACCTCAGGGGCAGATCGGAGACGTTTCTCTTGGACTACTACATCACCTCGGTGCTCTTCGCTAAACTGCACGAGTTCATGCTGAAAGTGAGTCCTGCACCTCTGACCTGTAAACTGCATTTTGTACTACTGTTCCATGTGCGTGTGTGTGTTTTTTTTACCTTTATTTGGGAAATGTAATTTATGTCGTGAGGTAAAGCAGATATTGGTAAATAATCAATTATTCACACATTAAATCAGTGTTTACCAACCATCTGGATTTCAGGGACCATTTAAAGCTTTATTTTAAATCTCACAAATCAATGATATTTTTTAGATTAGCACACTTGTCAAAAAATGGCTTAAGAAATTACATTTTTTTATTGTGAAATGAATTTTTTAATGTAACGTAAATATGTGTGTTTCCTAATATTTAAAAAATAGTAAATCATTATTTTATAGTAACAAACTCTAAAGAGGGAGATGTGACCTTGTGCGTCACCTGATTATTATTGATTATACCTGAGAACTTTTTTTTTTTTACATTTTATTTCATGTTTTAAAAATATGATTCAAATCAACTCATCAATCTAATAAATTACTCGCTGACCGCAGGTTGGTGACCGTTGCATTAAATCTTCACTAAATGTATTAAATTTACATTTCATTCAACTGTTTTTTTTTTTGTAAGTAATTATGATAAAATCACTTTATTATGTAAAGCATGAGATGACATATTGTGTATCACACATATGATATGAAAGAAAGGTAAAATTACAGAACATTACAACCAGTTATTTCTTCCATGAGTTGTGTTTTATTTCCAAAACGCTCTATTGATTATTTTATTCCTGTGTAAAAGAAAATTTCCTGTTTGTAGGACAATTGTGCTCAGAAATTATTTTGTAATTTTCTCTGTAAGGTCAAATTGAGAAGAACCAAATTGTCTATTAATATAAGGTATATTCTTTTACAATGTTATCAGTGATGGAATATGGAATAGGTGTACAAGGGACAAATTAATTCTTCTTCCAGCTGTGAAGAAGCAGGAAAATAAAAATCCAATTATATACGCAAAAATGTACCTGCTCAATTGAAGACTCTTTTATGAAACAAAACAAAAAAAAAAAAACTTTAAAGAGAAAACCCAGAAAATGGTTGCTGCATAATGTATCATTTTTGTAATGTAAATTGTAATAAAAATATAAATCAAATTTAGTTTAAGTTTTTAGTTTATATTAGTATAACTTAGTTTTAAGTGAATATCGTGTATTCATTTTTGTGTTAAACCTGGACCTGAGCGCGGGTAATTTATTACCTCCTGTGGGAATTTTGTACCTCTGTACTCAGTAAATGTGAAATGTAAATATGAATTTATTCTTGTCTCACAGGTCCAGTTTGTGGTGACGTACATCGCCCCGTGGCAGATCACCTGGGGCTCCGCATTCCATGCCTTCGCTCAGCCCTTCTCCGTCCCGCACTCTGGCATGCTCTTCCTACAAGCTCTAGTCTCTTCCTTCCTGTCCGCTCCTCTCAACCCGTTCTTGGGCTCAGCCATTTTCCTCGCTTCATACGTGCGACCCGTCAAGTTCTGGGAACGAGACTACAACACGAGGAGAGCGGACCACTCCAACACGAGGCTGGCAGCGCACTTGGAACGGAACTTGGGGGCCGACGACAACAACCTCAATTCCATCTTCTACGAACATCTCACTCGGTCGCTTCAGCACTCCTTGTGCGGAGATCTCGTGTTAGGTAAGCAGTTTCAATAAAAAAGAAAGTGGTTTCATAATTCCTCTTAANATCTCGTGTTAGGTAAGCAGTTTCAATAAAAAAGAAAGTGGTTTCATAATTCCTCTTAACCTTCAGAATTAGGGCTAACACATCTATGCTTTATCCACTTGATTATTATCGTATGATTAATGCATTTACTAAATTGTGTTATGGTTTGGTATGAAAAATTATTCACGAACTTGTAGTACNTTGTGTTATGTTTTGGTACGAAGAATTATTCACGAACTTGTAGTACCTGATACTGTCACCCCTACAAATCTACATGTACAAATGAAACCAAAAACTTTGCAGATAAATCAAAATAATAACAATAAATTAACTATCAAGGAAGTAAATTTAAAGTATTAATAATTTAAACAAAAATGGAGAATGGAAAGTACTTTTAACATAGAACATAGGACTACATTCACGTTCTAAGATTTTTATTGTCATTGTCATCATCACTGACAGTATGTGTTGTTGCTACAAACCAACTTATTGAAAGCAAGCCACAAGTGAGCTTGGAAATTTTCGTAGATTTCCATTGCTTTATTTATTTAATTTGTACATATACAGGCAACAGTCGCAACTGAAAAATGCCCGAATCTACATGCAATGAAAGTAGTGTTATGAATATAGCAATACGTACGTATCATCAATAATCATAATATAATCCATATTAAGCTGAATCATAGCAATTAATAATAGAAAATTTGTTGTTAATTTGTTGTTGATGTCAGTGGGAGGAGGCTTGGTATCTCGCAGAAATATTATTGTCCAGGGCTCCTTTGAAGGTCAGGAGATTCCTAGCAGTGACGATGTGTTCCGAGAGTCTATTCCAATCGTCTGCAGCTCTGTTTCCAAGATGATGTTGATATTGCTGTAGGTTGTGACTGCGTTTGATTAATTTCATGCTGTTGCCACGTAGTTGAGGGTTCTTGGAGGGACGAAAATTATGTCTGAGTTCTGCATTATACAGCCCATGAAGAATCTTGAAAGCATCAAGCAAATCGCTCTGTTGCCTTTGAGTGACAGGTGCGGGGAGATTTAATCGTTCCAGGTGTTGCTCGTAGCTGAGGCCTGCCAGGTCCCCAGGTATTCGTAGCTATCCTTTGTGTATTCTCCAACAAGTTACTATCTTTGGTTACGTGTGTGTTCCAAATTGCAGCACCAAATTCCATGATTGGAAGGATATATGTTTTGTATAGTGTCACAAACGATCCGCTATTTAAAGTGTTGAAAGCTTTCTTTAGGATATAAATTGCTTTGTTTGCTTTTTTGGTTACAAAACTAATGTGCGAACACCATTTCAGTTCATTTGCGACTGTAATACCTAGGTCCTTCATGGTGGTAGTTTTGGTGATCACTTCGTCCCCCATTTTGTAATCTTGTTTTGGATTCCGTCGACCTACGTTCATAACAGCGCATTTAGATTTATTCAGGGGTAGCATCCATGTTTTGGACCATTTGTATGCTCTGTCTAGGTCATTTTGTAGCTGATGCAAGTGGGTCAGTAGATTTGCATAGAACTTTGTGTCGTCAGTATGCACTGAAGCAAGAGTGCATGCTGACTGGTAGGTCACTGGTGTATAACATGAACAATATTGGTCCCATAACTGAACCTTGAGGAATTCCACTTCTGCTTTTTTTCAGTGACTATTTTCGTTCTCTCATCTTAACTAAAAAATAACAGCCTTCGAGAAAAGCGTCTATCCAATGAAGGAGTTTCCCTCTTATACCCAAAGATTTCAGTTTGTGCAGAAGACATCGATGTGGGATTTTATGAAAAGCTTTGGAGAAGTCCAGGTATATGATGTCGGTTGGTTCTCCCTGGTCTAGGTTTGCAGTCCAATCTTGAAGAGGAGATCATATTCATCAGAATTAATCTACCCGGCACAAATCCATGTTGTTCCAGTGGGATTGTACCATTTCTCAGTGCGAATATTATTATATTATTTGTCAGAATTCATTCCAGGATCTTGCAGATCGTACTAGTCTGACTAATTGACCTGTAGTTTTTTGGGTCTAGTTTGTTGCCGCTTTTGTAGATCGGGATGATATCCGTGACCTTCTAGTCAGCAGGTAGTGCACCTGTGTCCAAGGATTTGCGGAAACATTTCTGCAGTATTGGAGCAAGGTCCTGGGCACATTCTTTCAATAATATTGGTGGGATTCCATCTGGTCCAGCAGTGGAGTTAGCGTCAAGTGACATAATTTTATAGACGTCTTCAGTTTGTATGTCGAGATCCTCCAGTACGTCTACTGGAGGTGATGTTATCCAATGCGGCAGGCTATTAATTGGATTGGTCGTATAGAATGTTTGGAAGCATGCCGAGAAAAGCTCCAAAACCTTCCCATTATCCACTATCAACTCTCCATCTTCTCGCAGTTCCTGGGGAACTGAGACCTTTGTTGAGATTTGATTTCGAATGTACAAATAACGTTGCTTGCCTTTTACTTTTGCAATATTGTATTGATACGTATGTCTGTGATTTCTGATTTCATTTCTTACATTGGTGCTTAGTTTTTTGAATTTATCAGAGAGGGAGCTGCTTTTAAGTGTTTTACTATTTTTCTATCAGCCTTTGTATCCTTGTTTCTGTTTGGGGTGGGCGAGTGGGCGAAGGGGTAGTGTGGTAGTGATTTCATCCTTGAGCGTTTCCCAGCTGTTTTGCATTTCATCTGCGAACTAATTGCGAGATGTTTCTAAAAACCTAGGTAGGTTGTGTCTGATGTTTTCAAAGTTAGCTTTCCAGTATGTCTCGCGCTTCTCACGGAGTACCACACAGTTGCCGAGTTGTTTCCATCGAGTTGTTCGTTGATCAGAGGTTTTCTTTTAAAAATATATTTGAAATGTACTAGTCATGATTTTCTTTATTTAAATTCATGGGTTTGAACTATAAAACATTGAGAATTAAATATTATGCTTTATTTCTTATAATTATCCTTTAGTCTGCTTCCCCAATTTATGTATTTACAGTCTGCAGGGCTCTGTTGTGATTCAAGTTAAGGTAGCAACTGTATTTGTCAAGTTCCGTTATGCATTTAATGCTTTGCGGTGGCCATATTCATGTTAATTTTTCCTTGTAACTGAAGGCATTTAAGGGTTGGCTGATCCTTAAAATTACCAGTGAATCATGTGATCTTATCATATTTCCCATATTTAGTTTGAATGTGTTATGTAAACTTAGTGCTATCTAAAAAGGGTTCTGCGACCAGTGTTTTGCTGTTCTCGGCTGTCCGGTTGGAGCTGAATCATTGATTTGAGACATGAAATTTTGGCTGCCATGCTCAAGTCTTCTTCAGAAGTGATTGAGACTGTAGTTACTTGTTGATTGTCGGATGTAAGTACTTTTGAGTAGTCCTCTATAAATTTTAGTGTATTGATTTTGTTAACAGGGCGATGGGGACCCGTGTCACAAGGTGACTGCTTCGTCTTGGCGTCAGACTATCTCAACTGCCTGGTGCACATTGTGGAGCTCGGCAACGGCCTGGTGACTTTTCAGATGCGAGGCTTAGAGTTCCGAGGCACGTACTGCCAACAGAGAGAGGTTGAAGCTATATCGGAAGGGGTAGAAGATAATGACGGTGAGATTTTTGTTTCTTTTCTGGAGTTGTTGTTGTTGTGCATTTTCATTTCCATTATTTCAGGCGAAACCAGAAGTCATTACGACAATTGGGGTGTCATTCCCACAATTTAAATCTCGAACAAACATTACAAAATTTGTAAATAAGAATCAATTTATAAAACCAAAGAATCAAGCAAGAATTAAACAAGTGTTTGCTCTTGAATCACTAAAATTCCATTTCAAAACTCTGAAGAACAAATATATTAATTCAAAAAGTATAACAAGTAAAAAGATTATCCAATAACCATAAAGATGTACAACTTGTGAATGACTAAAAAAGGTATATTAAGCAAATTACAATTCTGTAAAACGAACTATCAAATGATCTCAGAACCATTCATAAATTTAATGCCCTTAAGCCTAAGATATAAAATTGGCTATCATTGAATATCTATAACCGTATTTACCCGAATATAGTCCCCACCTAAATATAGTCCCCCCC
>NNCF01128065.1:297288-310663 GCA_002313205.1 Laupala kohalensis
GGTAAATACGGTAATTTGTAGCGGAGTAATTATATAGCTTTTGCTTATAACTTTTCAATGTATGATGTTCTTTATAATTGTATATATGGCATTTATTTTGTCATTATGACATTAAAATTTTAATGTCAATAATACAGTATTTTATTTTACTAATAAAAATTATTTGTTGTAGAAATATGAATAAATAAGTTTTATTACACAAATTATAATCATAATATGGACTAAATTGTGTTTATTAGTTTTAGTATTATTAGTATTAGAGTTATTTACCATTGTATGCGGTACAAAATCTTCAATACTTTCCCACAGAGATGAACATTCATGTGAGCGTGGGATCAGTAATATACAAAAATATAAAATACAAATGTTTACATTGCAATAAGAGTGTAGTAACATGCATCATGAATCCACATTTACAAAATAACATATTTGATTAATAATTTCAGATTGAACAAATTGTTGATGTTGCAAAAAACTTAGTAATAATTTCACTTAATTTAATTATAGTTGATAAACCAGTTAGTGATTTTTTGCTTCATTAATTTACACTCAGTGTAGGTAGGTGTCTGTATAGAATGAATGCATTTAAATAATTGTTTTTGGTAGCTACTGTTTTAGTATTGAGTGGTGGGTTGACGCCTCTTGGAATTAATTGAAGATGTCATAAATTTGTTTTTCATTTCATCGTAGTTATACAGGAAACTTTCTCTTAAAAATAAATTGCTTAAGCTAAGAGTTGTATTATGCAATGACCCTATTACTTTCAAAACTTTCTTTTGTAAAGTATGTATTTTTTTTTTAATTTCTGCTTCATAGGCACCAAAGGTTTTAGTTAGTAAATATTTTTCTTTTTTTGCCAGATTTATCTCGGAGGGGTTGCAGTGTATTTTTGTTACCCTTCTCCACTATATGCATTGTAACTGCTGATTAAAAAAAAAAAAAAATTGAATAATACATAATGTGCCGTTAAGCACCGACTACGCTTTGTAAATCTCATAGTTGATTGTTGCGTGCAGGGTGCTGCTGTTGTGAACCGGGCCACCTGCCTCACTTGCTGTCGGTGAATGCTGCCTTCAGCCAACGCTGGCTGGCGTGGGAAGTCACTGCTGCCAAGTACGTCCTCGAGGGGTACAGCATATCGGACAACTCTGCCGTATCCATGTTGCAAGTGTTTGATTTCCGCAAAGTTCTCATCACTTACTATGTCAAGGTAAGTTTGAACATGTGGACATAAGGATGAAGCTCAGAACAGAAATAGTGATAGTGGCTTTCATCTTAGTTATTGTTAGTAATGTGACCAATGATATGTTCTCTACCTCATCTGATTTATTTTCTGTTTTTACTTGTTAATAAATACAACATTTTTTATATTTAACATGATTTTACAGTAAGTTTGAGTAGAATTTTTTCCATTCAAATAAAAAAAAAATCATACTGGTACTTAGAATTGTGTGTGACCTATGGAATCAGAGCATGGGGCTAAGCCTATAATAATCAACTTTTTGCAACAAATACAAGATAAATTGATAAACAATATTTTTTAAATTAAATCTAATCAGGTTGCAAATATTTTTAAGTCTGAGCACATTTTCACTATTAAACATGACTATCTAAAAACATTAATTCATCATTATGATAATTTAAATAAGTTTAATTCTTAAATAAAGATGGAATTAGGAATAATTTGATAGTTAAAAAAAAGTAAAACTAGGAGCTTGTAAAGACGAAACTAGTTTGGCAGCTTCACGTGTGTATACAATTTACTTCCTAATGAAGTGAAGAAAATTGTCAAATTGAATAAATGTGCAAAAAATTAACTAAAAGGCTGGGTATCAGAATACCAAAATAAAATGGACAGTATATAATTTTTAACAATAGTTCAGTATTTTGAAATTTTTTAGTAGTATGAAAATCCTTTGTTATTTTTTTTAGTTTAATTTTATTACTTTTCTACTGGACTTCAGACTATTTTCGTAGTCTCTGAAGGGAGTTAAAATGCTATTGTATTGTATATCGCACCCCAGCCAGAATAACATCAATCTTTAAAAACCTACATTTTCATTATAAGCAACAGTAAAAATGTTTAAACTATGAATCTGTATATCAGGTACTCATTGATTCTATGAGAAAAATTATCACACTAGAAAAAATTGTTGCCTTCGTTGTGATTATAATAGATAGTATAGAAGGTTATTCTCAACTGTAAGTTCCTCAGATAAAAAAGAAGACTGGTAGTTTGAGTTGTTCCACTTTTCTGCATTCTAGCGGAAGGTCTTGCAACTAGAAAAATGACACTTTTCGGGCCTGAAGAACCAAATTTTGCGCATCTGACTACATCATTAACTCAGAATCGGTTTTTGTAGATGTGGTGTTTTTCTCGCTGTGTGCTCTGTACGCATATATTTACTCTGTATTAAATAAATAATTCAATACTTATGACATTTTACAAATGAACAGTATATATATTTTTACTTATTTATTTGTGTGTTTATTTATTTACCGAGTTTTTTTTTGCTACATTTTATATAAAAAAGTTACAACCTATAGAGGTAGACACATATGTGCTACCATAAAATTGCTTATACATTAAATTGAAAATAGAAATTTATACACTAAATAATATTTACCTTATACTAAATTATTTTATAAATAAAATATATTCTTTTTAACATTTTTATTCATTCAACTTCAAAGCAAAATTGGAAATATATTTGTATATAATTGCTCATTGGCTAGTAATCATGTGAATAACTTTTTAAAAGTAATTTTCTTACTCTCTGTATTTATGATTTTCAAGTCATGTGGCAAAGAATTTAAAAAAATTAATTGCAGTAATCTGACTTGCTTTATGCTTTACTCTTTAATTTATTTTTGGCAGCGGTGTACATCTGTTTCTAGTGATGGAGTTATTGGTAAGGTATTTGTGTTGTAATAGTTTGTAGTAGAACAAAGTTGACTTAATTATGAAGGATTTTTACAGGAGAATGTCCTTTGTGTATATGTTGTTTATTATTTTGAATAATTTATTTAATTCGATTGTATAATAGAAGTTAATTGTTGTAGAATTTTGTGTGTATTATCTGGTTAATAAATTCAAATTCAAACTTCTTGCAGAGCATCATCTTCTACTGTGTCCGCTCGCCTCGGCTGCCTGCGTGGTTGGCTTCCCCCACCATCCAAGAAGCCCTGAAACCCACCCTGGACAAGGCTTTCGCCGATCTCGACCCCGTCTTCAACATGAACATCGATGAGGACTTTGACTTCCGAGCCTCCGGTATCACCCGTGCTTCCTTCTGTGCCGTGTACCTGGACTGGGTGCAGTATTGTGCTGCCCGGCGCAGACCACCTCTGCTGGCTGTGGACAAAGGCAGAGACTCCTTGTTGGTGTCACTGTGCTTCGCTCTGTCGTTGCTGGGCAGGCGCACTTTGGGCGCAGCGTCGCACAATACTGTGTCTAGGTGAGACCCTGGAGGCACTCCCTTTGCTTCAATTTATTTTTATTTTTCACTCCCAAGTGTGTATGCATACTTATGTATGTAGCAAAGAAATAGAATGTGATTGATGTTTTTTGTAAATGTGAGTACGTAATGTATCTGGATTCAACTTACGTCTCTTTCTGTTTAATTAATAATATCTGGGCTGCCAAGATTCACTCAGATGAAAATACATTTTGCACTCTCTCAGCAATATGGTAATGATGCATTGTCATTACTGACCTTATGATTTGTTGGCAATTTGTCTGTTATTTAGATCATAGACAAAATTTAAGAGATTAATCTTGGATTAAGAATTTAAATGCAGGTTAATCTTGGATTTATTAGATAGTTTTTGTCTTTAAAATTGTCAAACCAATTTTACCCAGAAATGAGACTCGATATATTCTTCCTTTTTCCAAACCCTGAACCATATGCTTCTTAACAATATCTACCTACATGCATCAGGAAGTTTATTTGATTTATCTTGCTCTATATCGTCTCTATACCTCTGTTGAAGACCATCTTTTTTTGTGTGTGTAAAATCAATTAGACCAGATGTCCTAGTGTTTTGACATGTTTTTCAAGGTCATAAAAAATTATTCTCTGATTCTACCTGGCATTAATTTAAAATAGTTTAAACTTATGGAATTATCCAGTTGTTGTTTGATTTCCCTTGCAGATAGATTTCACTAAAATATAAAATTTGTGACGAAATGTAAAATTAATAAATTTTGGATGTTTTGAGTCTATTGTTTCAGTACTTGTGTATAGTTATGCCAAGGATAGAACAACAAATTAATAGAGTCTTTTAAGAAATCATATTTTTAAGTTGCCCGAATATAGTCCCCCCACCCCCTCTTGTTTTAGGAGATAATTTTCTTGTGTTGAAGAAGATCCCCATATCTCAACTAAATCATATATTTCAGTCGACAGGGTGGTGGAAATCGGTTATTCCTTGGCAACACGGACGAATTCAGTTTCCCCTTCGAGTGAGTGTCAGACTCCGCCCTGTTCTATTGATATCTATTGTTTGTTTGTTTCAGTTACGTATATGGCTTGTATTCGCCTAGCTCGTTTTCACACTGGAATCTTTGAATTAATGTTTTCCTGTTCTAAACTCCAAATATAGTCCGAATATAGTTTGGGCAGTGTTTTTTTTTAAATCCAAAAAATAGGGGGAATATATTTGGGTAAATACGGTACCTCTTTTTGTTGATGTATTTATTATAATAATTAAAGTTGCTTCCTGTTCTGACTCTGTAATGCCCATCACAAGACTTGTGAATGTGATCTGAACGTTATTGTGGCATTTGTGTCGCAGTGTTGAGTTCTTCCTGTATGGCCTGCACGCACTCTTCAAAGGGGACTTCCGAATCACTTCGGTGCGAGACGAGTGGATCTTCTCTGACATGGAGCTGCTACGTCGAGTTGTGGCTCCTGGAGTCCGAATGTCTCTCAAGCTGCACCAGGTAATTGTTTGTCCTGTGTTTACACGAGATGTTTTACTTTAACTTTTCTTTCATATACAGGATCAATTTCAATTTATTAAGGTACCAGCTGATTACCCGGCATTGTCCGGAATTTTTTTACATGTTAGATCAACAAACCCACTGACCTGGAGCCACGCAGGTCGAATTTTTTCTTCCAAAGCAAGGCACAATTGCAGTAGTGTGACTGCACCATTTCATTAAAACGCTATTAATATGTAAACCATTCGTTCAAATTTTACGATTTAAAGATGTTTTTAATCATCGTTAAATGCAGAATACAAAAAAAGGTATTAAATTTTATGAGAATTGATTTTTTTCCTCCTTGCATTATACTCTTAAATTGAAGTATTTTAACACTCCTATTTTTAATGACTTTTTTCAATGATGTAGGTAAACCTTCATAGATAGACATGTGCTGTCACAGACTTTCTTGTAGAACTCTGTGAGACAAACAGTAATACCATTCAAAGTTATCACCTATCTTTAACCATTTAGAAAGCATAAGCGAAAATACCTCACTTTTTTCCCCCCCAATCTCATCGACATTTATTGTCAAAATCATTTTATATCTTTCGTTACTCACATTTAAAAAATAAAAGTTAACCTATGTTCATCCTGGACATATTAACTACCTTCTTGCAAAATTTAATCACAACCAGTTTAATGGTTTAGTCGTGATTAAGTAACAAACAGACACACACGCTTTCGTATTATGCATTTATATATTAGTATGGATTATATCTGTCAGAGCGGCTAGGTTTAAGTATCCCTGAAAGTGTTTCAAATTACAGTTAAAATCATTCTCTATCAAGTGGCGATGAATGTTTACACCCTTACAACACAAAATTTTGAATTATTTGACTTTAAATTACTATGGGTTTATATTGAGAAACTTCCAAAGGGCTTACGTTTTCTTGGTATCTTGACAAAAGTATTGGCTTAACGTAGTGAAAACCTCTACCAAAATGTACTAATTGTAAGTGGGAACACAATGACATTAAGATTTTCATACCTTATGGGACATTTACGAGAATAATTCACCAAAAACTGTGGAAAATACTGTGTTCCAACGGAAATGGCAGCCGCATCATGTGACTGAAGAGAATGCGAACCCTTCACAAAGAAAGAGTTAAATGACAGTCTAAATTTAGTACCATGTTTTAAAATCATAAATAAACAGTAAAAATCAGTGTAGCGAATTATTAATTAACATTAACTTATTAGTTATGTTATGATAAGGTGCCTAATACACGTCTTTGCCAATTTAAAACCATTGTACTGTGCTCTGTTTGAATCATGTATGACCTATGGAGTATTTGCATGGGGCTCAGCCTATAATAATCAAATCAACTTTTTCCAACTAGTACAAGATGAATTCAGAAGAATTATTTTTAAAGTTAAATCTGATCATATCCCAGATATTTATAAGTCCGAGCACATTTTGACTATTAAAAAACACTATAAATAAATAAATTTATTGTCAAAAAAAGCAGTACAAACTGCGTTTGATCATGGCATGATAAAGTACAAGATGGATTTAACTTTTATTGAAATCAATAAATTCTTTTAGATTGTAGAAGCACTATATTTTGACTTAAAAACCACTATATTTCGACTATTTTAAATCACTATAAAATCATTAATTCATCATTATGTTAATTTAAAACTTATTTTAAACTGTTATTTGCATTTAATGGTACTTCACGTAAATCTGTAAATTTAAAATGAAGAAACATGCAAACACTTCTGCTCATAAAAGCTGAAACAACTTTAAAACAGTATTATTTAAAAAAAAAACTGATTTTGGGAGGTGGTAAAATATTCAAGATATTTTAAAGAGAAGTTTAATTGAAAACAATTTTCTCTGTTTTTGGATGTATCCAGACAGCTGTTTCTTTCAATACGCCCAAATGTGAACAATTTTGTGAGATGATTTTTTTTATTTTAACAGGACCATTTCATGTGCCCTGACGAGTACGAGGATCCTGCTGCGCTGTACGATGCCATCTCCTACCACGAGGAGACCTTAGTCATTTCTCATGAAGGAGATCCGGTCTGGAGACAGGCTGTGTTGTCGGGGACTCCTTCCCTGCTGGCTTTGAGGTTGGGGTCTTTGTTCATTTCAGTTTGATTTGTAAGAGTTCACAGTGAGAGCTTTAGTCTGACGTTGTATTTTCCTAACTGCGTGCCAATGGCAATTTTACACTTGGCTATGATTTACAGAATGAAAGTTGTTATTCGGTAGCGAATTATGAGTTGTAATGGCTATGTAAAACTTGTGTTTTTTGAAAAACAGTTCTATTTTGCATGAGGAGGAGCCAATGATTTAGTTCTAGTAATATACCTAGATTGAATAAATTTATTTTTAAGGTGGTTGTAATAGTGAATAATTGAGGCTAAACATTGATTTCTTCTAATATGCAGAGGACGAAATCCTCTCCCTCCTTAAGTTTTGTGAAAAGCAATGATATTTTTAATAAGTGAATTTATACTACTATATGACTCCTCCGCAAGCAATTATCCCTTAATATTTCCATGAAATCATATAACAATGGACAAACAGAAGCATACTTACAATTGATTATCGACGAACTCTCCTCCTCATTAAAATGCTTCTTGTATGTTTGTGTATGACACACGTCTAGAACGTGTTAATCGTTGCATGCATGTACCGAATATAAATTTATTTGCAAGATGAATTTGAGGTAAATGTTAATGGTGTGTTGCAATTGCAGGCATGTCTTGGATGATGGTGCTGACGAGTACAAAGTGATAATGCTGAACAAGCGCTTCCTGAGCTTCCGAGTCATTAAGATTAACCGAGAGTGCGTGCGAGGATTGTGGGCCGGGCAGCAGCAGGAGTTGGTATTCCTCCGCAACCGCAATCCAGAGCGGGGATCCATTCAAAACGCCAAACAGGTACGAAGTGGTCATTTGCTAAAATTTACAAAATTTACAAAATTATTACAAACTTGTGTATCTGCAGGGGATTCAGAGCATCCGTGCGCAGGTTTACATGGCATTACAAATATAGAAAAGATATACAATAATTGTAACAGTACATAAACTAAAAATAAAATTTGCCATCAGATAGAAATAATTAAAGCTGATACAAAGAGAATTATAAGATGGAAAGCGTTGTATAAATGCAAAAAAAAAAATAGGCAATAGACAACAATATACTATCACTCTTGATTTTATTATTCAAATGATTATAAATCAAATTTTTCAGTATATAGTTCATAGTTTTTCTAAAATAATGAAGTTTCTTCAGATCATTTGACAGGCTGTTAAATAAATTATGTGATATGAAATTAAAACACTTTCTACCGACTTCCTTGTTTACTTTTGGCTAATTAGTACTAGGAAATCTTGTAGTAAAAAGAAGGTCGGCACGCATCATGAGACGCTTCATCAGAAAATAGTTTAAAATGGCAAATATGCTTTGTGCTTGGATTATTAGAAAATCTGCAAAACATGACTAGGGGCTGCACTACCCCCACAATTCCAGTTAAGGGCTAAAAATTAAGATTAGCAATGAGATTTCTTTTTTTAAATTCAATTCTCTTAGAATCCTTGATTCAGATTTTCACTTTACCCAAAATATTTAATAAGTCCACTGTAAACATGTTTGTTTAATGAGACTGTCTCAGTGCAGTGATCATAATTTCGTACAAACTGTTTGATAATACATTCTCACTTATTAAGTTACTTATTATGGGATTTTCTTGAGCCTGAAATTGCGATGAAAACCTTTGACATGTTTTTTTAACTTTATTGTGAACATTTTTCTCTCTTTGTAGTTCTTTAAAAACATAACAAGCGGGGTAGGATGTAGAGAATGTAATTGTGTCATTTGCCAAATTGTTGACTTTGTCCAAGAAAAATCCACTGCTCAGATTTGTCTTTGGCTCCACTAACTTCCAATGAATTGCCAACTCAAATGTGTTGTGTTGCATAGTATAAAGATTATTTGTATTTATTCATAATCGATGAGGATACTATTGTGCAATTATACTGAATATAGATTTCACATATGCTTGAGAGAAGAGGAAAAGAAAACTCGTTTGTACTCGTGGACCATTATTCAAAGAGACAAAAATTAATTAATCAATACCAAAATGATTGATTTATTTATTTATATATTTATTTATTTACTGCCATTTTATAATATTGACATGTGCAAATTGCGGTACTTAATTTCTTTTGACAGAAAATTATTTCTTGATGATGATGATGATGATGTTTTTGTTGTCTCAGGCTCTTCGTAACATAATCAACTCTTCATGTGATCAGCCGATCGGCTACCCTATCTACGTCAGTCCCCTCACGACGTCTTACGCAGACACAAACGAGCAGCTCTGCGGAGTTGTCGGCGGTGCATTGTCCTTGGAAGCTGTGAAGTTGGCCGTCCTTCAACTGTGGCGCAGGTATTTGATCTGTAATCACTCTTTTAAAATATGTTTTAATCCGGAGACCCCTCCGGTGGCCGAGGGATCAGCAAAGCTTTGCTCTCCACCAAGTCGCGCTGTGTCAGGTTCAGTTCCCTGCAGGGTCAGAAAAAAACTTGTAGCCTTTCGCATTAAAGTCCCAGTTCATTTATAGCTGTGACTACCGAACTGTGAACCTTCCTTCCTTCCTTCTATCAATAACTCTTAACTATTACTAACTACTCCTACTAACCCCTCCGCGTGGGCCAAGTTGTTGGTAAACCCAAGCTAACCGGCCCACCGACTAACAATAGTCTCTACCACCCTCTTCGTACCTCCTATTGCTCCACGTAGATAAGCTTCAATAGCACTAAGATACATTCCCCATTTACAAATACAACAATGAAAAAAGTATAATAATAATCCAGAGGTAGGAGAACCCAAATGTTAAAACCTTATACCTCCTCTCTAAGATCATAAAAGCGAGAGACGTGATCACTTTGGGGGTTGTGAAGCTTCTGAGACATGAAAGTTTGTTAACAAATAAATAGCACACCCCTGAAAAACATTGAATATGTATTATCAAAAATTGGGCCAAGATTAGATTATTTTTGTTAAATTAATTTCATCTTTAAAAAATCATCTTTTTCATGTTTTTTTTTTTTTTTAAATTGTGTTGACAATTGTGAAATTGATGTTTAATTTCAATATAAAATTTTCTTTTTCTGTGAATATGTAATTTACAAAGAAATTACAGTACAAATCGATTTTAGATTTACCTTGTCCATGAATTGCATATTAATTTTTATAATAATTGTACTTAGTAGTACGTTCTCCTATTTGTCCTACAGAGTGAGACGACGTTGTGGTGAAGGATGTTCATCGGGGGGATCTGTCCCGCAAGACGACGGTGGTTCCTTCGGCCACGACGGAGTATACTCTATGACTGGCTGCAACCTCCACACAGGTAAGGTTGAGAACAACAAACGACTTGTCTATTCAGTTGCCGTGAAAATACAGTACTTTTTTTTTTTTTGGTGTGTGTGTGTGTGTGTTTAGGGCTTGTCAATGGCAAGGTCATTAGAGCCCTTACATTATTATCTATGAGTAAATAATTAATGACTTTTTTTAGTAAAAGTAAGTAAAAAGAAAAACAATACAACACTTCAAAAAAAAAAAAAACCCAAGGTTTCGGTACCCATTGGCACAATATAAAATTACTTTTAAATGAGTTTTTTTTTTAAATTCCAAGTGTTCTTGTTTTTTACTTGGTGATGTTGTTTTCCAACGAATTCTAAAAATAAAATTATTGTGCGCTAAAAAAAAAGTCGTAAATTATGTACTCGTATTTCACTATGCGGACGAAGATGCACTGTTCATACATTATTATCTAAATAAATTACTAGCAACAAAAGTTTACGTATTTCTAAAAGGAAAAAAAATCAGTAAGTTCCAAAACTAGTTATTATAATAATAAATTTATTGTCAAAATTGCAGTACAAACTGCGTATATCAAAGCAATAAGTCTTTTCAATAGTTTACCAAAAATTCAAAAACTTACACAAATACAACAATAAGAAAAAAAGGTTATTAAAATATTGGATCATTGTAAATATTTGAGTGGCTATTTGCTAACGATATAAGTATAAAGATTAATGAAATGATTTCATGTACTCAGTAACTGATTGAGGCAAAATTATATTAATTAAATAATCAAATATAATTATAGAAATCAAACAGAATATAATTATAGAAATAATCAAATATAATTATTATAAATATAGAAATCAAACAGAAGCTATGATACGTACACTGCATAGCCTCAAGTGGATCCTAAGAGTTATCGTGCAACAATGAGAAATGAAAAAGTCGCTGTTGGTTTTGACTACTGCAGGGTTTATGAAGAGCTAAACCTGCATGGATGTTATCGATGTAATGGATATTGGCATAATGCTAAAAAAAAATGTGTCGGAGAAACAGTCTTGTTCAAAATGTGCTGGGGACTGTGACGTTACATCTTGCACTGGTGCTGGAAAAAAAAATGCGTTGATTGCGTCTGAAACTACTGAGTGTGGATACTATGAAAGCTCGAAATGGACAAAGTGAGATAAAGAGCGCTGTATTATTCTTTTACGTAATGGATGTTGATTTTGAAACTAGTAATCTGAGTGAGTTCAGTTAACAAAAAAAAAAAAAAAAAAANATTGTAACATTACTCTTTTGGAAGTGTTACTTAAAAGAACTACAAAGAAAGCCTGATATTGTCATCTGTTCAGAAGCTTGACTTTTACAAGGACCTCATTTTGTTAATATTCCTGGATATTACTGCCACACTAATGGCAGTAAGATAAATAAAGCTCATGGGGTTATGATGTACACTAAGAAGAGTGTATAGAAAAATTCAATGACCTAAATGTACCTCTATTATTGTGAATACGTGTGTAGTGAAAAATATTAAGATTTCTGGCATCTCCAGACGTCATGATTATATACCAGTAATTTCATCAATGATTTAAATAGTTTCTTAATAGCCGATAGGAAATTCAAACACTCTTTAATTATTGGAGATGTTAACATAGATCTTTTGAAAAATAGCAATGGTAAGGAAGAATACTCCAGTTACTACTTTTTTTTGTGTGTGTGGGGCTTTATGGCTCATGTCGACATGAAAGGTCATTGGAACCCGAAAAACTTGTACAGGTAGGGAAAATGCAGTTACGCACTAGGGAGAGCCAACATGGCTCCCCCCGCGTGTGGGACTCGTCAAATGATTCAACCCTACCTACTAAAAACCCTCCCGATCTACAACACACCAAAACATATCTCACAACATACATCAAATGGAGGGGGGGGGGGCTAAAATGAAGGGGGCACATAACATGAGGGGGGGCAAAGAATAAGGGGGGACAAAAAATGAGAGGAATGAGGAAAATGAAAGATACCCTAGCCCTAATGGCGTCGGGATCGAAAAGAACAAGAGGTGACCAAGGGAGGTCAGGAAAGAAAAAGGAAGAAACATGGCACAAGTAAGTGGAAGTAAAGCCAAACTCAGCGCGGGGCACCGTGTTCGCCAAACACGTACTTACTAGATGTAAGTCCCCCGAGGGAGTTACTACTTTGAGAAAGGTTTCCAATCTGGTATGAACAAAGTAACTGAGTTACTTGGCGGTGTAGTTCATCTCAATTTAAGAGTACTTCGTAAGGGAGTCTCCTCATATGAGGATATTAATCTCTACGAGATCGCCCGGGAGGTCTGTGGATCTCGCACTTTGAATGTCAACGGTAGACTGGGCACAGAGGCAAACGGGTGGCACTAGTGGTGCGCTTAGCTGAGGGTCCCGAGCTCGAATCTCGGTCCCGGCTCGCATTTACTTTTAACACGACACAATTAATTTATTTTTTAAATCAAGATGTTCCAATTTGCCTGAAGTAGTGCCAACTCAGCCCTAACACTCACCATTTTCTTTATAAAATGACCGAAAGATTGAGGAACTGCCTCTACGGATTGGAAAAGTTGGCTGTTCTTCTTTTTGGTTCTACTGGTTGGATGTGAAAACTCCCACTGCCAAATTTGGCTCTCTACACAGACATACTTTCATTATGAATCGTGTTTCGGTGTTTTAGGTTACGGTCATCCATCGAGCGGCCACAGCACTTCAGCCAGTCAGAGCACCGACTCCGCCGGGGGCGTGGTGGTGGTGGGCACCGGCGCAGGTGGCGTGCCCGTGGGGGTTGGTGTGGCGACGGGCACTTGCTCGGGGGCCGCAGGACTCGCCGCAGCCGCCGCCAGTGGCGGTGGAGGAGGAGGGGGAGGTCGCGGAGGGTCGTTGGGTCGATCCTCTTTGACCGGAGGCAACCGAGCGTCTCTGGCGCTCTCTTTGGGGAAACCGTCTTCGTCGACGCTGGCGTCCCTCGCGGGGCTGCTGTCTTCGGCTTCTGCCCCCGCACCGGCCCCTCCACCGCCGCCTCCACCCCCTCC
>NNCF01128065.1:313810-327387 GCA_002313205.1 Laupala kohalensis
TTTTTTTTTTTTTTCTTCCTTTCATCCACAACTCTGTGGTGTTACAAGAGCTGACTCATTTTTTTAAGTCACGAGTCAGAAAGTTGTTTTTAAGCCCTTTCACATACCTCAAAAATGCTAGTTGAAAATTACTTCTTGAACCGATTTTACACCCATGTGGAAATCACTACATGAAGAAAGGATGGACGGATGCGACTTACAGCCCTTTATGGACAAAAAAATATACACGTTTTCTGTGAAGAGCTGACAACATTTTGACTTGGATTTAAGCCGTCATCAGGTGATCAAATAATAACAAATTATAACAAGAGACATAACAACAAGACGACTAAACATGATATAAACATATATACACCCCAGCTGGGAACTTCACCTAGTTGGACCGAGCAGTGTTTGAACCCACGCTCTACCACTACCGCTAGACCACCGGTGCTGGGTAGATATAATATAGACAAAATGTAAAAAAAGTTTTGAACGAATAGTGTATGCGTTGTTCGCAAGTTAGGAAAGTTTTAGTTTAAAAGGTATTTCCTCTGTCTTGAGTTTTCCTTGAAAATATTTGGGATTGCTCTACAGGTTATGAGTATGTTAGGGAGGACAATGTATGCCCAACGCACTGCGATCAGTGTTTGGTCTATTGTGCTCCCCTGGAGCGAATGATGATTGAATGCTATGGTGAAATGAAGAGAAAACCTGTCATTAACACGGCTTCATGGTCCATTGCAAAATTCTACTCAGATCAGACAGGGTTTTAACCGGCGTCACCAGAGGTAGATCGCAAGTACAATAGGCACTACGCCATCAGTCACCCTTGGATCACCCCATAATAAGGGTTGTATTATATTCAGACCAATACAGTATTTTGCACTTGTTTTGTTGAAATATTGAAATATTTCTATTCAGAAACGTTTGCATAGTTAATTGTAAAAGTTTACATATTAAGGTGTAAGCTCTGCAGAGGTAAACTTAAGTTACCTGACCGCAGGTCTGAAACAAAATTAAAAACTAAATGTAACATAATTGCATTCATCCCAATTGCAAACACAGTTATACATTTATTATAATTTCTTGTGATACAATTTGCNAAAATTAAACACTAAATGTAACATAATTGCATTCATCCCAATTGCAAACACAGTTATACATTTATTATAATTTCTTGTGATACAATTTGCATAATTTTTAATAAATAAATTAGATTATTCTATGGAATATTAGATATAATCCATGGTTTTATTTTATTTTTAATACCATATGTATTCGGCAAAGTTCTAAGCTCGTTTGGTAAACTGTGGAATATATTTATAGCTTTTACATAGCTACATTTGTTACTAACAGTTTTACTTCTTATAGGCATAATAATACTTCTGTTTCTAGTGATACTGTTGGATCTAATCAGCCGTACTAATAAAATCTTGGCGTAACTTCGGTACTCCAGGCTTATTCGGATAGTAGTTACTTCTGCCGTAACACTGATGTAAACAAGGAATACTATTTTACTGACAATGGTGTTTTAAGGCTGGTGCAACTAATCTCGAAGTTATGCTTGAGTATTGGGGATAAACTCTAGGCCATCTTACTCACATCTTGTAAGTTCTTTGCTTTATTGATCAAGAAATGCATTATTCTAAGAAAGTTCTGATCATCTCACGACATGAGTGAATTCAATTGAAATTGAAATGTCATAGATTATTTGATATTTTCATTATCCCATTTACAGATTATAATACGGAACTACATTCTAAATTCTAATATGTAGAACTTTAATTGAAATGTCAGAATGCAAATATTGTAGAACAACATAGTAAAATTAAGATTTATTGACATGGTATGCACCCATATTGAAACCCATATTCGACAAAATGGGAAATCACTCTAGGAATAATCATTTTCAACAGCATTGCGCTTGGAGACTAAAAACACGATCTACATGCACGGAATTGAAGTTTCATCAGTTCAATAATAGTACCAATAATATATGTTGCCCAAAGTCATGTTCCTGTTTACTTAGACTCACAGACTACTGCTTCAACCTCACTTCGAGCTTAAACCTGGGGTCTACGAGGTTTAGTGGTTGTCATGGTAACTACTTCCCAGTTACTTTGCACAGGAGTTATTCCATGTTTTCACTTCCCTTTACTTGCTCTCAATATAAAATTTACTTCTCTTTTATTCAAGGAACTAAATATCTCAACACTTCCCTGCATTTATATTTATGAAACGGTCGTGTCTGTTAAGACCGAATTACTGAAGTGCCACCCTTGCTTTATACGAAACAGTCTCGTTCACGAACACTATACACACAATAGTAGTAATATTCATCGCCCTAGAGTGTCAACCACTCTTTGCCAAAAAGGACCTTATCATTCGGGAATTGTTCTATATAATTCCCTGCCCAAGAATATAAAAGATATTACGAAATTGAAATTGAATTCCGCGGTTAAAAACTACCTCCTGCACCAGTGCTTCTACACTGTAAAAGAATTAATTGATTTTAATAAAAGTTAAATCCGTCTTGTACTTTATCACGCCATTGCTGTAGCACTTTTTAAATAACTAATAACAATTTCAGAAACTATTTTCTTGCATGATTGTGTTGCCGTATGGCTCATATTAATTTAGTTTTATGTGTACTCAACTTTGGCACGGTTGTGTACATAAATTCTGTAGCCCCATCCTGGCCCGGGTTTTGCTCCGTTTTTCCTTCAGGTAGAGGCGGATTTCTTATACAGGTTCTCTAGGCTTTGTCTAGGGGCGTGTTTATTGTAACAATAAATCGTGAATTTAGTGTTATTTCAATTCTTATGATTTTTAAACACTATACTCAGAATAATCTATAGTTCGATAATAACTTGTACATGTAAATTTACAAACATATTTGCGTTAAATTACAAACATATTGACATTATATATGTATTATAACTCGCAGCTAACTTTTTATCTTATCTAGGAACTTTTGCTGAAATTTTTGAATCCGCCTCTGCCTTAGGGCCCTTGATCGGAATTGATGGGATGGTCCCTTGCTTGCTTCCGGAGAGTAAATTAGTTTATTGTCCTCCAAGTGGTCATACGCAGTTTGTACTGTTCTTTGACAATAAATTTATTATTACTAGTACAGCTGAATAAATGTATCTTTGAATTATCTTGTCTATTGTGCTTCTTTTTGCCTTATGTTTATGAATGATCTATCTATCTTTCTCCGATTGTTTAAGGTATAGCCTCGGAAGCCTCGGACTGTCCATCGTAGAAGCCTTCTTCTATGACAAAAGGGCATCGTCGCGTGCCTGTGTGTCGTACCTCAAGCTGGTCAAAGACTTATTAACTTATTTTATAGGGCTGTATGATGATTGTAAATATTTAAATTCAGGTACGCATGTTAAGGTGATCAGGGCGTCAGGGTCGTTTTTTATTATTATTATTACTATTGTTATTATGTTTTGTTTTCATATTGAAAAGCAGTGGTTATTGCAAATTTCACTGGAATCAATTTTGTTGGCCAAAGACTGTATTGAATTTTTAAAACGGGAGGAAGGTTTATTTCAGTTCCTCATGCCGTAATGTAATATTTGTAAGTTTGTATGTATGTGCTGATGCTAAGTATTGTTAGAAGTTGGCATAGTCAAGAATGTACGAATATAGACTTTTGAGGTGGGTTTACAGTTAGGGTGGAAAGTGTTTTTAAAATACAGGTGATGTCGTTTCACTCTTTTTTTTTAGGTTTGTCTATGCACAATTGTTGAGTCGCTGGGGATGAATAGGCGGAACAGCCGAAATTGTAGAAACATTGCTAACTAATCATTTGTTTATACAATTAATTGTACAAAATATGATCTCTACAGCTAATGTGCAGAAAAAAGCAAACAAACGTGTGTGAAGGGGTTAATGCAACGCGACGCGACGCATGTGCTGTGTGTGTTCCCAGTCCAGTTGTCTTATCATTTATTATTCTCATGGGTTTGCACGACGTTTCAACAGACGCCGCNATTTATTATTCTCATGGGTTTGCACGACGTTTCAACAGACGCCGCTGCACCCCTCACGTACTTTTACTTCCTAAGTCCGTCGGACTGCCATCAGCATGGTGCATTTATAATTTTATATTTAAAAAAGCTATTAAAAAATGAGAACAAATAAAACCAAAAAAATCCTTTCCTCCTAATGTGGATTTATAGAGGAAATTTCCATGTTCCCCTGCGAACAGAGGATAGAATTGTATCCCTACGAGGAACTATCGCAGTGTACATCTGTACTTATGTTCTCAGGAAAGTAGTACCGCTGTCCAACGTAACGATCTTTCTCCAACGTCTTTTTTTCCTTCCTTCGTTCCTTCGTTGTCGTTTTCTTTCTCCTCAGTCCGAAGCAGAAATCGTAAAAGACGACTCAGTAGTGAGGGATGTTCAAGCTGATGCCACATTTCATTCCTTTTGTTGTGCCTAAATAATACATCCAAGTCGCAGAGTTGTTGATTATGCAAATTTCTTGTTGTCCACATCGTTGTGAGTGTAGACGCAATGTGTTGTTACTGGCTTCAATAATCTGTGTACAACTATTTACTCCGCAGGAAACTGCTATATTTTATCGTAACAGTATCTCGTACCCCCGGCCTGTCTTGTGTTTCTTCCCCCCCCCCCCGAATCTTTGTTGTTGATTGTTGTTGCTGTTGATGTTGTTGTTATTGATGATGACGAATATGATGAGTGTACTAGAGCTCTTTTTGTAACTTAGATTTGTCTTTTTCTTTGGTTTTTAATTATTTTTTTTTCCTGTTTTGCGAACGGATGTCGTCAGATTTTTCATGGACTGCTGATACCCCTTCCCGTGTTTCGGAAAGCAGTGGCGCTCTCAACGACACTTCTGACCGTTGTGTGGTGGGTGGGGAAGGGGCGCGTTTTTTATCACAATGTGGCCTTAAGCTTCAACCCTCCGAGTGTCGAGGCAAATGTATGTTTATATTTTATTGGCATGTGTTCAAAGAAAAATAAAAAGGCAGGCACGTATATATGCATACCAGCCTGGATCTGTGTGTGTCGTATTCCTATCTACTATATACACAATAGTGGTGATAATAATTTTTTTGTACTGTCAGGAACTAGTGAATCTGCTGTGATAAGAGAAATAACTGTGCAACTTTTTTTTTTCTCCCCCCAGCCCTTAATTTTGGTTTTTAGTTTCCAGTCCTTTGTTCCTTATCCATGTTGCTTCTTACGATTTTTTTAAAACAAGTTTTTAAGTGTGCGTTTTTTTTTGTCGGTGATGTGTTCTAAATGTCGATCGTGTTCTCTTTATACAAGGGATGCATAAGGAACAGATTGTAACTGAATCTAAGTCTCGTAACAGAACCAACTAAAGGAGCTTTATCATGTTCATTGTTGTTTTAGTGGACTGATGTCATTCTTATATATTAGTTTGTTGCATTTTATTTAATGTATTTTGAATTTTTTTTTTTTTTTGTAATTATTGTAAATGCAGGATTGGAGTCACTCGTTAAGTATATTTTCTAATTAAATGTGCAAGTCTCAATGTAGAAAGATGTAAATTTTATATTACCAATTTCTGTGTGTTACAAATTGTTTCTCATTGAACGAATAAAAGTGTGAATGAAAGAAAAACTTTTTTTGTGTTCTTTATTTATTTTTAAAGGTGTCTTTGAAGTTGGTTAATGTGAATAAATTTATTGTAAAAAAAAGCAAAAGTTACAAACTGCCATGTATGACCACGTGGAGGACAAGGTACTAATTAACTCCCCAGAAGGAAGCAAGGGACGTATCCCATCAATTCCGATCAGGAGCTCTAAGGCAGAGGCGGATTTAACATTTCAAGAACACTCCCAAGATAGGAACAAAAATAGTTTATTACGTGTTGTAATACAAGAATAATGCCAACAAATTTGTATTTAATAAAATATAAAAAATGTTATTTCAGAAGTATGCGTTGTTATCGAACTGTAGATTATTCAGAAAGTATTTTATTTATTCATTTATTATTTACACAACACACATTTCTGTCCTCACAATAAATCAGTTTCTTATTCTTAGAGTTAACAATAATAGATATTGACGGTGCTGCAGCTGTGACTTTTGAAAATTTAAGTACAAATGCTGTATGTAGCTGGGACTGTTCCTTTCAATTGGACCCAAAATTTGAATGAGTCTTTAATTGTTCAGACACTGACTTTGGCTCAATGGGTCAAAGTTCATTTAGACAAAAAATGTTCAAAATTGCTCTAACACAAGAAAAAACATTTTGAAAAATCTACCTTTTTTGCAATTTTAATCAAGTCGCGATGCATAAATTTTCTAGAAAAGATTATGAGACTTAAAAAGACCAATTTCATTGATAACAATATTCCGAAACAATAACCCTTAAGTGCCTAAAAAGTGATCTATGAATATTGAAGTATGGATTTATACCAAAACAACATGTTAATAAATTAAGCTCAAACAAGAAACAAAACGAATGAATGTTTTTAATACAAATTCTTTGCGCTTCTTCTCCTACTTGGCGCATCATTTCATTCACATGCAGGAGTTGTTTCTTCTTCCGCCACGGACTAGTGACATTCAAAATCAACAAAAAAACAAATACTTCTATTGTTCACAAATATTAGTGAGGGAGTGCTCTCAAATTAATAAAATTTGTGTGGAAGATTTTTATATCTCTCTAGGTATCGTGGCAGCTGACTGCTTATCACAACCCACGTTCGTAACCTTCGGACCTCCGAAGACAACTCTCCTCCCACGAGTGTAATCATCTGTTAGCCTCACATACACCCACACTCAAACTATAAATGGCACCACCACAGCCACCACATTGTCGAACTGGATGGGGTACGTTGGGTGTTGCTCAATCGTTTCTACAAGTTCACTGTACAACTAATTACTGATTAAAAATCGTTCAATTACGTCAATCTTTTTGAAAATCTCATATTGTCTACGGGAATTTATTTTTTTTAAGGGGAGGGGGTCACGGCCCCCCCCCCCNGTCTCCAATGTTATTAACGCGTTGTGAGGAGGCAGTAAACGACGACGTTCGAAATTGGTCTTTTCTACGTGATTGGAGTCATCTACAGACACATGCGTATTTCCGTTCGCATTTACGGCGTGACGTTTTTCCATCCATATGTCTCGATGTACGTTGTAAGCTACTTGTTGTCTCACAAGTAGAGCCTGTATTTATAGGTACTCGAATTAAGAAGTAGACCTCTTCAAGACAGTTGTTTTAAAAATCTCTTGATTGGGATTTTATTTTATGACTTCATATATTTTTGTTTGTTCATTATGTCTACATTAAAAAATGTTCATGAATTTTTATTTGTATCTTTACAAAATTCTGATTTTATCGCGAAATCCTTAAGCTTTCATATGTATTTGCCTCTTAAACAATTAATTAATATGGTGACTATTTAGCATTGTCGGGGAAGGTTTTTTATTAGCTTCGCAAGTCCCAGCACCGAGGCTTGCTTCGCGATAAGGTGCCTTCCTCTCCAAAATAAATACTCGGAGATTCGAATAGGACAAGGTTTATTATGTAAACAAGTCGTCTTAATGTAAACAGTAAATAACACCAGACGACGTACGACAGGCGTTGAAAGCTCTGTGTGAGATGATGCCTCGTTCGTTTAACTCACGACTTTAGGCAAGTAAGTTGTTGAAGTTCAAGATGTCTCCTTCTTTGTCGCTAGATGGCACCGCTGATGATGTCCAGTTGTAGCTAGTCGACGGAGTACGATATTCTGGTGCGTGACGGCGCCTCTGGTCGAAGTTATCTTCGTTCTCACAGGATGGCGTGCTGTATCTTCGTGTCTTGGAGCGGGTTCTAGGGTTGACCGCGCGAGGGCGTTTCGTGATGACGCTTCTCCGACGTCTTGGTGGTTGAAATTATTCAGTCACAGATTTGAACTTAGAATATTTCTGAGCTTGTATGTTGGTTCTTGGAGATAGAATTTGTCCGGCACTCGGTGTGTGAAATTACTCTGTCACAGATTCCAACTTAGAATTATTCCTGCGGAGCTGGGCTTCTTGTTAGAGGTTATCGGATGGCGATGTGAACTCGACAAGGATTCTCAGCGTAATGAGCTCCTCACTGCCTGTCGGTATAAGCAAAACTTTAACAGCAGACTGCGGGGACGACGTAACACTATGTCGAGGTTCGTCTTTCTAGATTCTCTCGAAGGTTCTTAACAAACTGGGCTGAGTTCTCGAGTATTACGGAAGTTTCTCGAGGGTTTCGAAGCATTTTGGTAGGCAATTGAGGCGTCCCTTTGTTGCATGGAATCTTCTAATGTTCACAATGTTAGGATTCTTTGGCGTCGTATGTTGAGACTCTGTTGTGCAAAGAGTGATATCCTGACAACCAGTAAACAACATGGCGCTCGGCCTTTGTGGCTACATGTAACGTTTTCGTGTGTTAATTACATGAAAGGAGTTCATCATACGTATTGAGGTATGTGTTTCGCTATATATGTAGGAATGTGTTCCTACAGTATGATTTCACCCAAATGCTCCCTGGATCCCTCCCCGGTTACCCGTTTCATTACGGTCTATTTCCGCCACTAGTCCCGATGTCATTGTTGGCGTCGCCGGGCAACTCTTCCACCATCTTATCGCGGCGGCCATTTTGTGATGGTCCTCCCACGAGATGACGCTCCTCTATTACTCCCTGCTCTCCTCGTCGAGCCGCGCTGTCGTGCATCAACTTCGCGTTCGACAAACAGGAGATAGATGTGCACTACCTCCACCAGCATCAGGAGGGTTGGTTCCGAAGAATCAACCCGAAAATGACGGTTCCCACCTTGATTGACGACAATTACGTGCCGTGGGAAAGTCGAGCCATTAATAAGTACTTGGTTAGCAAACACGCCGACTCGACTAATTCTCAGTTACTCTGGCCGGAGAATATCAAGCACGGGTGGTAGGGATACCTCAGACAGACATGGCCAGTTAACATTATCAAACCGTGCTGTACATTCTTCGCAAAAGTGGTGAATCTATGGGGGGATAAGGGGGCTATAACTCCCCCCCCCCCCATTGGACTTGAACTCTCAACAGATAAAGACATTCCTTGCCACTTTAAACAATTAATAAATTTTGTTACTATTTAATATTGTTAATTGTTGACTATCTACTTCATTTAAAAGATAATATTTATAAAATTTGTTGTGAAACCTTGATTTTCAAACAGAATTGCTCCCCAGGTTCTTCCCTTGTTAGCCCCTCCCCTTGACTACGGTCTAGATCACTGCTTGGCAACATCATAGCGGTTCGGAGTTACTTATAAACACAGACTTAAATATAAATAGACTCAAGCGTCTCTGCTGTGGGTTTTCCGTGATAACATGAGACGGACGATACTGAGAGGTGTCGCCCTCTCGCTCGCACACTCGATTGAAGGAGGGAAGGAACGCTGTAGCTTGTGCGCAGCTGTCAGAGGGGAATCAGATTCCCCCACCTAAACCGATGTGCGAGACAGACGAAGACACCAAGCCTAGCTTTCCCCTTCGGACGACCGGTGCATGCGACTGTTGGGTCTATAAATATATTTAAGTCTATGCTTATAAATCGAGTCAACGCTTGTACAGACATCAGTGGTCATCATAGGAGCACTAACGTTCCCTTGTTGACATGTTGTACAGCATGGCTTGGAAATATTGGAGAATCGGTATGGAAGATGCGTTGTTCAAGATCGCGCTCTCTAAGGGGGAAAACTACGGACTAGTGAGCGTTAGAGTCCTTCATTGAAGAGAGAACCGTCAGATGCGAAAACGAATTTTGGAATTTCTCGCAGTGGTGTCAATCAGCTGTAGTTGGTCGGTCTCGTGATTGTGTCGTGTCTCCACCAACAAGAGTTGAGCATCGAATGACAGCTGGCGCCGAAGGGACTACGAGAATTAGTGCGTAGCTGTTACGAGAAATTACGTGCCCTAAAGTTGCGGACATGGCGCGCATTTCTCTTTTAAATTAAGGACTCTAGTGAGAGTCTGTTCTTGGGCTCGTGTCTATTTGTTTCAATCTCAGACGAGTTAGTCCCAGCTCTCGGCATTCGAGTCCTTTTTGAGAAATTATTTGGTCATTAGCTTTTGATGGTGTAACTTGGTAAATCGTTTTTTTTTTTCATTTAATCAAATTGCTTCGTTTGGTGCTTTAGACCAGCAATCGCGTGAAGGGGTTTCCCAGACTCCGCCGCGGCGACGGAGAGGGCTATTAAACATTTTTAAATGTTGTAATGTTGGTAAACGGTGAAACGACGGAGAAAACAGTCAAAGCGTCAGTCAAAATGCTAAAAAGAGATGAGATTCACGGTGAAACAAGAATTTTAATAAAGATTTAGTTTGTGTCATTAAATAAAATGAAGATTCAGTTTTATGGAACTCTAAAATTCTTCCATTAAATTTGCTTGTAACTAACATTCTATATGAGAAGATAAACGTTCACTTGTATTTAGCTATATTGTTTTATTTACCCGAATGAATTACAGACAATTCATTTCTAGTTGGAGGCGATAACTGTTTAAATCGAAGACACACAAAGTGAAGAGAGGCATGTTAACAGTACCAGCGTGGTCGGATGCGCCAGAGCTCAGTCATTTGTTGGGACTGGAGGCAAGTAACCCCCTTTTCAAGTAATTGAGTCGAATAATTTCTTTCTGGAGAATTTCTTCTAATCGAGGCGGGTAAAGGGGGGGGGCATTGCAAAAGACGAAATTTTAAAATCGAAGAGAAAGATAAAATATGGAATCGAGGAAAATCGCCTACACATCTTTTAACGTTCCAAAATCCGATACTTCATGTATTCTTCTCATCGCGCGTAAAACTGGGACATTTGCGTATTAATATGTATAGGAGGAGGATGATAATCCTAGAAGGGGGGGGGGGCACAGGAAGCACGTGCCCCTCCCAAGAGAAACTAGATAGAAATAGAAAAGGAAGGTTTTTACTTCGAAAAAAATTCAGCACACATATTAAAAGCAACAACTAATAAAATCTGTGCAAAACAACGCCTTCAAGGGACGAACATATGACTTTACTTTTTAAAGATTTTTTTTTATCCCAACGAGGGAACATGGGGTGTAGATGTGTGGGGGCTGCGATATTTCGCTGTTTCTAGAACACTCGCGCTCAGCGACATCGAAAATACCTCTCTGATAAAATGTACAAAAAAGAGAAGGATAATAAAACAGAAAGAAAATATTAAAAAATATAATTATGGAAAAAATTATTTAATGACGTAAAATTGTTTTATTGGTGTGAGGGGGTTCAGTGGGTAGACAGCGCTGAGATGCTCTGACTGGATGGTCGGGATTCGATCCCCGGTTAGGCGGGGAATTTTTCATCGCACATCAACATCCAGAACTCACTCCCAGACCTACTCAGTAATGTTTAAACAATCCTAATCCACCTTAGATCTGCTTCAAAATACGCGGAGAGGAAAGATAATATGTTCAATAATATGTTGGAGGGCTTATGAAAGGCAGGCAAGTATACACGAATAAGATTAATTACGTTGAATGAAAATGGGAGAGACGCGACCGGGGTTCGAAACCGGGACCTCTCCCATTTTCAATCAACAGCAACATAATTAATCTGTTACCTGGTGCTGAGGTTCACCGCAATCTAAGAGATTTCTACGAATAAGATTGACATCAACGATGCACAGATAAAAGATATCGCAATCACTTGAGCTGAGATAAGCGACGTCTTCTTGAATTCTCCCTTTTATTGCGATTGAATCTTCATGTGATTCTACTTTGCGAAAGAGAAGATTGGAACCTCAGACGCTCTTCCCCTTTCTGTCATTCTTTTGAGATTATTTATGGTGAGTCTTTCTTAATGTTTAAAAAACTTTTTATACAATCGAAATTGCATTTTTTACGGATCGTATTGGACGTACTAATTTACTTTTTAATTCTTTATTTACTTTTTAATTTGTCTTCTTTATTAATTTAACGTAAGTCAAGGCTTGAATTCGCGAAAATTCCATAATTTGGGCTTCCTCAAGTCTAGATTCCCTATTTCATGGAATAAGAGAACTTATCACAGTGAAATTTACGTTTATTCCATAAAAATAAAACATAATGAAAAATCAAAAAACACATAAATTCATTATTTTTTCCCAATGCTCCAAATTCTACTTTCCTTCCAAAAATTATAAGTCGCCTTCCTATTAACTAATTGCCTTTAGCGTCTGTTAATGAACGCTGTTCTGAGATTCATCAGAACTTCATAACATTAATTTCAGTAACTTCTTAACACAATCATCTGATACATTCAGCTGGATGACAAACTGTTAATGTGAGAGAGCATCACAAACATAATTAGTGGTGCAAGTCCATTGCACTTTATACTCTCTCTAATACGTTTCTCCGTCTGCAGCGCAGAGTGAGAAAAAAATTCTATAGTGAAAGGGTCATTTCTCGCGTAGTCCTCTATAGTTCGATCCTCTTCCTGTGCTCTATTCCAGTGCTCAAAGTCGCTAGATGAACTTATTACTGTCTTATATTTGAAATTTGAAAGTGAAATTAATATTCAGAATATTATTTCAAAACATATAGAAACATATCAGTCTTATAAATACCGTTAAAGTGTTACGTAAATGTAATTTTGTTGCAGGCAGAAATTTGTGTATTTTCGTATCTGCAGTGCGTTTGCTGTCCTCCTATGTATTCTATCGTTCTTATATCTTTCATTTCAGTTTTCGAAAAGTGTATTCTACGTCTGCTTGGTCCATTTACACTGCTAAATTTTTGTCAAGCTTCTGGAAACAGTAATGTGTAAGAGTAGCAGACTGAAATTATTTTACTGCGTCTATACCAAACTTTCAAGCTAAACACCGCTAATGTGGATGCAACGCATACTAATTGTACTTTACGTACAGACAATTTAAGTATAATCGTTGGAGCTGTTTTTGAGAAAAATTCAAAACATTACTTTGACCTTTATGCGATGTACCCTTTGTTTTAAAGTAAAAAATAAATAGCGCACTTGCGTTGACAACAAGTATATTATACCGTAAATACGAATTAAATTTACTCGGAATCGCTGCGCGCTGACGGACGGACCACTTTTTCAGTATCAGGAATCGCCAAAACGGACATTTCCGTCGAAATCTCGCTTTCGAATTCTTTTTACGATTACAATACTTACTATATAGTACATATATGAGAAAGTAGAAAGTAGATAGATCTCACCGTGGGTGATAAATACTTCTGATGGAGAATAATTGAAGAATGTTCTTCTTGTCAGCGTGTTGCGTCCTTGAGAAATTCTGCGATGTTGCGAGTTCGGCGTCGTCAGAAAGACGACCAATGAGGTCGCTGACACGGTGCGTCCTGTTGCACTCGCGAACTCGTAGATTGCGGACTCGTTTTTTTTTTGTTTTGTTTTTTGTTTTGTGGGGCTTTTTACGGCTCATGTCGACATCAAAGGTCATTGGAGCCCGAAAGTATTTGTACAGGTTGGGAAAATGCAGTTACGCACTAGGGAGAGCCAACGTGACTCTCCCCGCGTATGTGGGACTCAACCCTACCCACTAAAAACCCTCCTGAATTACAACATACATCGAATGGAGGGGGGCACATAACAT
>NNCF01128065.1:352801-375381 GCA_002313205.1 Laupala kohalensis
ATCTAAATTCTTATGTTACTTTCCGTTTGTCTCTACTTTTGTAATGTTAAATTTTCACTTTATTTCAAAACTGGTACACAACTAAGAAAAATAAAAAATAGTATATGCGGTTTTGAGTATTGTTTGTTAATATGAACGTAATTACGAATTATTTCAAAATCCAGGCGGAAGGAAAATACAACACAGAGAATGCCTAATAAACAAAGCTCATAGTTAAGACCTGTATATCACCTGTGAATCTTTTTCTTTACATTTTCTTTGAGGTTATGTACTTCAAAGCCTTTATATAATTTTGTTCCTACGATTCGGTCACACAGTTCGTATATTACACGTTCAGTGGATTCTCCATCTCACGTCACGCAATTGATCTCTTGGCGGACATTTTCGTAAGCTTCGTAGTTAGTAGTCATGCGAATGAAGAAACACATCTACTTATTAGGTGCCAATTTTAATTGTTTTTCTGCTCTTTTAATTCATCAACATTAACCATACTTTTGCATTTTAGCTCCAATAATCCTTAAGAAGAAACCTTCGAAATTTCAAATAATTTTATCGCTTACTTTTTCCGATTTCCATTCAACAGACATTCCAAATAACTCACTTTTATTATTATAGATACTAATGAGGTGTTACGCTATACTCATCCATTTAATGCAATAATACACATCAAAGTTAAATGTTTATTAAATAGTAACGGTATTAAAAGACGACTTTAATATATACATTCCTGTACTGCATGTGCTAAGTGGGATATAAAATGTGGATGCAAATAAGTGTATCATAAGTATAATGTGATACAACCTAATTCACAAATTTTTTTATCTTTTATATTCTCGCAATATTTAAGAAGGGAGTCTAAAATCTTAACTTCGAAGCAATCATTGAAATACGAAATTTTTGTTGAGAAGGGACGTGAAAAAAATTAGAAAGATCACGTGATGATCTATCGATGTTCATCTTTTGAGCGCTGACGCAAATCCGTCTGTCATTTGTTTAAAACAACTGAATTAATGATTTTTCTTTTGTCCTCGACGTTACATCGTAGAATCCACGTCGTTCTCCGTATTCGTATTATTGTCCAAAGAGTTTTACACGAACTCTCTTGTGGAGCCAGAAACTGTAGCTCTCCTGTTTTCGCAGTGGCGTGACGTCTTTTTCGCGACAGCGAAGCAAGAAGATAACGAATAAATTAGATTTTACTCTCGAAGCATAAATCTTATTTAGTCTCAAGGTTCCACGGCCACCAACTGAATCGACTGCGACGAATTCTGCGTCTATGCGGAGAATCTCTTTACTCTGAACTACAGATTCGCATGAAACGAAATTAGTATTTTTAGTCACCTCATTTCGATTTATTTCTCTATCCTATACAATTACGTGTTGACTCACAGGCCGAGTTGTCAGTTATGAACGAAACGTGGAAATATTCAATTTAAATTTAAATTTATTTATTGTCAAAAAACAGTACACACTGCGTATGACCACGTGGAGGACAATAAACTAATTTACTCTCCGGAAGCAAGCAAGGGACTATCACATCAATTCCAATCAAGGGCCCTAAGGCAGAGGCGGATTCAATTTTTGTTGCATTACTTCCTAGATAAGATAAAAAGTTAGCTGCGAGTTATAATACATATATAATGTCAATTTGTTTGTAATTTAACGCAAATATGTTTGTAAATNACTATAGATTATTAAAACACGCCTCTAGACAAAGCCTAGAGAACCTGTATGATAAATCCGCCTCTACCAGAAGGAAAAACGGAGAAAAACCCGGGCCAGGATGGGGCTACAGAATTTATGTACACAACCGTGCCAAAGTTGAGTACACATAAAACTAAATTAATATGAGCCATAAGACAACACAATCATGCAAGAAAATAGTTTTTGAAATTGTTATAAGTTGTTTAAAAAGTACTACAGCAATGGCGTGATAAAGTACAAGACGAATTTAACTTTTATTAAAATCAATAAATTCTTTTACATTGTAGAAGCACTGGTGCAGGAGGTAGTTTTTAACCGCTGATTTGAACAGATTCAATTTCATAATGTCTTTTATATTCTTGGGCAGGGAATTACATAGAACGATTCCCGAATGATAAGGTCCTTTTTGGCAAAGAGTGGTTGACACTCTAGGGCGATGAATATTACTACTATTGCGTGTATAGTGTTCGTGAACGAGACTGTTTCGTATAAAGAAAGGGTGGCACTTCAGTAATTCGGTCTTAACAAACACGACTGTTTCATAAATATAAATGCAGGGAAGTGTTAAGATATTTAGTTCCTTGGATAAAGGTTTACAAGAGTTTCGGGGGTATTCATCTTAGGAGTTCTAATGTATCAATAGTGTTATAATGTCGGATGGGAGGGCGATTACGTTGAGAATTTAAAACGTGATGATAAATATAATTATCGTTTGACTCATTTTGTTTTACCAGGACTCATTTGTTATCTTCAGTCACGTGATGCGGCTGCCATTTCCGATGGAACAATATTTTCCGCAAATTTTGTTCAATTATTCTTATAAAATCCGCGTAAGATATGAAAATTCTTTACGTCATTGCGTTGTTATTTTCATTCACTATGTTTTAGTTTAATTTTTTTCGATTTATGAAGCCGATAATTGTGTCAGGATATTAAGAAAGCCACGAGTGCCCGAAAACGTCTCCACATAAATCCATAGTAATTTGAAGTCAAATAATTCAACATTTTTGCGCCGTAAAGATGTAAAAATTCGTCGACACAGGATAGGGAATGGTTAAAACTATCATTTGAAACATTTTTGGGGGGTACTTCAACCTAGTCACTCTGATGACTATATTACCTTAAGGAAGCAGTATTTGTGCAGTTACAATTGGCGGATACCGTTGCCTCTAGTAGGAGCCCTCAGCATAGCCAACGAATGTCCAAATGAACTGGGAGTTGGTCAGAGGGGCTCTAAGCATGGTCAATGAATGAAGATAAGGAAAAAGAAAATATCTGATGATTGATCGGAAACATTACGAATATGCATCTATTTATTCCGTGTACCCTACACGTGAGAGACATATGTGACAACGTTCGGTCAGGTGCAAATGGCGACTAGCCAGGAATCGAACCATGTCTATTTCCGGNGTGAGAGACATATGTGACAACGTTCGGTCAGGTGCAAATGGCGACTAGCCAGGAATCGAACCATGTCTATTTCCGGGGTTTAGGTCCGGGTGTAAATGGTGAACTGTCGTGGACGGCGGTGGCGTAGCGGTTGGCACCCCTGCGATCAGAGCAGGTTCTATTCCCGGTCCGTCGCCATTTTCACAACAGAAAATACGAATATGCTTTTAAGCATATGCGTAACTGCTGACTATCTTCAATCTCAGCAGTGCCTCCATTACTCTTTCGATACGCGAGTGGACTAATGCTTGCTTCACGACCACAAAAGATCCAATCGTTTTTTTTTTCTTCGAATGCTCTTTATTAAAATTTACAACATAATTATTTTAAATGAAGTAAACCACCACATTTTGCTCCTCTGCTATTGCGCATAACAACAAAAAATTATCGTCTAAATAGCACATAATTGTTTGTTAAAATTATTATTATTATTTTTTTGTAAAGACAACCTACACAACCGCAACTGAACCTCAGAAGTCCGTACTGTTGAGGAACTGTTCCTTGACCATCGAATCGGACACAGACTGGCTGGACGAAGCGTCCGAGTGTTGGGACTTGAGTGAGTTTCCGGAACCTTGTCCTGACACCGCGTCTTGGAAGCTTTGCCCTCCGTCCGACGCCGAACTCGTCGCCGCCTCCGACGACCCACCCCCACCGCCGCCTCCACCACCAACCACCGCTGTAACCGCCGCCGCCATCTTATCTTCCTCCACCTTTTGGAGGCGCTGTTTCTCTAACTTCTGCTTGATCTTGTGGCAGAACGCGACAGGGCATTTCTCCGTCTGCTGATACAAAAATTAAATAAAAAAAAGGAAATTTGAACACAATACGAATATTTTTATCTGCTAGTTCCCTCCTGTGACTCGGGTGTTAGCGTTCTTGCTCATCACCACGAATTCCCGGGTTCGATTCCCGGTGGGATCACAGAAAAATAATGTGTAGCTTTCTCACATATTAATGTTCCAGTTCAGATATAGCTGTGACGACATGAAATGCCAACCCACCCCCCTCCTTCTGTCCTCCCACCAATACTCCTAGTATCAATAACTCTTACAAACTATTCCTGCTGACCCCTCCCTGTGGTCCACGTTGTCAGTAAACTCACCTTACTAACAACATCCCCTTTCAACCACCCACCTCCTATCGCTCCATGTAGATAAGCTTCAATAGCACTAAGCTACGTTTCCCTTTTTTACAAAATACAACAAATTAAGAAAAAAAGGGAGGAAGTTCAACTCTTACACTGAAACCCTTCTAAATTTCCACTCGATATGACAACGCTGCACCGATCTCACGTTCGAGCGCTCCCACCCGAATTCAAATATAAATAAATTCAATAAATCAGAAGAAAAAAAATTCAAACTAAAGCGATTAAAATTTCTTTCTACAAATTTACGATATTTTTTTTTCATTATTACTTCAACATATTTCACGAGATTCAGTGCGATGTGAATAGTAGTCCAAAGACCGACCGCACACGGGTCGTATCATTTTCGAACTCTTGATTTCAAGCGCCCCAAGTGCCAACTTTGCATTGTTTGCGGAGTTCCACGGATGGCACCTTCATCAATTTGAGTCTTTCTTTTATATTACTTATTATTAATCTCAATTGTTTCTATCAAATTCAGTAATATTTGACGCGATGAAATTGTAAGCTCTTTTTGAACCAAAAAAACAAAACAAAAAAACATCGATTTTTCGTGGGAACCTCGTGTCGCCGTTTCGGGTCCCTGTCAAAACCAAATTGGTCCGAGCGAGGGGACCCCAGCGTGACCTTCAGACGCGGAGAACGTCCAGCTGAACAGAGAGAGCTCATTAAGGGAGAGGAGGGGTAGATAGGGGTGAAGCCAGTGAGACTCAGTCTGAGATGGAAACCCTTTTAATGTTTGCTCACACATGACGGCTCGGGCGACGAAGCATGGGATGTTTCCAGCAGTTATCATCCTTCGTCGGTTGCAGGCGTCAGAGAGACAGACAGACAGAGTGACGCAGACGAGGGTTGAACCGGCGAGGGCAGCAGTGACCGTAATAGTGTCCCCTATTGGGGTGAGATGTGGAAAAGGTGGGAGTGACGGGGTAGAGCACCGGCGTCTGTCCCCTGTGGGGGTCGAATCCGGATGCTCGGGTAGCGTGCACTCTCTCGACGCACGGTCTACTCCACTCTCCCTTTGCNGCCGTCTCTTTCAATGTGTTTGGATATATGCTGTCTCAACATTGTCACCCGGCCTCATCACCCGCTTCCTGCGCAACGGGCCCCTTCGTCTTCACGACCCTCCTGACCTAATCAACCAAAACCCGACCTAACGGGGAACCGGCCGCCGTCTCAGTTAAGAGGAGTGTACGCGAACCTTCAATTCGTGTATACTCCTGATCTCTTCCCTGAGAAACTTTAACGCACGCAAACGAAACATGAACGGTTTATTGTATATTACAATATCGTAGTATTGTCACTCTAACTGGCTTTGAAGTTGGTACAGAACCTGTACTCAATGTAGCCAACGCTTTTACTTCGCCATCGTCCGTAAGAGTACTGATATTTGTACCTCGCGTTATGTTGGCAGGACATTTGAATTTCTCAAAACTTAAATCCATTGCCAACATCCACCATCAGTTCAATTAACTTTTGCTCTTATGGTGCGATTCTCTCCTTTCTGCGTCGAATGTTTGTGGAACAAGTATTACCTTGTTGTGTTATTAACTTGTATTTCTTTACAGCAAATATACACTTCTGTGACTATTAATATGTATTTACACTGGCGGATCTATGAGGGAGACCTAAGGGGGCTATAGCCCCCACCCCCGTGGCACGTTGGACCGGAACTCTTAAGAGACAAAATTGAAGTTGATTAATGGCATACTTTGTAAAAGTATTACCGATTAATAATTTTTATTAGTGATGATAATTATTGTTACTAATATAATTTTTATTGTTATTATTATCGTATCAATATAATTAATAATACCATATTCATAACTTTAACAAATAATTGTTATGTATATAATTAATACCAGATTGCTTAATTGATTATTAAGGTAGCATTTATAAAATTAGTTGTAAAACCATAATTTTTAAACAACAATGCTCCCCGGTTAGCCCCCTCCCCTTGATTAAGGTCTAGATCCCCCACTGTGTATTTGGATATTACTTAAATTTGTAGAAGTTGGCAATTCGTATTAGGCAGCCATATTGCACAGTTTTCGACTGGGAGTACACGTGGAGATCCGGGGGCGGCCTGTACGCAAATCGATCGATTACTTTCGATGAGTACCTTGCACGTCTTGGCGTGGCAGATGCACAGCGTAAAGAACTGCTTGCAGATCTGGCATCCGTCCACCGTCTGTCTCTTGCAGCTCGTGCTGTGTTGCAGGACGCGCTTCAACTTTCGACAGCTCGACAGATGACAGTTGGCATCACGACATTGGCACGCGTGCGTCAACGACTCCAGGCACTTGCGCAACAGCATCTTCCTCGCTTCATCCTACAACACCAATAACAATAATAATCCTACAGCCAGTGGCGAATCTAGACAGTTTGAAATTAACTCCAATCTGAAGCTATTTAATATTTTAATTTCGGTTCGCACGATTAAATTCCTCGTATCGTCAACAAGTGACGACTCCCACGTAACTCCCGCGTTTCGCCACCGCGAGCGCTGCTGTCGCTCTCCCAGTGACACGGAGCTAATAAGCTGTCATCGGCCGCCGGATGTTTTTTCCAAAAGGAGATCGTTTGATGGATCGCGTTTCGAGATGACTCGATCGATACCTCGATCCTATTCCAGATGCAATCGCTGTTGGGATTACACTCTATCGAATCGCATCTATCCAAGACGGGGACTTTCAACTTAATATAATTATTTATTTATTGTGGTCACGCTATATTTTTTTAGCTTCTATAATATTGACGACTAAATATATAAACCTGTTAGCTAAGATACTTGTAGGCCGGCCTGCCTACGTGACCGGTGTTGTTATTGTAGGTTTTGTCTGGTTATTGTAGGAGGCCATGGTTGAACCGGTCAAGAGGCAATGGCACATGGAAAACGTGTATGTCATCGCAAAACGTTCAATAGTCATCTCGGGCACTGGAGTCATTCCAATGGAGACTTTACTATGCAGCCTCAAGAAGCTAAACGTGTCATCTGACAATTATAAATTAAAGCAAAAAGCAATTATATCGCGACAGCAGGAATTATTAGGTGGTGATGTGGTGTGACAATGTATCTTGTGTTGTGTTTTGATTGTTAAAATCTGTACAACAAACGTTGTAAAAGTACCAGAAAACTTAGAAGAAAAATTATAATAATAATAAATATAGAATAAAAGGGAAATACGTGTGGTGTACAGAAACTGTCAATATATCTTTGGCTAATATAAGGCCAGCCATCAGCGTGACCCATTAATGAAGTTTATAAACTAATGGGAAAAGAATATGAACTGCGGGGTTGTGAACCAAGTAAGAAATATCATTATAAAGACCAAGCCACTCTTGGACAAACTAAAAATTCTGGAAATATGGGAACAGTACAAGAGGAGAACTAAAACTTAGAAAGAACAAAGTGAAGTGTGGTATAACAAGAAACTTGCACGTGGTTAATCGATTAATTAATGAATATTACGTTGAGGTAGATTATTTTGGGCACTGATTAAGTGTTACGTTTATTTGGTTCGAATGTCGTATTTTTACTTATATTTAATTTTTTTAATTTTATAAGTGTATCATGCATGTAATTAGATCTATTCGAAAATTGTCAATAATCGTCCATCCATTTCATTTGGGAAAAAAGGCATTGGATAGGAAGAGATGATGTGTTGCCAGGGAATGTGGAATATCAAACCAACATAGGGTTGGATCAGGAGCGCAAAACCCCAGCTGGAAATTACTCTGGGAAGATGTAAAATTTCCCGTACGCTTAACTTGATTCCCTGAGTTGGAACAAAAAATAATTATAATAATAATTGGGGAAAATTCTTTTGCTGTTCTAAATAAAGTAATTTTTTAATCCAGTGATATAAATAATAATTTATATGTATTATTATATATTATAAATAATAATTTGAAGTATCATAGTTTTCGAGTTTAAAAGATGTTAATTTTTTTAGATACCTTCTAGGAGAATTTACATTATTCAGTTTCATTGCACTATAGATGTAGAAAATACACGATAAATTTTAACTAAATTAGACTTATACAATAGTAACTTTATACTCTTGTTAACATGGAAAAAATAATAAGGAATCCACATTTCAAATCCCCCACAGATAATTTAAACATCGATAAACTCCAATTTGAGGATGAAAAGAAGAGTCAAGAAAATGAGAAGTTATGGATATTAATAAGATAAATGTAATATAAATTAAAGATTTGGATAAGTATTGTTTATTCAGTTAATCGTCGCTAAGTTGAATAATGAAACTACTCAAAACAATACATTTTTCAGATTAATAAAAAAAATGTTTTTGTTACCACCAGTAACATTTAGAACGTATGTTGTTTAGCTGTATATGATTGTATTGACCAAGTTATACATTATTATAGTATATGATCTTTTAAGACATTTAACTGATAATATTTGGAGCATTCTAATAATATAGGTAATACTTCTAATTTTATCCGAGCATTCTAATTGTGCTAGTTTTTCGAAATAAATCTTTCCGGGTATAAGAGTATGGGAGACATACCAAATTGTAGAGCGCGCTACTAGTTAGTGCAAACAGCCATAATTCTAAATTGCCATTGATGGTACTAAATTTTACACAAAAAACTAATACAACGCATACATGTATTTTATTGTTAAACTATATTAATTTTGTAATTCAAACACATTTTATACAATTCACCAAGTATTCTATAGCTTAGTTTTTTCATTAGTTCATATTTTATTTCACAAATTAGGAATTTTGAACGCCTGAAAGCAGCGCATTGAATGAAAATATAGCTCGTTTATTTTTCCATTTCTCTCGACATAATTTTGTTTCTGCTAGTGTACTCTTCCATGTTATGCAATCTCATAGATCAGTTTCATTTGTTTTTTACGCATTATTCTGGGAGTACAATCAAAGAAAAGTTATTTAATGCTGTACTATCGTTTAGTTTGCATAAAGGAAATTTCGCAAAAACGTGCTGACAAAATCAGCATTTCCAGTATTGATTGAGATTTCCAGATATCTGGGTTTTTTTACCTCTTAAATTTCTAAATATTAAGCGATATTCTAGCTAATGTTCGAATAATAATTTTAGGTTTTTTGTAAAACATTTTTTTTCGTGATCTGCGTAAAATGTTCTATTAATTAACAATTTTAAGAAATGTATTATTCTAACTATACGTTATTAATACACGGCAGTTTTTGACTAATCACTCTGCTCTAACTTTCCACTTTATCAATTTTTACATTTTCATTATCTATTTTGAATTTACATTATCACAAAATACGTTATTTTTTGGTGTTGCACCACTCCCATAACGCAGCAGAAAAAGTTCTTTGTATGTTGGCCAAGCATTTGAAAATATGTATTTACGAAATAAACACGGTCAGCGGTCACATGCAGTTTCTTAAGATTATACAAGAATCACTGTCCCTCCAGATCAGTATGAAGTCACTTCTAAGACAGGTTACACTTTTGATCTTCCCGAAAAAAAAGTTGCACTCTTTCTTCCATATTAACACACACGACTTTCGCCAAACTCCTGATCACGAATTTTCGCTAATATTCTTACCGACGTACCTTGAAATCTTCATTCATTCTGGTTGGCGATAAGCAGCCTACATCTCCGCTGGGTTTCTGCATGTTCGTAAAGTACTTAGTCTCACTACAGCTTCAAATCGGTAGTACCCTGGAAAAGAAATTTCAAAAATTAACACCATATCTTCAGCGATATTAAAAAATAACTTAATTACATTTTATGCGGTTCGAAAAATGATACATATTTAATACCAAAAAAAATTATTCAAAGGTTTTCACCAATTTTTTTAAATAAATTAGTTATAAAATATGCGTAAATTTATTATTCTGAGAATAATAAAACGGTTAATAATAATTTTAAAACTTGCGAAATTTTGGAGGTCTCATATGAGGCATACCTTGACTTGTGACTTTTCAAAGTGTTGAAACCGTTGGATACGTGAATCTCTTATCACGACGTCCAACTAGAGTAAGATTTATTGTTAAAAACAAAAGGATTCGTAGAAAAGTGAGCTGTCGTTAGCAACGCGTAACCTAGCAACATGAAAGTCAATACTTACAATTCCTTCACCCAGTGTGAGTTGTCTGGAAGAATGTTAAAACGACGAGATTGAGTGGATCAAGTTTCAGTGCAGGTTACGATTTTTCGATTCAATTTTGCTATTTTTTTGGTGCGTTTATATTTTTTAGTTCACATTTTCGTTCCTGTCTAGAACGGAATCATTCCCAGCTTATGTAGCCGTGGAAACTATTCAAGAGGAATTTCTTGAATTTTAATGGATTCTTGAATCTTACTTTGTTAAACAACAATTTTTAAGTTTCTTCCGTTTCGAATTCGTGTATGTGCGACAATATCCACAAAAAAACTGACCGAGAAAATCTTCACTATTTATGGCTAAGTACATAATTTAGCAAAGATTTGTTCATAAATTTTATTCAGCTTGCTTCGAGTTGACCTCGTTAAAGAATTTATCCATTTAAATATTAAATTATCAAACATTAATAGTATTTGTCTAAATTTTCCTGAATAACATTATCTTTCGCTTAATGATGAAAAATGTTGTAGTTTTTTTCTTCAGAAAATAATTTCATCGTTATAAAATTAGATCTAATGCACTATTTAGAAACTATTTTTTAATTGTTATCATGAAATTGTACAGTTTGATTTCATTACCTTTTATGCATCCATGTCAGAAATGATGCTACCGCTCAAAACCCTAATAATGCTATGAAGATCTTCAGATACTCATCTTATTCAAAGCCAGAAGAGAAGATCCTAACTTACGGGATTGATTTGGTCTCAACCGTTGGTTTTCAGTGGCGGCGCTTCTTTGTCATCTCGAGAGATAAGTGAAATGAACATTTCGTAGCAACACGTTTCAGTTTTAACCGAAGCATTGTTGTAGAGAATATGCATTATTTGAATGAAAGAAAGAACAGTTGTGTCGCAGTTGTTGCTTATACATTTACAAATTTTAGGTTTTGCAAGGGCAGTGTACTATATTCGCACAAATCTTGGATAATTTTCGCCAGGTATGTTAAGAGCGAAAAAACATTAATTTATGTATTGACATATTCTTGCGTCTTCCATTGTAAGTTGAATGCTCGCTATTTTAATTAGTAGTCATATTTCGCGAATACAAACCATTTAGGTGCACCTGGAACTGTATTGTGTGTTTTTGAGGTTATGACAATTAATTTATTTCAAGAACAAGCTGTTAAAACACTGATTGTGATGTAGAGGACAAAATGAGGACCATACGATGAATTCTGATGGAATTGCCCAAAGGAAAACCGGAGAACGACCTGGGCCTGGATTATGTACATAATGTTCACAACCGTCCCATAGTTGAGTACAGATTACAATACAAGTATTATGGTAATTAGGATCAGTAATAAGCATACATCAGTTATTTTGTATTTTAATGAATTGTTTGTGATCTTCGTGTATTGTCAATCGTCAGATCGAAAATCCTGAGCATTTTGTGGTTAGTACATGTCAAGATCGGAAGCCGACCACTTTTCGATGAAGAAAAAAGTGGCCAATTTCCTTCCTTTTTCGCAACCTCTTTCCTTTCCAAGTATGTATGTGTGTATGTATATATATATTTCGTGGTCCTCGTTGGCCGAAACGGAAATACATACATGCACACACACACATATAAACATTCATTCTTTAGTTGTGGTTTATTTTATTTGTATATAATATACCGCCCATTCAAATTAACGTTGTAAGACATAAGTAGACCCACGCCGAATTCTAAGTGTAAATGAGGTTATGGGAACCTAAGTACACGACAGAACGTTGTAAGAAATTCTTTAAGGACGAAGTAGTTATTGAAAGGAATAAAGCAATCTACTTAATTTCAGGTTTGAAGTGATAATTTCTCTCCGTATAAGTAAATGCATTCTTTTTTAGCATTTTCTATGTATTTTTTTTTCTTAAAGCCAACTTTTGCATTACTTGTGCCAACCATGCTTTTGCAAGATACGTAATCAGTGAAGCTAGTGTGAAGGAAAATGTTCACTGTGTGTCGAGTCAGTTATTTGCCATTGTACTTTTTATTACACAAAATAATTTTCATGCATGCTTGTTATTATTTGCAAAAATAATATTTTACTGTGTACTTAACTTTGGTATGGTTGTGTACATCTGTATCCCAATCCCGTCCTATTTTTCTCCCGGTTTTCATTCGGGTAGAGGTGGATTTATTTATCCTCCCGCTAGGTTCGGATCTGTGTCATTAATAATAATATTGTTACGAATCACGAATATTGAGTGATTTTAATAATTACTTGATACTTAGCAGCATATTGATTGGTGTATGAAGATCAATGAATTGAAGATATTGTATAGTTTGAAAAATCTTTATTTTTTATAATAATTAAAGCGAAAGTTTTTGCCAAAATATACTTTCGAATAAGGAGCTGGAGGTGTTGACAAAAGATAATAAATAATGAAGATTGCTGAAACAATACAATATTTTCAATTTAGTTAATGAACAAAGATTTTAAATAATCAGCAATATTTTTCTTAATTGTAAACATACTTATCTGTGAAATATCTGTTCTATTTTAGGGGGATGCAGCGCATGATTTTTCCTTGGGGTGCAAAAATGTTACGTCACTGCCTTTTGATATTTTGATCTAAATTGATGAGATGGTGCCTTGTTAGCTCCCAAGCAGTAAATTAGTTTCTCCTATCNGATATTTTGATCTAAATTGATGAGATGGTGCCTTGTTAGCTCCCAAGCAGTAAATTAGTTTCTCCTATCCCTTGTCATAAGTTTGAAACTGCTTTTTTGACACTGTTTATTTGTCGACGTAAATAAGTTTTAAATTTCGCGACGCTAAATTGAGAAGATGAGCGACACAAAACGTAATCAACCGCGCACGATACGCAAATGAGATGAGAATTTTTTGAGGTATTATATATTCGCGGCGAGAGAACACTGTGCAAAACGAGCAAATGATTTTGGCGGAATATCCTAGTTTATACGTTGATTAGCAACGATCTTGTGAGTAATCTTGGAGATATTCATTTTTATCAGAACTTATTTGGACACATCTATTGTCTTCACCTGTTTAATCATGTCCAACCGATTTATAGCGTGGGCCACGGTTCTTCTTCAAGGGTTTGTCTTTCAGGATACGACATCGCCGATACTCGAATCAGGCTAATAGGTCAAGACAACGGATATTGTCCAAAGAAGAAGTAAAAATGAATCAGCGTAAAAGAGATACCATGTTTCGAGTTTTAGCAGCTAGTCACCTAGAAATTCGTATATAGCGCAAAATTTTAGTTTAATTTGTGGTAGATATGTGTGGAATAATGTGAGAGAATAATTTTCCTGAGCATCCTTTCTCAGACTGCGTGGCGAGTGTCTACAACGCTTCGTGAATTCCGTGACATTAAAATGAGTCAGACACGAAGTCATAAGATGTCTTCCTCGTCAGGGTCTTGCGGCTACGATATAAGGAATTGTATTATCATTATCTACAACTCACTGTTTATAACAAATACGCGGAATATTCATAATATTCTTTGTAAAATTATGAAAACTATTTTCGGGTTGTTAAGCCGCTTCGTCTTATTTGAAATACTCGAAGATTCATCGGCGATTGCAGCCGACATCCGCAGAAGCTGAACTAATAATTGACGTTTGAGGCCTACGAACGGGAGATGGTATTCCTCCATCAGGAACCGGTCGGTAAACATTTTCCTCGCCAATACAGTTTTGCCCCGAATTATTGTACATCGTAACCCGAGACATTTGCTGGAATTGATATCAAGCAACGTAACACACGAGCCATTTGAATAAAATAATGATGTAATGCANTTTTAAATGATGTAATGCGTTTTGCGTCTTGTGGAGAAAACACTTACTATGAAAAAAATGACCAACTTGTAATTACAAAAGAGATGAAAGTTTAGATTGATTTTTTAGTAAATTTTCTGTAGTATTTTTTACATCACTTTTACCTAAAGTCCCCGGACATTTGAGAAACGTGAGGTGCGCTGCGTAAAACCACGAAACGATGTTTGTACTATAGACGCTCTCGCGCGTTTCGTACACGAGTCAAGCGAGTTCCTGAATATTGTTTATACTATGTTATTAATTGATAGATAGAAATTAAGTAATGTTTTTTCTACATCAGTATTTGTATTGTTGTATTATATAACAATAATAATAGTAATAATGATAATGAAAACAATTATGCATCTCCATGATTTGACAAATTTGGAGCGCTGGTCCCACATTCGTAAATCAAGACTTGTACGTAAAAAGACAAGAGTATCAGGAAAGAGATTTTTGTGGAGGTCTGGAAGTGCTTTGTGCTGAACGCTGAATGGATTGGGAAAAGAATCCGTGGATAGATTGTATTCGTAATAATTGTGAGGAATGCTGTTAGTGTCTGGAATACGTAGGATCTGAATTGTATAGGAATATTTGTTATTAGGATCCGCACCGTGTCAAGATGAGTGAAGAAACCGAGAGAGTACGTGTGGTGCACTTGGAATTCACAGTCGAGTAACGGAATGCAGCGAGTTGAGGAAAGTAGGCTTGGACACGAGAAGGAGCCATTTCGAACTACGAATCCTCTGTATCAACAATTGAGAATAAATTTCTTTGGAATCTCTCTATATTGTATACTATTTGAATAATGTTTACATTTTCTTTCGGCCTCTCGAAAGAGTCAAATGATCTCAAAAGAGTAGATAAACGAACCATTAACTTTTAACTTGAAAATGTAAATTTACGTTATGCTTAATCGTACTTTTGTTTTCTCTATTAATTTAGAAATTGTAACTTTGCCACAGACGAAAAGGGAAGGCGGAAGTTTACTTAGAGATATGGCAACACTGTGGCACCTCACTATTCAGCGTCTTTGCATCGCTTAGCCTCGTAAGTCAGAATAGCAAAATGTTGTTTTGTCTTTTTAATAAATTTCATTTCTGAAATTGTTGAGGGAAATACGAAAGGGTTGAACAGAACTCTTGGGCCTGGTGTCCACATTCCTACTACCAAGTACTTATTTTTCTTTATTGGTCTTATTTTTGAGGGGTTTTGGAGTCCGATGAAAAAATTGTTAGTACAGAGATTTTACTCCATTTAGTGTAAATATTGTTGTCTACCAAAATTATAATATAAGTTCTTTGCTGAACAAAACTTGTCACATTAAAAGGTATAATTTCATAGAACAATAACTAAAGCTTTTTTTAAAATAAATGTTTTACAACTAAGAAGTAGGAGGAGGAAATACAAATTTACACATAAAAACTATGCGGAGTAAGGGACGTGATAAAAAATTCTGGTCTACAAGGATAGCAATTTATATAAGACGCTTTTCATTAATGCAACACACACAACTGTATCCTTTGAGTTTCTCTAATATGTTAACGTATTTGGTTCATATGTTCTGTACATGACCTACTTGATTGTATAAGACATTCCCATATCGAAAGAAATTTCGGGACGTCTATGGCGCTCCCGCGGGATGATTGTCTTATGGATAAAATAATACAAAAAAGGACAGATTTTTTAAACAGGAATATGTAGGAACTTTAGTTTACTTAGTTGGAAATGTTCTGTACTATTTTTACATCATTTTTATCTATTTGTCACATCTTTGATCATCATTTCAAAAAGGTATTGAACATTTTCCAAGGTCTGGCTCTTGGATCACGAAAATTTCTTAAATCAAGGTTTTAGTAAGACGACTCTTCCGGCTTTTCACAAGCCAAAGATTAATTTCGATCTTATGCATCATGACAAGAACAAAGCTCCAGCTGCGATGTTGAGGGTATACTTTCACCTAATCCTCTACAAACACCGTACCTATATTCCTGTGTCTACAGACGGGTCGAAGCAGGCTGATGGTGTCGGTTGCTCCGTGGTGTTTCCTCATAAGACCTATGGCAACTGTCTAGGCGACTTGTGCAGTGTTTACACTGCTGAGTGCTACGCTATATTAAGAGCACTGCGATCAACAAAATGTTACGGCGGATCACATTTCCTGATTTGTTCTGATTCGCTGAGTGCCCTCCAAGCAATCCAGAACATGTATCCGGCTGATAAGCTGATCCAGAACATCCAGGATGTGCTTTTCTCACTGCAAAGTGATGGAAAGAACATAATGTTTTGCTGGATTCCCGGGCACGTGGGTATCAGAGGAAATGAAGCAGACGATTCCGCAAAAGCGGCATGCCTCAGGAATCTTGTGGATTTCTCCACGATTCCTAAACTAGATCTCCTAAATTCCATCGAGTTGAGGATTCTGAGTGAATGGAGCAATGAGTGGTTAGCTGTTGAAAGGAATAAGATCCGACTTATCAAATCTTCTGTTAAGTCATGGAGCAGTTCCTGTAGGCCAGCCCGGCGCGACGAGGTCTTGCTGACCCGCTTGCGTATAGGACATTGTCCTCTCACTCATAGGTATCTCTTACTACTTGATGATGAACCCGTTTGTGAGGAGTGTAGCTGTTCTCTGACAGTGCGTCACCTACTAACTGATTGCAGAAGATACTCAAGNTGAGTAGATCGGGGCTCCTCCCACAAGTTCTCGGGAGGGTTTAAAATTTACGTTCTTCTTTCCTCTTTTCTGTCTTCTTTCCTTTTATACTTACTTTCCGTTATTTGAAAATTATAATTTTTAGAATTTATTTCATTTTCGATATTTCCTTTTCTTTCCTCTCATCTTTTTATTTAGATGTTTGTTGATTTCAGGAGGGTTTTTTAGTGGGTATGGTCGAGCTATTCGGCGAGTCCCACACACGGGGAAGAGTCTTTATGGCTCTTCTCTATGGTGCGAAACTGCATTTTTCCCTACGTACATAGGGGTTCTAATGACCTTCGATGTTGACGATCCCTAAAGCACCCAAAGAAAAGAAAAAAAATCATGGAACAGCTGCGCTCAGTCGCCATACTTGTACATGGTCTTGTGTCACGCGATTTTCTAAATATTGTCGGCACTATTTTTTAAACTTAAATAGGTTTCTTTTGTTCATTATAATTCATAATATTACGATAATAAAACATCAAAAAACTGTAAAAATTAGTTATACTTCTGGGTGATTTGGTTAATTTGGAGTACTAGTACTGCCAAGTATCATTCGTAAAAACAATATGTGGAATTAGTCAAATGTAACATTACGGTAGAAACGAGGTTCGAAAAAAATCTTTGATGTCATATCATTAAAAATATTACAGCGTTTTACCGAAAAATATGTTTTATTCGTCACGCTTGATAATTACGATAGTTATAAAAAAAATGTTCCATACTATTTTGTTATCTACATCACCGGTTAGTACTATGATCATTTCAATTATAAACAACATAATCAATTGTTCGACCACATTCGGCGATGTTAGGTTTGTTACAAACATATTGACATTATATATGTATTATAACTCGCAGCTAACATTTTATCTTATCTAGGAACTTTTGCTGAAATTTTTTTTGAATCCGCCTCTGCCTTAGGGCCCTTGATCGGAACTGATGGGATGATTGTCCCTTGCTTGCTTCCAGAGAGTAAATTAGTTTATTGTCCTCCACGTGATTATTCGCAGTTTGTAACTGCTTTTTTGACAATAAATTAATTATTATTATTATTATTAGTCTCATCTGTTTAAGTGTGATGATGGAAGTGAAGGTAGCCGCTCTCCAGGAAGAATACGCGAAGAAAACGTTTAGGATTCTACCATAAAATGTTAAATCTGTCCCAAATCGTTAAGTGACGTAGAAACAATGGTTACAACAAGTCACATCATGAACTCGATTGAGCAGCCATTTTCCCCCCAGGGGACTTACATCTAGTAAGTACGTGTTTGGCGAACACGGGGCCCCGAGCTGAGTCTGGCATTACTTCCACTTACTNTTTCAATTATAAACAACATAATCAATTGTTCGACCACATTCGGCGATGTTAGGTTTGTTACAAACATATTGACATTATATATGTATTATAACTCGCAGCTAACATTTTATCTTATCTAGGAACTTTTGCTGAAATTTTTTTTGAATCCGCCTCTGCCTTAGGGCCCTTGATCGGAACTGATGGGATGATTGTCCCTTGCTTGCTTCCAGAGAGTAAATTAGTTTATTGTCCTCCACGTGATTATTCGCAGTTTGTAACTGCTTTTTTGACAATAAATTTATTATTATTATTATTATTAGTCTCATCTGTTTAAGTGTGATGATGGAAGTGAAGGTAGCCGCTCTCCAGGAAGAATACGCGAAGAAAACGTTTAGGATTCTACCATAAAATGTTAAATCTGTCCCAAATCGTTAAGTGACGTAGAAACAATGGTTACAACAAGTCACATCATGAACTCGATTGAGCAGCCATTTTCCCCCCAGGGGACTTACATCTAGTAAGTACGTGTTTGGCGAACACGGGGCCCCGAGCTGAGTCTGGCATTACTTCCACTTACTTGTGCCATGCTCCTTCCTTTCTCTTTTCTGACCTTCCTTGGTCACCTCTTGTTCTTTTCGATCCCGACGCTATTAGGGCTAGGGTATCTTTCATTTTCTTCTTTCCTCTTCTTTTTTTTTATAATGTTTTAGTAATGTTTCAGTGAGATATGTGTGGATTTGAGTTTTGAGTTGTAATTCAGGAGGGTTTTTAGTGGGTATGGCTGAGTCATTCGGCGAGTCCCACACGCGGGGAGAGTCATGTTGGCTCTCCCTAGTGCGTAACTGCATTTTCCCTACCTGTACAAGTTTTAAGGGCTCTAATGACCTTTGATGTTGACGAGCCCTAAAGCCCCACAAAAAAAAAAAAAAGCAGCCATTTTGCTCCTCTAAGTTTATGTTTGAAATTCGGTGTCAGATCTTCCGAGTCGCGAACCCCGAGCGACGATAATGAGGGCTGCAGAAAGATATCGTACAGGACGAACGTTTTTCTCGGGACATAAAAGGAATCTTCGTTCGCAAGGATGGTGTTTTCGAGGCTCTTTGCCTTTTGCTGTTGAATATCCCTCAACATTACTTACGCGTCCAGATTTCGAATTCCTACCTACCCTGTTTTCAAAGGACACAATGTGATGAATAAACGTTCATTTGCCAGCGGTTTTTTTTATGGGAATACTATTGATATGTTTGCTTACATAAAGTTAAATGGACCTCCTGCTGGTTACAAAGGAAACAGATGATTTTTGGATCTGACAGTAAGTGAGAAATATGGGACTCGGTCCTACAACTACTTCGAACCATTCTCAAAAAAATAAATTAAAGTTTGAACATTAACAACCCGAGTTACAAGTGGAATCTAAGAAGATTTAAATGAATCATTGCCATGTTTCGAAGTATAAGAAAATGTAAAGTAAAGGATTAAAGAAGTTTAAAAGCATATCTAAAAGTAATTTGTTGAAACTAAAAACTGAATAAAAACGAAGAATTGATTATGTGTAAATTGCTTACTTATTCATCTATAAAACCTCTTGATTAATTTCTTACTAAAATGCCCTCACCCGCAGAAGGTTTTTGGACTTAGTACCAACCGTTGCTGAAAAATAAAAATATTCTGTTTTAGGGGTCGCAAATAATCTTGTGGGTTGCCATATTTCATTCGCACCCAGTGTCTGTTCCTCTACGGGTCTGATGGTAGTAAATAATACCCCGGCTCGAGCTCCAATGAGTATGTTGTAGAGAAAGAATGAAATTGAAACTATACCGGAATATTTCTTCCGTCGCATTAGACCTAAATGGCAACTGGTGTTTCCGCAGACACGAAATCTGTGTCATTACCGGTGAAGAGTTAATTGTAAGCTCCGCTAATGACAGTGCCTGTTCATCCTCAAGTGTTCCATGTTGCAGTGACGCTTCGAAGTTGAAGAAAGGAATAATCCTCGCTCTCATATTGTTTCTTCGATTCAACTGTTTTAAAACATTTCTGTTCAAAATTGCGTATCGATGTTGATTTGTTTGTCTNACTGCTGTTGATTTGTTTGTCTGCTTATTAATTTTAGTAGATTCGTTCAATTAATAGTGATTTGTTTGAAAGAAGTCACCAACTACGAATCTCGTAGAGGACGCCGTGTCACTTCATTTTGCCTCATATTTAGAAGAGTTATAGATGAACCAAAACGGAGTCAGAGACGTATGCAGCTTCGGTACCGCCAATAATTTTACACGCAAACTAATACGATTAGATTATCTGTTTGGAACATTGATTTACTATTTGTTATCAAATTAAGAGGGTAAAAACGCAATAGACATAGGTCTCCCTCACCCTGGCAAAAATGACGAAGACGCCTTCTTAAAAGATAAAAATAAATTTATTGCCAAAAAAGCACTTACAATTTTCTTATGTGTATGTGGAAGGGGCGATGAGACTGATTTTATCTCCAGAATTAATTTTCATATTAAATAAATAAATAAAACTCTGTTATCAAAAAAGCAAAAGTTACAAACTGCGTATGACCACGTGGAGGACAATAAACTAATTTACTTTTTGAAAGCAAGCAAGGGACCGTCCCATCAATTCCGAAAGTTTTTTTTAACACATGCTGTTTTCAATTTGTTCTCAAAATAAATAGTATGTATTAAAATCACTCAAAATTTGAGATTAATTAAAAGTAACAATTTTAATAATTTTTTTTTTCAATTTTATTATTCATTATTTTATAACACTCTAAATATTTTTATGTGACTTGATGTATTTCATTATCCTTTTTTGTAAATAAAAAGTCATTAACTTAACAATATTGTAAAAAGTGTTAATCAGCAATTACGTCAAATTAAGCCACAACGATTCCGAATTTGTCAAATTATTGTAAATCAGTCTCCGAAGGCTACGTAGGACACTGGAAAGGTTCATTTTCAAAACAATTTTGCTGATAAGCATATTTTATTATTTGCAGGTAACAATGTATAAATAAGAAAATAAAAAATGACACTCCCTTACCTGAACCTAGAAAAAAAGGTTGTGAATGAGGCTTTTGTATCTTAGTATCAGATCACACGTAGATCGTGAAAAGATAAAACATAGGACTTGTTTGTTAAAACATCCTGATGTGGGTCACTACTCCGGCGATAAGAGAGAAAAGAAATCTCCAGTCGGACAGTTCGTAATGTTTCGCAACGTAAGACATGAAATTCCTCTAAGAGTTTCTCTAAACAGAAAAACCATGTTTTCGATTGAGTACACAAAAATGTTACTAGGTATGGCCACTTCCTTCTTTCCTATTCAGTTGTCTTAACGGGAAGAAGAAGAAAAAGAAGAAGAAGAAAAAAATGACTGTATACGAAACANTGTATTTAGCGCGTCACGAATACGTTTTAAGCTTACGATGTGGCATTTCTGTAAGGAAAGTAAAATAAAGGAAATGAAAAAAAAAGTATAATATTCTTATTTCTTTTCACGTTAGTATTTACAAAAACTCTATCCGAAATTTAGATGAAACTAGTTTACTCTCGGAGACAAAGTTGTGTGAAAGAAAATATAATTAATGATACCTATTTTACGAATTATAGTAGTAATGTAATTATAATAATTAAAGATAGAATAATAGTAAAAAAAAATATTATTATTATTATTGCGACTTACGGGCTCGCCAACAAATAGGTAATTAGAGACCTATTTTATAAATTACGAAGTTAAATTGTTTCGAGAATGTTCTCTTTCGTGACCGATCTTCTCTCACATTCCTTTTTTACATTATCGATCACAAAGAAGTAATCAGTATTTTATCAGATCATCTCGTCAAAATATAATAAATAAAAGATACGAAACATCATATCTTTAATTTTACTTCAGGGGGACTTAACTTTTTAAAATATTGACGATTTCATACTTTGGAAGACGAAATGTTGCTATTATTTTTATATTAAGAAAATATCTCTAAATTGAGACCTTGTATCTTCTTTATTCTCCCCAAAATACCGTTAGGTATTCTGCGAATTTCATCAAAGAGCCGCACTGAAGAAAAAATTATTGACCGCTTAATAGCGTTGTAATAATAATAATAATAATTCATATTTATTTAGAGACGAAGTTTAGGCACATATCTTCTCTTACACTTAATCTTGTCAATAATAGTTACATTTTATACAATACATTTTACCTTATCTTGAAGTAAAAAATATACACTCATAAAATAAGAGGGGGAAAGGTGACAGAGAAGAGAATAATTCATTCTATAATCTCCATTCTCATCTCAGTCGTCATGTTAGTGTAGGATAGAATATAATGAATAAGTAAACTTTTCTGTCAAGGAAGCAGTTGCAAACTGCGTAT